>JAZGUH010000367.1:1200000-1524917 GCA_037893225.1 Hippasteria phrygiana | reverse complement strand
TGGGTGCCCCGCTGCTGTTTTCACATTTTAGGAGGTATGTCAATTTTTCCAATTTTTTTTTCCGGTAAAGAGTTCCATATCCAGCCATTACTTAGACCTCGTGCACAAAGTCTATGGGCCATGACAGAAAAAGTCAAACTATTTTCAAAGTTGAAATTTGTTCCCTCCTAAATTCGTGTTTCTTCATCAGATTTAAACCTTTTGGTGGTTTTTAAGTAAAATGACTGGACCTTCCACTCTTTAGAAAGTTTATAATATAAATTTGAACAAATAAAAATAAAAATACCTGATGGAATTCTTGCTTTGGAAACCTTGATATCATCTAGTTTCTCCATGTCGAGCTTCTTCTTCCGAGGTACATTCCATGTTGATGCCTTTGATGTCTTTGATATCCATGTCGTTTGAAGTCTTGTAGTGAAAAAAGAAGAGCACCAACATGGCTGCACCTGGAAGCAAGACTGCAAATATAATCATCGACATTTATTTAATTAAATATAACAACTTCTTTTCATTGGCAAGTCACTGCCTTTCAATCACAACATCACATGAATACAAAAGCAGTTTTTTTAGGTCAATAAGAAAGGCAGTTTTTGAGATTTTATACTTAGTTTCCCCAGAATGTGAATGCTTTTAGTTGGTTATTCAAGTATATAGATTTTGTCAAGTTTGCAATCATGGTTCTTTGTGTACTTTTTAAAAAGAAGTTTGAGTCTGAGAACAATTCACAAAACATCAGATAAATGCAATGGTCCAAATACAAATTATGTTTCAAATTATCAAAAAAGTATAACGGGACATCAATTATAGAATACGGGTCTTACTTTTAATTCATGAACCAAATACATTTATTGATTCAGACATGGGCCATGATCATCATGAACCAGGGATGTAGTCGACTACATCTCAAGTCTAGGAAGTCCATTACAAGTCTCACAAGCGCAGTCATTAAAATGTCATTGTTCGTCCAGTTACTTGTGATTTGCTTCATCATGTTCACAAAAGGAAAGTTGTGACCGGACTTGTGAAAAGACTTGTGAAAGGTCCTTTCACTAGTTTCAGGTTTCAAAGCTTGCACTTTGCAGGGAAGTAGTAGTACAACTCTCTATTTATACACATTTTCTCTTTTTTTCCAACCATTCATTGAAGAGAGTAGGTATATGTCATTCAAAGTTTTCGGGGTTTTAATCCCCCTCCCCCTCTCCCCCCCGGTCCCCCCCCTCCCCTACCTGCCAACGTCAGTCTGTTGATCCTTTGCAACGTTTTTTGAAATTAGCTTTTGTGTCAGTCTGTGGTTTTCATAGACATTCCATTTTTACAAGTCCTTTCACCTCTTTTGGATGGCAAAATCTGAGTACAGCCAATTTGACAAGGTGATTTACCTTACTTAATCAAATTTTGATAAAAACTAAATTATTATTGTCTTTGTTTTATCTGCATTGGTTTTTCTTGTTTTATAACGTCTGTTCAACATTACATTTTCTTTGGAAATGTGTGCACGGTGGCGTAGCTAGAGGTCCTGGGGAAAGGGGGGGTGCAGGACCCCCCCCCCCCCCTTAAAAAAAATCGTCGACCCCTTAAAGATTCGTCGCCCACCCCCCCCCCCCCCCCCAGTCGCCCACCTCCCCCCCCCCCCCCCCCCCCCCCCCGCAGTCGCCCACCTCCACTGAAAATTTCGCAAACGCAGAAAAAAATAGCATTAGAAATAAAAATCACTGTGATCGCCCCCCACTGTAACATCCATAATACGTATACCAATAGTCCCCTATATTGTAGCTGCAGCACTTTTATGCCATTGCACTCGTTGCATGCTTTGCACCATACGGATCCCCTGAAAAATTTGTTTCGCTTTTAGAGATTAAAACAAGTAAAACTTCCTTCAGTTATGTTTTTCTTTTACAGCTACAAAAGAAACAAATATCGGGCCGGACACCCCGCCCCCCCCCCCCCCCCCGCAAAAAAATTAAATAAAACATCCTGGATTTGCCCAGGGACTGCAACGGTGTATAGATGTTAAAGTCCTTGCTGAATCCAGATATTGTCCAAAATGTATTTCTAATAAATCTTTTCTAATCAATAAACTAAGCTATCTTGCCCTATGTTGCTCCATGTTGGTAGAGCGCCGGTACGGTAACCCGGAGGTCGCAGTTTCGAATCCTGCTCCTGCCAGTTTCTTTGTTCACTTTGAAAATGTATTCAAATTTACCTAGTCAGTTTTCCTTGTGGATTGTTTGACCAATTATTTAAATCATTTAAATCTTTTCAATCAGTTAATTTACAAATTTAGAGAACACAGCAAGCGTTTAAGTTGCAGTGTGTTTAGTATTTTCTAATAATTTCAAAGTGAACAAAGAAAACTGGCAGGAGTGGGATTCGAACCTGCGACCTACGGATACCGGCCCACCAACTGAAATGTCTTTCCCCATGTTGGCGGTCAGCAAAATTGTCAGTTTTTTTTTTCGTGGGGCAGAAGTCATAAACCCATAATGCCGTACAGCCAGGGATCACGCCCAAATGTACGATTTTACTTTTGAATATTATTAGGTTACACATTTGGAATTGATTTTTTACAGATACATTTTTTGGTGGGGGGGGGGGGGGGGAGGGGGGGTAAAGTGGTGCCGCTTTCAAAAGCTTACCCCACCACATCTTCCCCGTCGCACGGATATATGCCAGGTTACAGGGGTGAGGCCTTCTTCAACAAACTGACAGGGAGAGGCCTACAAAAAATATTGTCAGTTTGTGGCTGATTGTGTAAAAATGGTTTTAAAAAATTACTTTGGGGTTTAAATTATAAAAGGAGTGGGGAATATTATGTTCCAAGTGATTCACCAACTTAAATTTCGGAATTTACGAAGTAGTTGAAAAGTTACTGCCCCAAAAAAGTCTAGAACAAGCCCTAGGTCGCACATGCCATTTGTTTGTGTGTAAACTTTCAAGGTTTTGAAGTCAACATATGCAAAGCAGTAATTTTGTGTATTTCAACCAAAAATATCATTTCCGCTTAAATACGTGCTCTACAAGTTAGAAAAATGTTTCTTCTTGGAGTTAAAAAAATAATTATCAAAATACCTTCAATTTTTTACAAATTGTGATTGTTTTCTAGAGGCCTCAGATTCCCCCAAATGTCAACAAATATGGTGTCATTCTGTGGCTCCTTCGACATGATTTGTTTATTATCTAACAAGTGAAAAGTATTCTCCCAATATTTGATAAACAAACCCAAAAAGTTTAAATTTTTCTTGCCTCTCCTTTAATACTACGCAAGAATCTATTTTATTAATTTTTTTATCAGCTAAATAACATTCTAAAAATGTCATTATGTGGCTAGCTACACTTTTTATTTCTCCTTTAAATAAATTTCAGTACAATTGATTTATTATTTTTTTGTTTTACTTTATGCTATATCATTAATTCTTTTGAATTGATGCATTGGTGGAGGCAAAAATACTGTCTGTATGCAAAAGGGAGATACTTAAGCCCCCAAAAATTCTTGCGACTGGACCCTTATTTGTCAACAGAGGGCTCTCTTTTCGTCAGTCTGTGGTCCGGGGAATGCCAACCTCGTCCAATAACTCAAGTATTTCCGTTATTGTGGCTGAGAAAGGGGTTTTCTTTAAGACAAGGGGAATTCTATATAAATGTATCATTTCCTAAGTGCATTCATGATTTATGTGCACAATCTGAGTCGGTTTTTAATACGCAATTGTATTTTTTTTATTCTCAAAGTGGGCGGAGTCTGCCCACACTCATCATGTAGTTTTTTTCTTCGCGAAAGTATCGCAATATATTTGCTTTTGATTCTAAGCCTTTTTGACTTTCTCGGCTGATGCCTTAGGCACATTTTGACACCAAATTTATGATAATCCGACTTGCCGTTCTCGCGCAATTCAACATTATCCGACATGTAGGGCGCTTCAATGACCCTCAGCACTGTACATATACAAAGAAACCGGGCACAGTTCGACCATAAACACTCACTGCACTTCAGATTGTACACAAATCATCAATGTTTTGCTGAGGGCGAAATCAGCCCCCTCCCCCTCCGTGACCCAAGCTGTGATTCAGGAGAAAAATGGTGGTGGTGGTGGTGGGGGGGGGGGGGGGGGGGTCGGCTCTATTGCCGGTAGTAGTGGCGATCGCGCGGCCGTCCCTTTAACCGTGGAGGAAGGAACACTTACTTTAACTGACTAATTAATTAACGCGACAGGTTTTTGTTTGTTTGTTTGTTTGTTTGTTTGTTTATGTGTAACCAGGTTCTAATCACTGCAACGTGATATCATCCCTCAGCAGGTGTGGATTTGGGTGTAGCCGACACCCCCTGCAAAAAAAACCTGGATCCGCCCGTTTAAGTACTCAATGAACTCACAAACAGAATGTTTTATTGTGGAATTTGTGAATTGGGTATTAATGCAATTGTTAATTTTTATAAGATTGATGTTTTGGATCCTCACTCGGTCGGTCAGTCAATGTAATTAGTGTACGTTTTAAGTACATGTATGATGAATTTTATGTTAATTTTTATAATTTTGGACACGTGTATACATGTGTTTATATTGACTGTCATATAATTACATAATATGCAATGAATTTGTGGCCAAAGAACATTTTGTATTAGAATTCCACTATAGATGGATGCAATGTTAAGTTTTCATTGGTGAATTTATCAAAACGATGTTTGTATTCAATTTGAAATAATGCAAGGGGATTAAAAGTACATGTACATGTATTATTTTCCATATCATTGACCCTGGCAACTACTGTTAATGGAATATTAAACGTCAAATGGGTGAAATCCATCAATGTCTTTGTTTCAGGTTTTGTGATAATGTTTTAATGGTGTCTACAATAAAGCCTGGTTCATACTTCATGCGAAGCGAATTGACCTCGTGAACATCTGCAGTGAAAAAATGTGTTCAACTTTTTGCGAAATTGCAGCATGATTATTTGGCGTTGACGTCATAAATTTGGTTCGCATTTGCATTCATTACGAACCGGGCTTAATGTCTTTGTTGAAAAACGCCTACAAATTCAGTAAAAAAAAATAAGTTTGTTAATATCAAAGGGAATCTTGCACATTTAACAAACGGGTTGACTAAATTGGGCAAATTATTTTTTTTGGGGGGGGGGGGGGGGGGGGTAACTTCTATAATTACCGTCCTTCCCCCCCCCCCCCCCCCCCCCCAAAGTCAATAAAAATGCTCAATTTTGTTTCAGCTCAATGCGGCCTCAACTGTCAGTATGTGGCTTGTACACCAATTGACGCTTGTAAAAAAAGGGGTAGTTCAAACTTTTTTAAAGAGAAATTAATTTTACCAGTTGCAGGGTCATTGTGGTTAGATACGAAACTATTGAAAACATTAATAAAAATGAGCTGATGCCATGATTTTTTTGGAAAAGGAAACAGTTTTTCAGCAGGTTAGAAATACCAGAGCTCTCACCTGAAAATTCTTAACCACAGAATGACACACGCTGCTAATTTATTGAAAAAAATTTAACAAGTACTAAAATTATGTTCTGTCAAAAAATGAATTAGTTGAAATATACTAGAAACATTGTAACACATATAAAACCGAATATCAACTTTATTAACAACTCGTGTACCGTTGAACATCATAAGCAAAATCTAAGTTATATGCACATCGGGTCATTACAGAGGTCATTCAACAGACTGACAAATTGTGACAAACTGACAAAGTCCACAGACTGACATAGCATAATACTGAAACCACAGAGTGACAAAAGTTCCATTGCTGTTCAGTGCAAATTTGTCAGTTTGTGGCCGAGTTTGTAAAATGCTGAACCACATTCTGACACACTGTGCACAAATGTATAGGCGTGGAAACCTCTCCCCCTGTTCCCTCCCTGTTCCCCCTCCTCTCTCCCCCCTCCCCCCTTTGAGCTTCATCATTCATGAATTCAACTACATTATACACGTACGTACAATGTATAAACACTTACCCCACAGGATGACAAGTACTTTTTTTCACAACTCCTTCTTCTGTAATAGCGGCGACTGCCTTGTAAGATTTGGCGCGTTGAGATGCCAAAACCTTGCCCTCAAAATAAAGAAGGTGTTGCTGATCATCCTGTGTATAACGACAGACGTGGTGGATCTTTTTTAGACAATCAAAAACTGAATGCCTCAACTTACGGCGAACTACATGTGCATGTTGTAACTGCGGCCAGTGCCATGTTTTCACGTCCCTAGTAAACCGCTGACCCAGCTATGCGTAGGTCGTAGGTCGGCCGTCCTAAAGTACGTAGGCATGTCAATCAATTTTATTCATAAATGTTTAAAATGTATCTTTGGGCCCGCCACGCCCCCATATGATCATACTGTCTGATGGTCCGTCCGAGTGATTTATGCATTTTGGTTAGAAAATATATTCTTTTACTCAACAAATATACTTGTATTTTATAGTAATAATTAGACACAATTCATGTACCAAAAGATAGCTGACACACTCACCTTGTAGAATTTAAGTTCAAGGACATCACCCGCATCAACGTGCTTGATCGCTCTGTCAAGCGTTTTGCAGGACTTTGACGACAGATAGCCAAATATTTGGCTATATGTAATTAGTGAGGGAATAATCTCCACTTGCAAAGAAACAAACTCGCGCTGGCCATGTCGCACTGGTACTACTACTACAGTACTAGGCCTGCTCTCGGCACTAGGTTTCTCATATGCATCGTCACCGTGTGCCGTACGCTGGCTAGTGAGCGTACTTGTACTGCCCGCGGTCAAAAATTCTATGAAAGTTGATTTCCGAGTAGGCTTATCATGCTTAACGATGTCGTAACCAAACTGCGAAGCCAAAGACCTCAAATCTGATAATGATAACTTCTTAAGGTCTTTCTCCTTGAATTGATTCATAATTATTGCAAAAAAAAGGATAAAATCTAGGCGAAATTTCAATTTTATAGTGAACTGCAAGGCTTCAATATGCAAAATACACGAGTTTCGCAGAAGCACCTCCTGCTTGCCAACCACTACCAAAAATGCGCATGCGCGAAGTATATTAGCATATTTCATAAGTTGCAAACAATAGTAGCTCGTGCCAACAGAGAACGCTGGTCGTGTAAAGCTTATAAATTCCTGTGACAAACAAGCACGATGGTTGCGAACGTCCACGCAACATTGAGCCCAGGTGGCGCGCGCGGTATTCATAGGGTTATGGGCTCAGATTCCAGTCCATCACACCTCCTTCCCCTATACTCATCCATATAACCCGAAGGTCTAGCACCATAAAAGGGAGGAACATGGCGGCACCCTAAGCCTTGACTGCTGAGTCAGCCAAACGTGCCACGAACCTTTACGCAAATGCTTACCTCGGACTTCACGAGCGGTCCCAGCTGCACTGCGCTTGGCGAGCAAGCCACTGTACAGTTGGTTTTTGGAGACAGTAAACGAATACTCTTATAAATAATAACAATCACATTTCTGGCGAAAAAAAGGAAATACTGAAAGACTGGGAATCGAACCCTCAACTAGGGAATCGAACCCTCGACTAAGAAATCGATAAACGACTCGCTTAACCACTCGGCCACCGAGCTGTCACTACCTAAGAGCACTTTTTAAGCCTATAGAAACAGAGAAGAAACTACACGGCGGCAGTACAATACCCGAACATAATTGAATAAACATAATTAAGAATCACAACACTGTTATAATTTGTCTTTTTCCATCCACGTGGCTTTATATAGCTATAGGTTTAAAAAATGAGAAGAAACCGAAAATGCCGAAAATGATCATGTGCACCATTATGGGCGGCGATCCCGGTGGGACGGGGTACACGTCCCCTAATATATCTTTTGGGAAGGGGTCGGCTATGGCAGTGTCCCCCTCAAATTATTCCCCCTTGTCATTAAAGTCATTGGCTTTTACATGCACCTGGATACACAAAGATCAGCACACATTTTCAAAGATTTCCCAGGATACACAAGTGGCACCGAGTACAAATTTTTCGATAACATGTACATAACAGCTGAACTGATAGTGCCTTCTTCTGAGGAGCATTGTCAAGGGATGAGTAATATGTAGTCTCCAACATTCGTTGTTTTCTTTATTGATGAATGACTGGCCTGGGAAGCGATCCTGGGAACAGGGGCTTGGGGGAGGGTCGCAACCCCCCCCCCCCCACCACTATAAAATAAAATCGCCCCCTCCAGTTGCCCCACCTATCAATTTCGAAAACGCAGAAAATAATATTATTATACGGAAAATACTGTGAGCGCCCTTATGTAATATCCAGGCCTCCCCCCCCCCCCCCCACTCTCCCCCAATGGAGAGAGCTCTGGCTACGCCGCTGCCCAAAATTTCATTCTCGGGGCAGGCTACGGCCCCTGCAAGTGGATTTTAAAATCGTGTTTCACTTGTGCAAATTTGTATTTTTACGGTTGCCAAAGAAGATTTATATTTTGTCAGGGGCGGATCCTGGGGGGGGGGGGGGGGGGGGTTGGCCATAGAACCCGTGTACGGGTAAGAACAAAACAAAGAGGCCAAATGTATGTATGTATTTATGTACTTGTGACTTGAATTGAAAAAATAAATGACTTGGTAAAAAAGTTGGCTGCAACACTGGCCGCCACGTGGGTATAGTGGACCATTCCTCTAAATGGGTGGACGATCTGAGTGGCGATATTGTGACAGAGAGCTTTGGTGTTTGTACATTAGGATTTTAAGATCGCTAACCTTTCACAACATTTTTATCATGTTGTACTTTTAAGTTGTAGACGATTTTATCGCCATATCGGCGATAAAGCGGGAACAAACATATACTTCGAAAAAAATCAGTATCGCCAGCGCTAAGTCATCAGGGCACGTGTTAAAGTGGGGGAGATCCACAGCTGCATCATCATGCTGTCATGAAACTGGGCATTTTATTATTTGTTTAATTGAATGGCAAATTTGGGGTGGTTGGGTGGGTCTAACAAATTTTAAAAAAAGAAGACGGTTCTGACGTTGTTAGCCCTTCCTGGCACAAAAAGCTGGATACGCTACTGCTAAGTGGAGCACAGGGACCTGTCACGTGAGAGGGTTTAACCAATAATAGGGAAGAAAGGACAATATTTCATGGGAGTCGGATATTCATATGACACCGGCCGCGCGCGTTATGCATGTCGGACTTTACTGCACGCATGTCGGACATAAGCTACGGATGTGATTGGTCGTCAGAATACCATCGGGCGACGCACACTGGATCGGTCTTGGTGCGTCAGCCGCAAGTAAATTGGAATTTTCTCCTAAATGTTTTTTTGTTTGTTAAACACGACCAATTGAAGAGCTGCAGTGATGCGGGTATAAAGTCCCCTGATCATCAAGGCCCATCGTGAGAGCAAAATTCAAACTGCGACTTTTTTCGCCTCGCGAGGCGAAAACCTCACTGTGTGCAGGCAACATGAGCTACGTGCTGAGCAAAAAAAATGAACTAGCCAATGAAAGCGCATACTCTGATCACGTGGGGCGTAATCATACATGCAGCCTTTATAATGTATTACGTGTTTGAGTCAATAAGATGGAACCTTTGGTTCAGGGCCTTGGCCAACGGATTTTAAATTTTTGGTTGAACTTTGTGTTATTTTTTCAAAGAAAAGGATGAAGTGCTTTTTAATTGAGAAAATAGCAAGGAAGAACCGGTATGTGCAGGCAAAGTTCAGGGCATTTTCAGTTGATTTGAGTTTTTTTTTCGTTTCAAGAAATAGCCGCAGTGAGTCATAACTCGTGTAAGGGGAATTGGAAGGTGGGAGTTGTTAACGGCATCAATATTCCTCTTTCTTTCCATTATTATTTGATTTGCGGGAAAGGTTGGAGGACAAAGGATTTTGTTGAGCGAAGTATCATGATAGGTTTATATGATAGCATTTTTTTTGCCTTTGAGAAAGAACTTGCTTAAGTTCGAAACGTCAGGCCAGCCATTTTTTTTATTATGATAGGTTTACGTTAGTGGGTGTGTGACTGACCCACCCGGAGCGTAATTTTCTTTTTCTTCTTCTGTGAAATACGCCTCCAGGGAATCAGTTCTGGCCACTGTTTCTGCAAGATGACAGTCAGTGGGTTTGGTTCGTGGCCTCGTCAATACATCAAACGTCCGAGGGCCAATTGTGTACGTCATTCCCAGAGAGCGGGAGTTTCAAAACTCGTCTCTGCCAGTGGTCTTGGCTACACAAGGACTGGTCTCTGTGTAAAAACAGTGGCTCTTTGTTTTCATTTACTCAATGATTGATTTTAACCGGTGATAATATGCTGCCCCCATGCTTTTCTTTTTTTGGGAAGGGGAAGCAGAGCATATTTTCTGTGCTTTTTCCGCAATTCATCAGTCACCATCTTTTCCGTTTTTTGTGTGTATTGTTTACTCTTGATATATGGCAGAAAAATCTTAGATATTGCCGGTACTTCTTTTAATGCTTGAAGTAAGGGGACTTCGAGTTATTTATTATATTTTGGTCTAGGATTTGCACGTTCTCCTCGTCCAGATTTCTTTCTTGGTTGGATTGTGGAGATGTTTGAATCCCGGACCGAACCAGGTCATCTTTCTAGTGTTTTATACCGTTTGTATGCCAAGATAGGTTGGCACAGGAGAGTTCATCCTTGTCGCATTTTTCACTTTCTGTAGATTTTGCGAGACCGGACAGATCTTTCTTTGCGTTCCTTCGTTTGTCGTGTTTTGGCCTTCATTGCTTCTCCCGCTATGCTCAGGCAGACTCAATGTATTCATGATACGCAGTCCGTGTTTTGCTCTGTGATATCTGCCAGAGAGCGTGCGTGGAATCTGTAGTTTGGGTAGCATGATGAGTGTGGCAACTTCTATATAGTGTGAGTCCAGACCTTCGTCTTCCAACATTTTCCGCAAATAAAAAAATAATGGAAATAAAGAGGAATGACTCTGTTGATGCCGTTAACAACTCCCACTTTAATTCCCTTCCCCTCAAACGAGCTGACTCGCTGCGGCTATTTCTCGAAATGATAAAAAAACTAAAATCAACAATCAACTGAACTTTGCCTGCACATACCGGTTCTTCCTTGCTATTTTCTCAATTAAAAAGCACTTCATCCTTTTCTTCAGAAAAAGAACACAAAGTTCAACCAAAAATAAAGACCCTGAACCAAAAGTTCCATCTCATTGACTCAAACACGTACTACATGTATAACGGCTGCATGTATGATTACGCCCCACGTGAACAGAGTATGCGCTTTCATTGGCTAGTTCATTTTTTTCAGTGCTCAGCACGTAGCTCAGGTTGCCCGCACAAGGTGAGTTTTTCGCCTCGCGAGGCGCAGGCGAAAAAAATCAAACATGACAGATATTTGCCTCACGGCCTCGCGAGGCAGAAAACGCACTCAAAAATTGACCGCATACCACGGCCGGGTGAGCTTACGTGCTGAGCAAACGGCCTCGAATGATTTTTTGCTCAGCAGATAGCTCTCGTGTGCGGCGGGCTTAATGCCGACGATTATCTCTACTATGGAATTCTATAGACGACAAAATTGCGTCGCGTCGTGCCGTCGGCCCGACGGCACGACGCAATGGCACGACGCGACGGTGCCGTCGTGCCGTCGCGTCGTGCCGTCGGGGCGACGGCACGACGCGACGCAATTTTGTCGTCTATGGAATTCCATAAAGTGTATCGTGCCGTCGCGTCGTGCCGGCGCGTCGTGCTGTCGTATCATGCCGTCGTACCGTCGCGTCGAGCCGTCGCGCGCCGTCGCGTCGTGCCGTCGCGTCGTCCTGTTGTCTGTTTTTCTCATAATTTTATACTATGGAATTCCATAGACGACAAAATTGCGTCGCGTCGTGCCGTCGCCCCGACGGCACGACGCGACGGCACGACGGCACCGTCGCGTCGTGCCATTGCGTCGTGCCGTCGGGCCGACGGCACGACGCGACGCAATTTTGTCGTCTATAGAATTCCATAACACTTAACACGTACGACGGACGGCACAACGAGACGGCGACGGCACGATGCCACGCCACGACGGCACGACGCTACGCCTTTGACACTGCATAAAAGTAATGAGAAACGAGGCGACGACACGACGCGACGGCACGACGCGACGGAGCCGTCGTGCCGTCGTGCCGTGCCGTGCAGTCGGGGCGACGGCACGACGCGACGCAATTTTGTCGTCTATGGAATTATACTAAACGGTACGCAACGAAATAGTGCGACCGCTATCCGTGTAAACAAGGTGATTACGTTTAGGATGAGTAAGGAAAACGTCAAAAAGCGCAAAAACTGATGAGGTCACGGGAACTAAATGTAGTTTCTCTAACCGTGCGCCAACGAAACCTCTCTAATGACAACAACCACAACAACCACGACCACAACAACGACCAACAGAAAACATATCCCCGGTAGGTACCTTATACCCCCAAAGTTTCATATTTTGTTTTGGGCTTTAAATTTTTGTATTTTGATCAGCAAAATTATGAGTATAGGCACGAGTTGTTTACCCCCCCCCCCCCCCTCCTAAAAAAAAAAAAAAAAAAAACAAAAAAACACTAAATGATAATAAAATTGAATCGCGTCAGATGCTTGTCAAATTTTAAGAGGCTTGTCATAAATGTCATATGATACGGAGTGGGTTAAACACAAACAAATCAAATATTTCACCAACTTGTTAAAAAATTTCGGGCGTATGATTTGTTTTGTTTGATTTAATCCTCCATGATTTAACCATGGAGGAAGCTAAAACAAAAGCCGGACAGCGAAGTAACGATTTCCTCAGCCTCGGTTCGTTTTTTTTTTATTGCACCAAACTTTCTCGAAATTAGTGAAAAAAAGGTTTGAATCTGTAAATTAGAACCCTGACTCATAGCGTCGTACGTGCGTGCTAATCAAATGTTTCTTCCGTCTGATGATGACAGTCACTTCACTCATGCTTCACTCATGCTTCACTCGGACAAGTTTAAACCTGCGCTTTACAAAACTGAATGCATTGTGTTTGATCATAAGCCAATGATGACGTAGCACGTTCGTTGGTTGCGTGTCGGGTCTTGCCGGCCAGCATTTATGACTTCCGCATTGACCGCAGATGGAACGTCTGGTTCCCTGCATATCGAGTTGGGTGGTTTGCCCGTTTGGATGTTCCATCGAACTGGAATCAGACTAGCTGAGCTGCGCGTTTATAAATGCAGGCGTGTGGATTTGGCCGGGCAATAGCCGCGTGATCCGTCTGCTCGTACGTCCACGGCCAGCCAGATCCTTGGCACTTTGGAGAACACCAGCCGGCCATGCCTCGGTCTACACCGCAATTGCGGTTCCGATCCACCCCCGAAAGGGGGAGGGCTAGTACGGCCACTACGGGGGTCCGAGTTGGAGCTGCAGCTACAACAAATACAAGCAATACGTGGCAAAAGGTAAATTATTAACACTCTTGTATTTGCAACAAAAGGATAGGACCGGGACCGCACGCCTCCTTTGAAGATTTCAATTTTTTGATTTTACATTTATTTTTATAAGATAACAATTTGAAGACAAAAAATAATAAACTATTAAATCAATACGAAAGCCGTTTTCTTGAAGTCAAACAAAGGCATGAAAAACAAAAGTTGACAAATACAACTTAGACTAGAGCATGATGCATATGCTTCTCGAAGAATCAGTGAATGACTTTTGCTGACTACAGTACTACGTACTAACTTTAGTACTATATAGGTCAACTTTGGCCAGTCTGTGAAAAGCGATAATGCCAGGGAAGTTTATCATTGATCCACGCCGCAGGAACCTACGCCTGGTTGAGTGATATCATGGAGGAAGGAACCCTCCTCCATGGTGATATTAAAGCGCTGCAGTGGTCACATTTATTTTCGAACTAAATTGTCTCAGTTTCTTTTTTTATGTGACTGCCATATTTTTTACATTCCCAGATGTACTGAGATACTGCATGATATGGAGCGATAATATTATATTTAGTGTACACACCCCATCCCCCCTGCAAAGTGACGCCTACTTAACGCGTCCGGAAGTCACGTGGCGCATCGAACATAAACACACGTTGCTGATTATCATATTCAAATATTGGTGACTGGTACTGGCTCTATTCAACAACAGCCAAAGCCATTCTGTTTGGTATCGAACCAATATCAAAGTTCAAATGGCCAGTTATTTATCATGCAAATTCTGGCACCTGGTAGATATCTTTTTATAACTTGCAGGTGGGTCTGTCCACACTAAATGATACAACTGCCCATCACAATTACTAGCTCTAATTTAAATTGTGTTGAAACTCAGGAAATAAACTTTAATGATGGAAATAGTAGTTGTACAATTGTAGAGAGATAGTTTACACAATAATAAAGGATTTGGTTGTTGGTTGATTAAAAAATGAGAAATTTGATGAATATGTTCAGCGTATTTTGGGGGGTCCTGATGGGACATGCATATGACCATGCAAACTCATGTTTTTCAGGTAACAAATAAGAGGTGTTATCAGAGAAAAAAAATTCACATGTTAAATGATGGTTAGCAAAAATATCACAGATGAGAAATTTGCTCAATTTTCAAGCCCTTTCTTTCTTGAAGGTGTTTTTTAAACAAATTTAGGAACAGCTAATTCAGCAATCACGTACGTCACTGTGTCTGTCCATGTAAATGTAGTGACAAACATTATACTGGCTGGTATGGTATTGGCATTTTATCAACAATAAATTTCAACAAAAATATATAAATCTTGCTGAGAAAACATCTGACCTTTATTCTATATACCATTTTTTTGGGCTTTTTATTCTTTGGGAAACAAAACACAACAGATCCATTTAAAGGAATTGCAAATGTCTGTCCATTTTTGTTAACGTTTGTCACATGAAATAATCTCCTGCCAACTGTAAAAATCTTTAAGGACTAGTCTTATGAGTGCACAGATATTTATAACAAAGGTGTGTGCAATACAACTGCCAATATTTATTTAGAAAAGTTTGTGCATTTTGTTGAATGAAGAATGAGAAGTTTGTCTGTCCTCAAGTGACATATGTTATCTTGCATTGTACAATGCATGTGTCTGTCCATGAAGCAAACGTGATAATCAATGTCTGTCCCTGTAACAAACGTTATTCAATGAAATAAAATTACATGATTGCAATCTAAATTGAAGTAGTTTTCCTGCAAATAAAAATATCAAATATTAACTTTGAAAGAATATTTAACAATTTTAGCTAATCATGGTTTTTACTTTAATTTTTTAATTTAAGAAACAAAATGTCTGTCCATGTGACAAACGTGATTATTAAAGTCTGTCCATGTGACAAACGTGATTATTAAAGTCTGTCCATGTAACAAACGTTATGTCAGAAAAGATGTCAGTATTTCTTTATGTTAAGTTTTTTATATGGTTGAACAGTCTAGACAAAATTGAATTGGGGTTTGCAGGGCCCTACTATTCTCAGTTGTTAAAAAAGGTCTTCATCAATCAAAAACAAAAAAAAATTATACTGTCTTGTCTGTCCCAGTGACGTACGTTATTTTCATGGTTTCCTCCTCCCTATAAATTCCTAAGAAAGAGTATAGCTGCTTTGAAAGTTACCTAAATATTAACATTGAGAGTACTTTACCTAATTATACTAAAACAAAAATTTACTGAATTTGTTTGTCTTGCTTTGAGTTTATGGTTAGGCAAAGATAAGTGTCTGTCCATGTGACAAACGTTACATCTTAAAGATTAACCTTCAATAACATCTTAAATATTGCTCAAGTTATTTTGATCTTTCTGGACTAACAAGCATACATGTATAGAAGGAAGATATGTGCAAGCATAAAATAAGGGCAAAATTTTACAGTTGGAAATTAATTCTATTATGTCACACAAATGTATCATTTAGTGTGGACAGAGACCCAGTTCCATTCATCATTTCTAAATAAGTGGGAAATTAATTCTCGCCCGCTTCACACGGGGTGCTGGTGGGGAAGAGGAGGGGGATCAACCATCTATAGCTGAGACCCGTACCGGCAGTGGTGCAATTATGGTTTTCTGCTATTACCTTCGTCAATGTTCTTTGCCTTAATAAGCAGTAAGCACAACAACTTGTCAGTGTCAGCAGTATCACAACTTTGTAGTGTCAGCAGCACCATGAAATTTTCTCCAAATAAAAACCACACGTAGGCCACAGACCCAAACTTTACTATAAATTATAATTGGGTGTGGTAGGAATAATGCAAGTACAACTTTTTCCCACGGACGTATTTAGTCCGAGTAACTTGGACCCATTATCGCCTTTTTAAACATTTTGACATGATCTGGCAATAGTAGGGTCCAAGTACGCGTACGACGATTTTCTATTCATTAATTAAATACGATTTTCTATTCATTAATTAAATACGTCTAAAATCCCAACAAAAACATCAGAATTTAACCTTACAACGGCCACCAAAATACTAAATACGCCACCATCTGAACAAGTGGAGTTCCATGATCAGATGAAGGTACCAAGGTTTACTTACCATCCAAATAACCAAATGAAATTTACCGTTTAATTCCCAGAGACCCCCGCAGAACATGTCTTTTCGCTGTCTTGGAGTTCAAATCGTGACCCCTCGACCTTGCATGACGTCACCCTGATGCACAGCGCCCGCATGCGCAGCGCGACAACATGTTTATGCCGGCGACTGTTTTGTGAGTGGTACAACGGTCCCGTCGGTCCGATTGGAGGCTGCACGCGTGTGGGACTCGTTCTGTTTTGTATTGTTCTGTTGCGTTTTATTATTGTATTTATTTATTGTAGTGTAATTTTGTTAAGGAAGATCAAACTGCTTGATCTTAATTTAATTACAAGTATCTGGTGTATCTGCCCATCTGCCTGAGATTTAACATGAAATTAAAGCACATCTAATTTTCCTTTTTGGGGGGGGGGGGGGGGGGGGGTGGGTGTTGAAATTAGGGGTGTGCATCGGAACCGGGTACCCGAGTACCTGATCGTTCATGTCAGGAACCGGTTCCAGATTATGGAATCGAGTACCCGTACAACTTTACATTATCGCATAGTAACTTCCCAGAAATTAAAAAGGAAAGGTTTTGAATGTTATTTGTCAGGAATTTTCAAAATTAAAACCCGACTACATGGGAAACCAGCACATATTTCATGTTTATGACCGTGACGCTCACGAAAATTGACAATAAAGGGAATTTACCGGTTGTGGTTTTTGTAGTCTGGGTATGGATAAAGAGCCTCGACCAGACATAATAGCATGCCTCATTCCACAATAAATACATGTACAACTGTATAAAGCATCTGTCTTTTGCGATATATGCCGGCGCATGCACGTACCGGAACATGTAATGGCGGAGAAGTGATCATGTTTACTGGACAGGCATGAGATTTTTCAGACTTTTGTCTGAAATCAGACTTTTGAATCTCAGAGAAAGACATTATTGCAACTTCCCGGATTGGAAGTTTTGGGTTGGGTTTCATTAACGGGTACCCGGGTACCCGTTGTTTTTCAATCAGGTACCCGGTTCTTTAACTACCCGTAAATGCACACCCCTAGTTGAAATAATGAAACCTTGAAGGAATTACAACCCGAGGGAACGCAAATTAGACGGGTCAATTTATGGAAAAAACACCCCAACCCCCAAAAAATTGCAACAAAAGGTTTTATAATCAACGGTTTTTAGTAGTATTTGACATCAGGAATAACATACTAAACATTTTAGAAAATCTGAAATCTGGAAAGCTGTTATTTTCAAAATGGCGTCCAAGATGGCCGCCGGTACCTAAAAATAGCCATAAATCATTAATTGTCCATCCTAGAGATGTAATTTTGGTGTCTACCCCTAGCTAGTTCCAGGGGTCAATAAATCCATTAAGACTACTTAAAATGTCCTTGAGTATTAAGAACACTGAGAAATCTAAGATGGCGTCCAAAATGGCTGCCAATTACACTAATGGTTACAAGTCAATAACTGCTTACATTATGGCTGTAATTTTGATGTCTATCCCTCGGTTTTAGGGATTAGAAAATCTACTATAACCAGTAAAATTGTCATTGAGTAAAGTTGGTACACTATAAGTCCAAGATGGCATTACAGATGGCCACCAATAAGACTAAAATGGCTACATGAAAGTAATTTATTATTTACTGTAAAGATGTAATTTTGATGTCTGCCGCTAGGTTGTAGGGTAAAAAATTATGAAATTAGGATCAGTACAAGTATTAATCAGTAATCAGTAAACCTATAAAAACCAACTTGACATCCAAGATGGCCGCCAATACTCTGAAAGGCTAAAGATCTCGTGTTATTCTCGTTAGATCTGTAATTGAGGTGTGTACTCCTAGAATTGTCAGGATCAAAAATTAGATTTGCGTTGAATAACATGAATAATCGGGTTCTCAATAAATACATGATGGCAGTCATCTAGGATGAAATACATAAATATACTTGTATACCTGTATCCTACCCTTACAAAAAAGTTCTATAGAAATCTATAAAAAAAAATTCTGTAGAATTTCTATATGATATTCTATAGAATTCCTTTATAGAGTTTCTTTAGAGTTTCTGTAGAGTTTCTTTAGAGTTTCTTTAGAGTTTCTTTAGAAAATGGGCCACTTCTCTATAAGACATTTTATAGAATTCTATAGAAATTTTACAATTCTATAAAAGATAATTCTATAGAATGTCTATAAGATTCTACAGAATTTTTCTATAGATTTGTATATAATTTCTTTAGAGATCCTCTATAGTTTTTATAGAATTCTATAGAAAAATGACCACTTTTCTATAAAACAGCTAGTAGAATTCTATAGAAATGTGACCACTTTTCTATAAAACAGCTAATAGAATTCTATAGAAATATGACCACTTTTCTATAAAACATCTAATAGAATTCTATAGAAATATGACCATTTCTATAAAACATCTAATAGAATTATATAGAAAGATGACTCCATTTTTATAAAATGTCATAAATATTTACAAACTTGGTAACTTTTCTAAACATTTTAATTGAATCCTTTATATGTATGTCGACTTTTCTATCAACCTATGGCATTACTCTTGACAAGAAAATATCAACGTGATACACTTCATCCTTCAAAATTAAAACAATTGGAGATCAATACTTTTTTGCTGTGTACTTTTCACTGCATTTATTTCCAGCATAGGCCATGGCCAAAACAGTCCTGAATTTTTCCAAATCTAATACTGTACATGAATAATTTCACACAGGGAATTAATGAAAAATGTATAAATACATGTATAAGCACCCGATATGCGATCAACATTAATTAAATAGGAAACTACATAATTCCACATACATCATTGTTTCTATATTTAAAAAATGGTAGGCAAAAAGGAATTTAAAAAAAACTTTGGACGGATACAAAACAAGTAAATTAAAGAAGGCTTAAATAGTTTTGTATTTTATAAACAAATGCAAAGAGACGAACAAGAATGATTACAGTATGAAAGATAGAAGAGCCTAAAACACATGAATCTTTAACAATGAAAATAGATCCCACCATAAATCTCTGAAATTTAACTGAGATTTAAGGGGGGAAACTACATTTTGGTTGTTAAAATTTTAATAGTGAACAATCACCCCCGTTGGCGCACTTGGACAATTTACATTGATCTCTTCAGAAAATCAGCCCTGAAAAAGGCCTTTGTGAAATTTTTACTAGTATATAAATTTGTGGAAACTGATAAATCACCTGACGTAAAGAGAAATGTCCTGGCGAAAAATTGAACTCATACTTCCGAAAATCTAAAATACACACGGACTAGTGAAACTCGGTTTACTCCGGACACAGATGAAAATTTATGAAATAATTTTGTGGCGATCAATAGGCAAAAATTAAAAGTTAAATAAAACTATTTTTGAGGGTTAAATGGACTTTCTGATGGACGTAAATCATGGGCAATCATGGGGGACACCCCCCAATATTTTGGGAGTTGACGGCTATGGCAGTGTGTCCCCCCCCCCAAAAAAAATTTCTCCTTTGTCATATACATTTTATTTTCCCTTTTCATTTGAAATTTAGACAGCTGGCTAACAACTGTTTTGTTATCACTAACATACAAAGCAACAATGGGTACAATCTTTACAGAATATTAGTCAAAATATGATTGTGTAAGCCAAAAAAAGGAATGTCACCTCCTACTATAGTAACAATTGCAGACTTACTGCATACAAAAGGGTTTAACAAGTGTACAATTAAGAAAAGATCTTATATAATATACATGTAACTCGTAAGATCTTACGGGAGAGGACTTGAGCGAGGACTCAGACGACTTGAATAGCTCTGCATATGCAACGGATGAGGATGACTCCAAATGGTGCGGGCGAACACAGTTCGATGCTAACGAGCTTGAACACGGGGCGAATTCACCTCCAACAAACAGCCGCAAAGAGACGAAACAGCGGGGGACGACACACATTGGCTCCCGACGCAAAAATATGGGGATATGAGACCCCAAATACTGAACCGTAGGCCTATTACACAGATGAAAATTTATGAAAAAATTGTGTGGCGATCAATAGGCAAAAATTGAAAGTTAAAAATGGACTTAAAGCACGGGCGATCCGGGGGGGGGAGGGGGGGACGTGTTCCCCCCCCCCCCAATATTTTCCCCTTTGTCATATACATTTTATTTTCCCTTTTCATTTGAAATTTAGACAGGTAACTGGCTAACAACTGTTTTGTTATTACTAACATACAAAGCAACAATGGGGACAATCTTTACAGAATATTAGTCAAAATAGGATTGTGTAAGCCAAAAAAGGGAATGTCACCTCCTACTATAGTAACAATTGCAGAATTACCGCATACAAACAGCTTGTGATCAGTGTGTCAACATGGTTCAACCATTCCTTCCTCTATGGTTCAACATGTTGCTTGTATCTTGTACGTGTGATCGATCATGTCCAAAGACTTCCATCCATCCAGCAATCACCAGTGTATTTTTTACATGTCATGTACAGGTTGAGTGTGTACATGAGCAGTGAATTATGTCCACAGGCATACATGTAAATGCCATGCAAATATCCACGATTTTGACCCAGTTTTATACAATTTCTGCCATCAAGCCCATACTGCACTGCTGCACTGACATTCAACTGACTGCAGTGCAGATTTCAAATTTCCCACACTGACCGTTTATCTCTGGTATGCAAGCAGCAAGGTCACCTTGTCATGTGACTTGAGTCTAAGTAATATGATACTCTTGATGATGTAACAGTACATGTAGGCTTTGGTCTGTACAGGGTCTGTACACATCAACTTCCTGTTTGGCTTAGTAAACTGTTGGGCTAGCTGTGTGGTGTACTTATGTATCATGGAGGAAGGAACTTCCTCCATGCATATATATGCTGTACGTTGCATATATTCAGTGTTGCATGGTGTACACCCAGAGAGGTACATATTATGTACCAAACCTGCACCGAATTATGATGTGGTGTACATCACCACAGTTCGGTAAGGGAAAACAAATGAATACTTTGAAAATGCTTATAATCGCTTCTTTAAAAATCATAGTCCTCAGCCTTGATCTTGTTAGTAAATTTGATTGAAAAAAAAAAAAGATTTGTTAAAGTATTATATAGTTATACTCATCTCTAATTTCTACAGAAAAATAAAATCATATGGAGTACGTGTTCTATATAATTCTATGTTTCTATAGAAATTAGGGGCATATTGTGGGTTACTTTAAATATGTACATACTTTCTACAAACAAATTAATGTGTCTATAATTTCTATAGAAACATAGAATTCTATAGAAGACTGACAGGAATTTGTTTAATCAGTGTTCTATAGAAATCTATAGATTTTTTTAAAAATCTCTATAGACAGTCTTCTTATTGGAGTATTCTATACAATTCTATGTTTCTATAGAAATTAGAAACATATTGTGGGTTACTATATAAATGTACATACTTTCAACAAACAAATTAATATGTCTAATTTCTATAGAAACCATTCTATAGAACTGGAAGATTTGTTCTATAGAAATCTATTTAATTTTTTAAAATCTCTATAGACAGCCTTAAATATTCTATAGAAAACCATTGCCTCTATAGAACCGTATAGAGCTTTATAAAACACTCTATAGAATTCTATAGAACTTTTTTGTAATGGTAGTTACTATTTATTGAATATTGGACTTACATGTATGGTTCATCGGTCCTACGGGTCGTTTGTCCTACAGGTTGTTGGTCTTGTTGCCATCAGCGATGACAGACAAGTTACGGTTAAGGTACGTTTGAGCAAGGGTAGGGTTATAGTTAGGGTTAGGTATATGGTTGGGTAAGGCAAGGCATATATGCCTAGCAAGGTCATTTTTATTGTGGGGTAGATGTGAAAAAGGGCACTCGGTATATCGGGGGAAGAGGGGCCACTAAATTTTTTTAGTGGGGGCACAGGGGTCACTACAATTTCTAGTAATGGCACACTAGGGCCAGCAGCATGATGGAAATTATTTTAATGTTGCGTTGATTGTGTACTTACGGGGCCCGTCCAAAGAGAACAAAATCCACTTTGAAGTTATTGGACTTACCAAACTAGCTTGCAACATTAAACACCAACAGGTATGTTGTATATAGAAGGCAGGGTTTTGATTTTTTTGTGGGATGGAAATTTTGGGGTAAAAAGAAGAAAAAAGAAAAAGGGCACTCTGAAAATATTGGGGGGGGGGGGGGGGGTGTAAACCATTCTCATGGGTCGTTGGTCCTACGGTTCACAGACTGTAGGACCAGCGACCCAGAGGAACAATGAACCATAGGACCAATGACCCCCACGACCCGTAACTTGTTACTTTTAGATTTATTAATATAACCTGATTAGCCAACTCTATGATAATCTGAATGTTCTTTGTGTAGTTTTGACTTCCCAGTCATTTTAGTGTAATGGCGGCCATCTTGGATGCCATAATGGCGGCCATCTTGGATGCCATCTTGATTCTAAGGCTACCTAATTACTTATGACACTTTTACTTGTGTCAATGAATTTCCTGACCCCTAAAACATACTTTTAAACTAAACAGTGATATCTCTATTGTGAAAAGTAACTCACTTCCGGTCATTTTAGGTAATTTGTGGAAATGTTTGACGCCATCTTGGATTTCTAGGTTTCCTGACTGCTGAAGGACATTTTAAGTAGTCTTATTAATTGTATTAATGACCCCCAAAACCAGGGGATAGACACAAAAACATCATCTATAGGATGGAAAATAAATGGTTTATGGCTATTTTTAGGTAACGGCGGCCATCTTGGACGCCATTTTTTAAATAACAGCTTTCCGGAAGTCTGATTATCTTAGATTTTTAAATGCTATTGCTACCAAAAACCGTTTGTAAGGTTGTAAGGTTGAATTCTGATGTTTTTGTTGGGATTTTAGACGTATTTAATTAATGAATGGAAAATCGTCGTACGCGTACTTGGACCCAGGGTCCAAGTTACTCGGACTAGGACGTATTGCAATCCGTCTGTCCAGTGAAGCACACCATGACTGTCGCAACGAAGTGGGTGCTTCATTCAACAATGGGGGAGGGGACTGGCTGTGTTCACGTGGGGTGACTGGCGGATAATTATAACCTTCAATGCGAAGAAAACTAAACTGTTTTCTTTGTCTCGCTCTGGAGGCTATTCATTTCCCCCTGTTCATGGGTCAATCCCTTGACTGCCTGAGGTACATGACCTACGTCTTCTTGGACGTGTCATCTCCTCTAACCCTGGGAGACGTTTTGCAGAGGGATCACATTCGAGTTGATCGAACCCGGAAGTATCTACCTCCAGATGCTATAATCCTTTACTTGTATAAGGACATCCATTTTATTTCTATGGTTTTCTCTTTTTTGCCTTGATGGAGAGTCAGTCGGAAAAATAAATCATGGGTTAAACAAATTACAGGTTGGACATATTAGGCCTTGGCTTAATAAAATGATGAAAAACACGTTTTGCGTCGTGGAACACGTAGTCTGTGCCTTGTTTCTGCCTGGGGCAACATTTTTGTGACAATCCCCGACATACATGGGTGGGGCACCCGCACCTAGTACATCATGGTTTCAACTTCTGATGATAGGGGAAACAATGGCAAAATGAGTGACCAAAATCCCCACCCTGGGGCTTGAAAAACATGACCAAACCCCCCACATAAGACCGGGGGAGGGGTGGGAGAAGCAATTGATAGGCGCAGCGCCTACTACTATAAGGAACAAAAGTGTTGGGGACACAAGCAGGGGTCGATGGAATATAGATGGTGCCACAATAATTCTAATTTATACACAAACCTATATAGACCATATTGTATAGGTATCGCCTGGTTGAGACGTGGGAAGTACACAGGAGCAATTTTTGTGCGCGTTTCCTTCCCACAAACCCTTGAAACCATTGTGACGTCTCAACCAGGCCATATTTGCTATAAGGTCTATGGCACTTACTGTGAACCAGTCGCCAGTCCAAATATTATCTCGGCCTAATTGATTTTATTCTAAATATTCAAAATACCGTAATACTACATTGTACTACCAGAATATCAAGTAAAATAGCAGTCTAAAGCATGAAATCGTGGCACCTGGGGTGCTGTCGTTTTCAAGAAAAGTGGAGATTTGTAGCATTTTCAACTGAAAATCATTGGAAATAGTCTAATTCCCTGACCTGATAATTCCTCGACTCTATATCGCTCTGTTTTGTCTAGAGTATGGTCAGGGAACCAGGCTACTATAAACAGATTGTTTTCTCTGTTTTTTAAACGGGTCAGTTTTAGAGTATTTGCGAGCACACTATAAAATACTAACCCCCAAATCCATTTATTTCTGCAAATTAGTACACTGAGCAAAACAGGAAGGGACAGCAAGGAACAAAAGAGCCTGGGTTGAGGTGGGAGGGATGAATGTATAAAAGACTTGTGACAATAAACATTACCAAAACCTCCAATGCAGACCTGCAACGGTACGTGAATAACAAATAAATGCAGAATATTCTGGTCCAGTAGTTACAGTGTGTGACTCACGGGTAGTGATATGTGGGTTCGAACCCAGCGGGGGAATCGTGATGTTTGCGTGCTCAGGCAAGACATTGCTTCTCTCCACCCAGAAAACGGTTATCTGTGAGAGTAAAGAACAGATTGCTGCATAGTGATGGCCTGATAAACAAGGGATGTTGTGAAATACCTTTACATTTTCACATTACTTTTTCCTCAGGGACAGGATGGGCTAACAGGTGGTTTGCTGGACTCACTGGTTTCTGCTTCTGTGTTTTGTTATGTCTTTGTACAAAAGTATGCGGCTTTCAGGCTCAATTAGCACCTTATTTCAAGTTGCCAAGAAAACTTGGGGGGGGGGGGGGAAGCCTTTTATATTTTTCTATTCTTGAATTTGTTAGTGCTTTTGCAGATTACAATAGTCCAGATATTTTGTCAGTGGAGTATAAAAACTAAAAATGAGAGAAGTGGGAAGAAGATCGCACTTACATAACACGATTTTGTATTCGCCGAAGTAGGGATGGATGGAGAGGGGTGAGAGAGGAGAAAGTAAACCTTTACGCGTGCATCAGTTATAATTGTTGTAAACCTTTCTGTCATCCACAGGCCAAAGCAGGAAAGAGAATTGTTACTGTTGGTGGAAGCCCAAATAGGATGGAGAAACTATCGTCTGCGTCCGGTAAATCCTTATCTTTAAATGGCAATTTTCGTATTTGCTATCTCCTTCCATTTCGTCACTGTTTTCATGAAAGGAAGCTCATGTCGATTTACAAGTAAAAAGAGTTTTCGAGATTGAAATTAAAATAACTTAAAGGAACCATGCTTCTCAAATTGACCGGATCACATTTTATTTCATAAATAAATTCATTTATATGTATTAAATGTGAATTAAAAGCCAAACTGGTTCAAGCGAAGTTTACGTGTAATTATTTGCCGCTCAAAAATTGACCCCCCTTTTTGAAATTTGTTGAGACTCAAATTGAGGGCGCTGTTCGTGACGTAGACCGAGGCACCGAAATTCATGGATCGACTTGATAGTCTGGACCACTGATCTCTATACACTGGATTGGCTGCGAAGCTCCGCGATTGAAGCCACTGCGCGGCCATCTTGCTATATTCAACACAATGGCCATTTTCCAAGCCCCTGGCTTCAGCTCCGTCTCCGAATTCAGCCTATTGCCAAACTGCATTCATCATTGTTCATGCATGTAGTTTATGAATGGGCTGAAGTTGGAGACGGAGCTGAAGCCTGGAGCTTGGAAAACGGCCATTGTTTTGAATATAGCAAGATGGCCGCGCAGTGGCTTCAATTCACACATAGGCAATCACTGCTGCGCTACCAATCCAGTGTATGGAGATCAGTGGTCTGGACCCGGCCCGTATACACACACTAGGTCTACACGTGCAATTTCGTAAGTTGCAACAACTAACATCGAACTTACCCTGATTTTCTCCCTTTTAGCGAAGGCTCCTGTGAACTTTGTTGGGATGGCAGTGGACTTGAGCATATTTTTAATGGTCATCCCAAAGGATTTGAAAATACCAGTATCGAAACACGACGGCTCAAAGTGGTCACTACATAATGCTGAAAAGCTGCTGGGGCCGGACCTCTTTGCTCTTGTCACCTTTACTTTCGCCGTCCAAATTCTCCGATATTTCGCTTCAGTTGGAAATAAATGAAGGCTTATACTCCACCCGTCGTTGTTTTGCTGCACCCAGCAGCCACACACCTTGTCGGCATGGCCGAAAAACACTATATTTTGCTTAGATTTTGGACGAAGAATTTTCGCCGTACAATGTACACACAATGCATACCCGTGATGAATGGGTAATGTGCCTCGATCTACGTCACACACTTATGTTAATGAGGGTCCCACTCAGGGGGCGGAGTAGCTTGGACAAACATTTTCAAAAATTGTTTTCTCATATTTAATCTGGGAAATAATTTTCTCTGGACACAAAATATCATTGTCAAGATAATACTTTATTGTTTTAAGCAGGAATAATGCAATATAAATCCTAAATCATGTTTCCTTTAATTTAGTACATTGTACAACCCGTCATGTAATTTTCCTTGATTCTAAACTGTTCGATGACTGCAGTAATTACTAATAGTACCGTGATTAATGCTTTTCCGTATCATGTGTTTAGTGCACGTTAAAGGGACTGGCATGTTTGCATCTCTTCAACATGAAACTGCAAATTTCGGTCCCTTGTATTAGGAAATTAATTAAGTTTTGCTTATGGGAAAAGTGAGAATCGTTTAAGAAATTTAAAGTAAAATAATGAACAAAATGCGAAATTGCCTTTTCTTTTTCATTTTTGACACTCCCGTCCCTTCATAAAAATGGTGATTTTTTTCTCTTGTTACTTTTTTTCAGGTAATGATGGCGGTGATAGAAGAGACAAATCACGAACGGCGTTAAAACGAACTTCATCTGGACGGATCAAGTCACCGGAGCCCGCAAAGACCACACCTGGACAGGATCATGTCATACCCAAGACCACAAGGGTGTTACCTAAAAGGGTTCCAAAAACCACTCCCCAGAAGAAGGCCAGTTCCAGCACACTCTGTATAAGGCCACCATCAGCAAGGATCTCACTCATCAAGAAGCCTAAAGTGAAGACTGCCTCTGCCAACCAGAAAAAGACAGCACGAGCATCAACACCCAAGAAGGCCATCAAGCCCAAAGGAAAGACAACCACCGGCCTGGTGGCTAGCAAGCTGAAGGGGCGAGTAGTCACAACCAAAGCCAAGAGGTCAACAACTAAGAAAGGTCAGTATAAACTGGATGAAAACTCAAGTTTCTCGATATTCAGACAATTTATTTTACAAAAAATTGAATATAAAATTGATAAAAACAGGTGGTCCAGTACACTGTGGGCATTTAACGGTTAAATTTATAGCAGCGGTTTAATTAACAACTTGCAAGTCTGGAAACACACTTACTTACTTTGTAATCGCTGTGTCTAAGAACAACACTTCTCTTTTCTTAAGTTAGTTACTCCACATATTGTATCCCTAGAATTTATCTCTAGGTCATATTTTGAAAACAAATCAACATAATTAGCTGGCCTAACATTTCAAACTTTTGAGTTCTTTCTCAAAGGCAAATTTGTTTTCTTTTGTATATTTCAGGGATATCCAGTCAGTTGGCAGTTTGCAGCAGTTTAATTCATTTTCATTTTCAAAACCATTGTATTTCAGAAAAGAAGCCAACTCCTAAACCGAAAGCAAAGGGCAAAGTGAAAGTTTCCATGGCAAAAACAAAACCAAAAGCACCTAAAATTCAAAAGGGAGCCAAGAAAGTGCCCAAGGCCAAGAAAGTGCCCAAGGCCAAGAAAGTGACCAAGGCCAAGAAAGTGACCAAGGCCAAGAAAGTGACCAAGGCCAAGAAAGTGACCAAGGCCAAGAAAGTGACCAAGGCCAAGAAAGTGACCACGGCCAAGAAAGTGACCACGGCCAAGAAAGTGACCACGGCCAAGAAAGTGACCACGGCCAAGAAAGTGACCACGGCCAAGAAAGTGACCACGGCCAAGAAAGTGACCAGCGCGAAGGGGATGGAACAGAAGGGCAAGAAGGTGGTCAAGCATCCTAACAGCAAACTGACTCCAAATCCTAACATCACGGTGGTGGTAAAGGATCCCATGTTTGAAGTCAAGTATGTTTGTCATGTCTATATCTTTTATTTGTATAAAGCATCATCTTAAATTTCATTTTTTTTTAGTCTGTAATAAAATATTCAAGTGAAAGACTTCATTATAAATCAAGCAACGTATTAATAATAGACTAAGAACGAATGTCACCCTATGGCGTCCTAGCACAGGAAATTGCACAGGAGGACTAGGCAAGGAAAGGCAAGGTTTAGAAATCACAGTTTACCTGCAAGAATATTCTTTGCATCATCATGACGAGTTTGAGCTGGAAATAACTCCTTTTCTTGACATTTTTGGAGGAAAAGGTGGACTGTTGAACTGTTGGCAAAGATGATGCCAAGAATATTCTTGCAGATAAACTGTGATTTCTAAATCTCAATTCCTAGCCTAGTCCTCCCGTGCAGTTTCATGTGCTAGCACGCCATATCATGGCATCCTTCTTCTAGGGCTAGTCACCCTTGTGACATTTATGCAACAGTCTTCCTCCATTGAAATCAATGTCATCCTGTGGGTATGAACCGTACGCTTTTAGTGCTTGAAATATTATACAAGCTTTGGGGGGGGGGGGGGGGGGGGGGGAGTTGTTAATTTGCGCACTGATTGTAATTAATTTATCTTTAATTTACGGAATGTTGTGAATATATATAGGCCTACATGTACATTCATTTTGTGACAGGAATGAGAAGGACATTCCCGATGTATCAGACTTTGTCGACTCTAAACGGGCCATCCGTGCCGTTCTGACAAAGGACACAGCCCTGCTGAAGAAACTTATCAAAAACACCAAGAAGGTACCTTCGTTATTCATCACGAGGAGCGTATGTCTTGAGGAGGATGCCCTGGACTACGCTCTCAAGATGGAGGACCAGGATGCCCTGAATCTGCTTATTCCGGAGGAAGTGTCTCCAAAACCACGCAAGTCAATGACACCAGCACTGATGGGCCACCAAGGCACTGGCAGGTATGTTGCATTAAGGTGACGATTTGGGGCTACACCATCTGTTCGGTGTCAGGAGAAACACAGAGTTACGGGTTCTTTTCAGAACTGACAGACACTCGGGTGTTAAATAGCCATCTTGTAAACTTCACCATGTAAACCTTCAAACTTTGGTATGCTACGTATACTTTCCAATGTCTACTCATTTTGCCAATCACATACATGTACATCAATGCGAGATCAATGCAAGATTTGTTTTTACATTTATCATGAAAAGAATCATATTGTACTGAACATTATTTGACAGTGTTTGTAATCGCTTTGTAAGAGGTGCTTCCATCTGGATTACAAAGTTGTTTTACGGTTTTATAACTTTACCACAGAGCAATGCTGGTGTGTTTATGTTTTGGTGTCTTGTCATGTCATTGTAGCTATAACTATCGAACGTTCGGACACGCTGTCAAAGCAATTTCCATGGGAAGAGGATGTAGAGAAGGAAACAATGCCTTCACAAAGGTAACAATGAAACAACAAAAGAAAGTTATCATAATAAAGAATACAAATATAGTTTTGGTGATTATCAAGGTTTCATGAAGGATTAAATAGCTACCTTTTTACTCTCAGCGATGATTGAAAAACTGCCTGTCCCACACCTATCAGTTAAATTGCTGTGGTCTGAGACTATTACCCACCCACTGTTTTGGAAGAAGATATTGAGACTTTTAATTGATCAATGTTAAATAGTAATGTAAAATGGTCTGTACATTTGTAAACATCATAAAACAAAACTGCTGAATGATTACAAAATACCATACTAGACTCTAAGTAAATAGCAGTCTCAAGCATCCTGTGAAATTATGGCACCTGGTGTGCACTCGTTTTCACGAAAAATGGGAATTTATATCGTTTGTCAGCCGACAATCGTTGGAACTAGTCTAGTTCCGCCACCTGATGATTTCCTGACTCTATAAATTGCTCTGTTTTGTCTAAAGTAGGGTCAGGGAACCATACTACTAGAACATAATTTTTCCTCGCTGTTTTTCCAGCATCTATGCACACAAAACTTTAAACAGGTAACTATTTGCTAGTACGCTATAAAATACTAACCCCCAAATCCATTTGTTTCTGAAAATTACACCTGCTAGGTCATCACGAAAAACACTCACTTTCTGCAGAATTACTGGCCTGTATCTCAGCAACATCATGAGAAGTGCTTAAAAAATAGTATTCTTCAAAGAATACTATTCTTCAAATTGTCCCCACAAAGCAAAAAATTGCAGCGTGTGAGATTTAAAATTAGGTATTGCCAGAATTCCGAGTATTGGTGGGCATCAGACCAAGTTGGAAATTTTTTTAAAAATCAATGGTGCTCATCAGTCATTCGTGAAGTTGACGTACCAACCTTTACGAAACAGCCATATTTAGAGTGATCAAGTCCATAATTTTAACTTTACTTTTATAATCTTGTTTATACAGATAGCAATAAATCGTTCGGTTTAAATACCTCCCTCTACCCTATTCTTTTCTATCAGGACCTTTACCATTATATGGGTAACCGAGATTTGGACGAACGTTTACGTATGGTTATGACCCAAGGGCTCTCAGTGAAAACGCTGAATGTGTTGTCCAGCCTTTATGGAGGCGGTGAAATTGAGGTATGTTGCATTTGACTTTTTGTTTGTTTACAACTCAATGCAATTTTGATGAAGTTACAAATCCAGGTCGGTTTTTATATCGGTTTTTAAAATTATAATTGCACAAGTGGGAATCCATGGGCTTTTTCATTTTGTATTTTGTCGAAGTGAAGAATCCGTTTTGTAACTAAGATATGTGTCTGGTCATTTACCTTACACTCTTTCATATCACTGAAAATCATATCAATTTATTTTACTCTGACACATGAAAGGCAGTTTTGAAATCAATTTTCTCAAAACTCTGTTTTTCTGTTATATGAAAGGATTAGTTACTTCATCAAATGGCAACGATTTGTAAACTCACCAATTCCATCCCACTCCCTGCCCATCGAATCTTAAGAGTAGTGGGGAAAAAAAAGAAAAGAAACAAGCACATTAAGTTTGCCAATATGTAAAATGTTTGCATTAATTTCAAGTTTCTAGAATGTTGCAATATTTTAAATTTTCCTGATGCCACTTTTGTTTCTCGGGTCGCTGTTGTGAAATAATGCCTAAAACACGGTACAACATATTTTCCATAGAGGCTTTAGACTGACATTTTGCTTTACCAATTATAAAAAAAAAAAAATGTTTTGAAACTTTGTACATAAATACCTTGCTTTTCCTGCTATATAATCCTTTTACGGTGAACTCATTTCACATATTTCTATTTAAAAGCAATCGATTAATAATTGGTACCAAGAGTCCTGAAACCTCCATTTTTAATGACTTTCCACACACCCATAGAAGTTGGGGTTAAAGTTCTTGGCTGCAAATTGATTAACTGCAATGTATAGCCCCAAGTTAGACCCATAGGACATGCATGCAGAAACAATGCAACACATTATTAAGTTTTTAATACAAACTCACTAAAGAAAACAAAATAATCCAAAATGAATGTGTTAGTTTTATGTAATGACGCACGTAATTCTGCTTTTAAAAGTGAATGTATATTTCAAGAGGCTTTCAGAGGCCGTCTGTATCAGTCTTTGCAAGGCTTGGCATCGTTTGAATGGATGTTTTCCAGGGAAATTGTGCAGAGATTATTTTCCTCGCCGTACGGGCTGGTCACCACAAGTTAGCTGGACATTTGGTGAAAAGAGTCAACGTTGGAGGTGGATACGGCTTCAATAAACTGCACGAAGAGGTGAGCTCATAGTGCCATCAGTGGAGAAACTAATGTCACGGGGAGCACTGAAATTTTGACCCGTTCCCGAATTTTCTTTATGATGCACTCCATAATTATAAAGATCACGCTTAACCCTAGGTTCAGACATCCATAGATAAAAACATTTTTGTCCCACATACCAATTTACCAATTTAACACAAAATAAATGATGATAATACCACACCTTTTGATTGTACGTATATGTTACATGTGAAAATTGCAGCTTTCAGCTTTCTGGGGAGGCGGGTCATTTCTATGAAGATTTGCCAAAATGGAGCCAATTTTGTTATGTTACATATATAATCCATGAAAAATACTTTATTATTGGGCAGTTTGGGTGGAAACGGAATGTAGAAGGTTAACAGCCTTTGGTGAAATGAATCCACTTTTAAAAAGTCCTATTTATCTTTATGCAGGCTTTAAAGTATTCCTACTTTTCCCAATTTTTTTACCCTGCTCCTATATACTTTTCCTACTTTTGAAATTCCTATTTTTTGCCTGCTTTTTCCTACTTTTTTGTCAAACAACTGCGAAAAATGAAATCTCATTTTCAAAGTAAACAAAGAAACTGACAGGAGCGGGATTCGAACCTGCGTGCCCTATGTGGGTGGTCTCCCAAATTGTCAGTATCTTTGTTCGGGTGAGCGCTAGTCAGAAGTCATAAACCCAGAATGCTGTATAGCCAGGGATCACACCCAATTTTACGACACAACCTGGGAAGCGACATTGTGGGGTTCACTCAATGAGAAATAAAATATCATTGAATATATTTCATAACGGTGTAACACACTGTCATATAAAAATCACACAATGAAGGCCTTACAATAGTTGAGGTTGATCCTTGTAAATTTATTTAATTTACAAAGAAATACAAACGCCCTTAGTACTACACAGTGTGTACAATTGTTTGTGTTTGATGTTTTCAATACGCCGCTAGGCCACCAGGAATTTCACATTAGCCCCGTCTACGTCTGCTCACTTCCTGGTTGAAAGCGAGAATTTCTGTGCTAAACAAAGCAACGCTATCTGTAAATGACTGCTTTTTCGTCATGTTATCCCATCAATAGGTTTTGCTGGCCACTTCACCGGAACAGCTGAGTCCATTTAGAAGTGTGTCGGTCACCAAAAACCCCTATGCCAATGACAAGGCAAGTACACAATTGTACCAGCATGATTGGATAAAATGGAGCCTGATGAAGCCTACCCTCATGCAACCTGTTATTTCTTTTCCTAAAGACTGAATAAATGTTTGGAACAGGTCTCTGTACATTTTGGGAGGTTTGAATGCTGTTTGCAAATGCTGCTCGCCTTCTATATTTCTTAACCCCTTGCGTACGGATGCCGCACATTTGCGCACAAAAAACTGCCACCAGGCCGGATGATGCAATTGTCCGCCATTTGTGCAGTTTCAATCCACTGTTGGATTAAACAGTGCCACCAGGCCGGATGACACCATTGGCCGCTGTTTGTGCAGTTTCAATCCATTGATGGATCATTGTGTATGTCATGCTTGACTGCACAAACACATTGTAGTGGTTCGCTTGGCTGCCAGAACCGCTGCAACACCCTGACGTCTCCCGTAAAATACCGTACTCAAGGGGTTAAGGGGTCCCTTTTTGTTTTTGTGTTTCTCACATTTTTTTGGGCCCTGAAGGTGTGTCGGTCGGTCGTTTGAACCCAATAAGAAAATGGGGGGGGGGGGGGGGGTGTGTGTGATGATGCACATCAGGCTAAAATAGAGTGCAACATTTTCGATGCATGACTGTCTTGTTCTGAATTAAAATGTATTTCCATGAATAATTGTTTTAAAACCCATCTTTTGCAACTTCTGGCAATAGTTAATTTGGCAATAGTTAATTTAAATAAAATGTCAATCTCCTTGGGCAATACACAATTGCAAAATAGTAAATAATTTAAGACTTACTTTGTGCTATAAATACCATTTCCCATGCTGGAGCACACTTTCTGTACATGATTTTCATATAAACAAAATAAAACAACTTTGGCAACCTTTGGCATAAGTTAAATAATATAGAAAAAATCTTTGGCAAATTGAGATTTTTGATTAAATTCCCGACTGTTTCTTTTTTTCAACTTAAAAAAAAAAAAAAATGGTCAACATTTACTTTGCTTGTAACTTATCGATGAAAATAAAGCACTTTAATTAACCCTCCTATGCAAACATGCATTCTGAGCCATGTTGTTGTATGGGTCAAAATCAGTCAAGGTGATTGTTTGTGACCCTTCTGCCACATGTACAAACCACATGTAATCTGATCCTGTCTGTGTACAAAGTATAGGCAGGGGAAGTGGAAGGAAATTGACTGATTTTGACTTTTTAAATAGCACAATTAAGGACTTGAACCCGAATGGACCTGATTACTGCAATGCTTAATACAGTGTCTACTGTTATACACGTACGTTGTGCACACAAAGCTTAGCACAAACACCTGTTTGTGCCGTTGTGAATGCATGTACAATTGTTGTCCTTGGTAAGATACCGTATCTTAATTTCAGACAGATATCTTGTATTGCAGGTTACGCCTCTCCACTGTGCAGCTATCAACCCCAACCCGAAGATCCTGGCAAAGCTTCTCTCTGTCTTGCCAGATATATCCGCTACAGACAAAGTTGGATTCAAGCCAATCCATTATGCTGCAGCCTGTGAGGGCACTGGCCCTCTAGAGCTCCTGCTAAATAGGTGATCATTCTATTAAATGCAATTCCATCTTGACAAAAAAAACATCTACAGCAGTCACACTTTGTCATTTTTCCCCCCGAATGGTTTTTCCATCAAATAATGAAATTAAAATCATATTTAAAATGATTAGATTTACAGCAGTCACATTCCTTTTGTAATGCATATTTAAAAAGATTCAAATAAAAATTTCCCTAGAATCACCATTATATCTTCAACAAAATACTTTACATGAAAGATTTCTTACATTATAGGCAAGCAATTTCACTGTGCTTATTCCCTTTGTAATGCATCAAACTTGTTCAATATTCAATCTGGAATTGATTTATTGTTTCAGGGGTGCTATAGCCGATGATGTCCAACCCAAAACCCTCATCACTCCGCTGATGATCGCAGCAAAATGTGGCCGAACCCACAACATTGAAAAACTGCTGAAGAATTTAAAAACGGGTGAGTTTATATGTAGACATAAACCAACAGACGAAGAAAAGAATAGCAGATTACTGGAACATGAACAACGCAGGTTGACGTGATCAATTGCAAAGGAGTAAATGCAAGTAATGTACATAACAAACAACATGTAGCAGCCCAGCAAAGTCCATCAACCCAGCCTAATAACCCACCCCATCACACTCCTCCAGTCCCCACCTTAGCCCACCCCACGTTTATGCCCACCCCACCTTTAAGCCCACCCCACCTTTAAGCCCACCCCACCTTTAAGCCCACCCCACCTTTAAGCCCACCCCACCTTTAAGCCCACGACACCTTAGCCCCACGACACCTTAGCCCCACGACACCTTAGCCCCACGACACCTTAGCCCCACGACACCTTAGCCCCACGACACCTTAGCCCTACGACACCTTAGCCCCACCCCACCTTAGCCCCACCCCACCTTAGCCCCACCCCACCTTAGCCTAGCCCAGCCCAGCCCACCTTAGCCCAGCCCAGCCCACCTTAGCCCACCTTAGCCCAGCCCGTAGCTACAAAGTGCAAATCTACATAATATTATAATCTGCCAAGGTATTTATAATACATTCATAAACAATTATTGATTTTAGTCATTTTACTCTTACTCAGTTGCTGTGCCAGACTCTAGTGGGGGAAATCCAGAAAAGACAGCAGTGGACAAAAAGAGCAAGACTGGCCACTACGCTATCCACTTTGCAGCTGAGGGTGGACATGTGGTAGGTGATGTATTATCAAAAGTATTTAAGGCCTTTTCACACTAGACAAAATCTCGGGGGCGGCCCTGGGGCGACGCGGGGGTGAGAATTTGCAACGTTTCACACAAGGCATATTTGCCCCGGGGCCACCCCCGAGATTGGTCTCGCCCCGGGGAAAACTCACCCCTGCTCCAGGCCAGGGGTGAGATTTTTCAACCCGGGGCGAGACCGATCTCGGGGGTGGCCCCGGGGCGAAATGGCTAGTGTGAAACGTTGCCCCGCGTACGGGGTTTCGTACAACCGGGTTGAGAAACAGGTGGTCTCGACAAAATAATTCCAAAGGTCCTGTCAAAGCACGCGCTATTGTTACTTGTATACAGCTTGGCCGAAAGCGCAGCGCCATTATTCTAAAGCACAATATGTGGCAGAGGGACCCCCCCCCTCATGCCCAACCCCGAGGCGAGCTCGCCCCGGGGTTGGCTGAGGTAGGTTTGCGCGAAACGAGTGTGAAATGACGCAGGGTTGAACTTGGCGGTGAAAATGCCTGGGCCACCCTGGGCGAGTTCGCCCTGGGGTTCGGCGCTCTAGTGTGAAAAGGCCTTTTGACACTTTAATAAAATTACATCTGTGCAATTGTTTTAGTCAAAGAGATCAACTTGTGCTTCTCAAAACGAACCCCGGTCAGTCTAAGTATTATTTTTCTGCATTATGATTAATAATTAGTAGATTAAGATATGTGCTACGGTGTCGTTCTGTTTATTCAGATGTAAAAATAGATTGTCTATTAAGGTGTAAAAGAGCTGTAAAATTAGTCAATGTGTTGATAATAATTATTCAGTTATTGTAAAAGTTTAAATTATACAAATATTTACTTCTTCAAGTGGTGTAGTAAAACTAGCCTCCCGAGGTGATCCATGGAGCATTCTATTTTCCCGAGGCGAAGCTGAGGGAAAAATAGAACGTTCCATGGATCACCGAGGGAGGCTAGTTTTACCACACCACGAGATAAAGCAGTAAATATTTGTTTTGTAACACCTCACCCACAGATTCTGCTTAACATGATTTAAATTTAAATACAGTTATTAAATGGACTTCTATTTCAATACAAAATTAGTAGAAAATTAATTTGCTCTTATTAAAACCACCCCATAACAAAATGTTTGAACTCAGCTCTGTAGCGCTGGCACTTCGGAACAATACGCGTTACGCGCAACACTCAACGTGCACACCCGCATGCATCTGCACACAATACCGTGCCTTGGGTATAGTACTTTGGTTGCTAATGGTATAGTACTTTGGTTGCTATGAGTATAGTACTTTTGGCCATGCACAGGAAGATAGCAAAAATAGAAAATGCCATGTGACTCGCTCTCGGCCAATCAAGAAACAGAATCTGTGGATGAGGTGTTATAATACTAAATATACAATGGAGACATTTTAGTGTATAAATAGCCCAACATACTTTGGGAGACATGGCAACTCGGGGAGATATTTTGATGTCTCCGTATTGCTTCCACTACCTTTTCTAGAAGGAAATTTTGTTTTCAAAACTGAAAATGGTTGGAAATGTTCCTCAATTAAGACTCCCAAAGTTTCAAGCTCAAATTTAAAAAGTTTTCTTTTTTAGAGTAAAGTTCCTACACAACACTATTCTTTTAATGTCTGGAACTGTCTGCTGCAATTTTTCTAAGCATTTTCCATTTTCCGATGGACATGCACATTGTTAAAAATGGGCTGTTAAAGTAACACCATGTGGTGTTATGGTTTAATATTGAACCATTCCTCCAATTAATTAAACATCACAGTGCACTTCCTTTCAGTGATGCCTTAGATATGAGTTTTGACAGTTGAGTTTTGACATTGGCGTGTATATCAGTGATGTCGTCGAGACCAAGACCATGCCCAAGACCATGCCCAAGACCATGCCCAAGACCATGCCCAAGACCATGCCCAAGACCATGCCCAAGACCATGCCCAAGACCATGCCCAAGACCATGCCCAAGACCATGCCCAAGACCATGCCCAAGACCATGCCCAAGACCATGCCCAAGACCATGCCCAAGACCATGCCCAAGACCTCCAAACGTGGACGTCCTATTGTTCCCTCTTTTGTTTGTACTTAAACTTTTTCGGAAGACTCCCATAGGTTTTGTACACGATCTCAATCGCGGATGTATTTTGGGAATCGTGGACAATATTGTTCCCTTTGTTATACGTCCACGTTTGTTTGGGAGAACGAATGCAGCTGGTTAATACAGGCATAAACCATGACAAAGGAATGCTTATATTACAGTTCATTTGAATAGCTTGAGACTTGGAATTAAGACTGAAGGTCTTGTGATGGTCTTGTGTTGGTCTTGCAGGGTCTTGTGATGGTCTCGACTACATCACTGCTTAAGTTTCAGTAGAAGCAATTGTTTTATCTACAGGATTGTGTCCAGAGCCTGGTTAAACACGGAGCTGGAGTTGATACAATGGAGTCCGCAGTAAACAATAAGATCACCCCACTCATGATCGCTGCAGAGAGGGGTAACTTCCGGTTGGCCAAGGTCCTCATTGAGGAACTGGAGGCAGTGATTGAGAAGAGAGGTAGTAATGCATTGCAGGCACTCAGTAAATTTGTTTACAGTTAGGCATTATGCGATGTCACAACAATGTGGTGGAATTATTACAATGCATCTTTAACTCTCTAAGTTGCTCTTCTTTTAATATATTACTGCTTTTGTATGACTATTTATCAATAGTAGCGATACTGCGATACTGACAAGTTAACCCCTTGCGTACGGATGACGCCAAATGCCGCAAAAACAAAAATTGCCACCAGGCCAGATGACGTCTACAGATACTATTCTCTGCATTTTCAATCCATTGTTGGATTATTGTGTTCATTACGCTTGGCTGCACAAGCCTCTTGTGTCTGTTTCGCTTGGCTGCAAAGCCAACATGGCACCCCGGCGCCTCACTATAATAACCGTACTCGGGGGTTAAACGGATGTCGCCAACGGTAGATTGTGAGCAGAAATTTCAGGCAGGAATTCAGCAAGCACCGCCTAAAGAATACTGCCAAGTGCGCCACTGTCTCTGCTGTTATAGGCCTACATATTTTAATGTCATGAAAATAATGAAATGAATTTGACAATCCAACAGATAAGATCCAGCGTACCGCTTTGATGCTAGCCTGCATGAACGGCCACTACCCGATAGCCACTTTACTCTTGAGGAAGGGAGCCAACCCTAATGCCCAGGATTCTTCAGGAAACACTCCCGTCCACTACGCCGCTGCCTATGGCTGGTGGCACTGCCTGAAGCTACTGCTCAAAGCTGGAGGTGATCCCAACATCTTCAATAGCTGGAAGGTATTCATGTTTTCTCTTTCCAGCTGACAAAGTTTACCTGAAACTGACATTTAAACAAGGGAAAGGACTTAAAATATTAACTGTAGTTTCATTAAGACAGGTGGGCTTTCAAAAATGGGTGTCGTGGGGTGTTGCTTGCTGTCACACAAAAATTAAGGATATTTGATTTTAAACAAGGTAGTGCTTTCTCATTGGGAAACGAGATTGTAAATACTCTTAAAACTATCAGGTAACTCAAATTTCTTCAGAAATGTGAAGTGCATGAAATACGAGAGTTTACTTCTCGCACATGAAATTGCAAGTGTTTCAGTGTATTGCGAATGAAAATAGTACTTGCTGTTGATAGTGAGAACAAAAAAAAAGTTTCAATGAATGGGTGATTTTATCTCATAAACCCGTTTTATGCCCCTGTGCCACTTTATTAACCGTGAGCTCTTCAAAAATGTCTAAGCTTTTTACTGTAATTTTAAATACATTTCTAGGTGCCGCCGCTTGGTGTAGCCTACCTGAAGGGTCATTTTGGATGCGTGGATCTTCTGTTTGAACAGCCGGGTGTAGATGTGAACTTCAGAGACGACAACGGTGCGACCTTACTACTGACAACTTGCACCAACAGAATCACTGAACATATACTCAAACAGCTCAAATACCTGATTGAGAAAGGAGCCGACATCCAAGCCTTGGACATCAATGGCAAAAATGCAGTATGTATTTACCCCCCTCAGTTCAACTCTTACCACGTGTGCATTTTTATCCAGAAAAAAATTAAGAAGATGAAATGAACCAAATAAACCACAACTACAAAAAAATTGTGCCCGTGCACCTACTATATAATTGTCACCTGGCACTAGGAAACGGGCAGAAAGTTTTACTTTGGCATATTGTGTGTTAACCCCTTGCGTACGGATGACGTAATATGGCGCAAAAAAAACAGTGCCACCGGGCCGGATGGCGCCATTGGCCGCCATTTGTGCAGTTTCAATCCATTGTTGGACTAAACAGTGCCACTAGGCCGGATGACGCCATTGGCCGCTGTTTGTGCAGTTTCAATCCATTGTTGGATTATTGTGTATATGTTACGCTTGACTACACAAACACATTGTGGCCGTTTCGCTTGGCTGCCAGAGCCGCTGCAGCACCCCGACGTCTCCCGTAAAATACTGTACTCAAGGGGTTAAGCATAGCCTCAAAGAATACATGAAGAAAACATCAGTGCATCAAATATCCTGACCACACCCTTGGGGTTAGAGTTGCTCGAGTTGCACAGGGATCATGGACAGTTGATGACACTAAAAAGTGCCCAATAATGAGCCTTATTTCCACAGGTTAGATTACCTTTAGAGCACTGACAGATTTCTTTAGCTGCTTTTTTTCAGTCATCGGGTAGCAGCAGTGGTGAGCCGTCATGTTCATTCTTTTCTAATTGCCGGAGCATCCATCTTGACCGTGCAATATTGCATTACGAATCTTAATTTTCAATAAACATTTTAATAACAGGGTCTACAAGACCATTTAAGTGTAAACATGTGACAATTCTAAATGAAAACGTTGAACGTTTTTTTATGAATACTAAAAGAACGCAAGAGACTGTACAGCACAAATACGTAATGCTATTCAATAAAAAATAACACTTAATGTTTTAAAATACATGGTATGTCTTTTTAAAACAAAAACTATCTGTTTGTATGTTGACACTAAACCTTAAACGCATTGAGCACCTTTTTTTTTTTTTTTTTTTAACCGACATCATTGCAGCACCAAAGTGAACTTTTGGCCTATTGTTTACTCTTTTCTTTTTCTAATACTTTTTTCAGCTCCACTTCATTGCACTTCTCAACCAAAGGCGTAGTGGACACCAACCTGAAGATCAGGTAAACAAATCGGAAATGTAGCCTTTTAGTTTGTGCCAAAGAAAGAAACAAGGAGAAAATAAAAGCTGTATTTCTATTGCTTCTGATCATGACACCAATCAGAGTTCCCAACCGAACTAAATGTTGTCTTTAAAATCAGTCCTGCTGTAGAGTAAAAGAAATTATGATTTTGTGGTTTAAATTCAGAGATACCAGACTTCCGGCAATTGCCAGAATTCCGGCTTTTTCATATTTTTTGGAAAAACCTCCGGCCTTCGGCATTTGTGGGCCGGAACGACAATATTAATACAAATTACCGTAAGACCATACATACAGCGCTTTCCTACCTTCATGCCGCAATACACGTGTACAACGATTTGATTTACACATAGCGCAGGGCACTGTATAAGCAGTGTCCTGCATGCGTATGCAGCGGACACTAGACTTACATACTATGTACACGCAACTGGTAAATTCCAGTCTGTGAGGAACGGTCACAATTTATGTGTACGTTGCATACCACTGGTGCGTACACACAATGTGCGTGCAGAAAACAATGCAATTAATCGGCGACTTGGTCAGGTTTATAGTTCCACAGAGATTGCTGATTTCATTGATTCCCATGCAACTCATATTCACTTTACACAGTCAAAGTAGGGAACCAGTTATGTTCGTGCATCAAATGGTTTCGCGAGTGTGCGTGTGCAGCGTGTATACAACATGGCGGAATAACAGCGGAGATCGTTTGACAAAATTGGAAGTTGAAATGATTATGCATAGTGTATTAAACATCTACGATGTGATTGCGTATACTGGTACTGTTCATTGTTGTATGATAGATCTACGTTCGCTTTGGAAACATTCTCGTTGGAAAAATAAATCGAGCAATTCGTAAAAATAAAGCAGAAGGCGGTGTCTGAAAAATTGGGCAAAGTTGATTGTTCAATGTACATGTATACGCATATGTAATTGTAGCGTGGCCCAGATTCCAGACACAAATTTTTTTCCGGCCCTGCAGCCAAGACCTACTGGCATCCTTGTAATTGAAATTTTTGTCAACATCTGATCAGGACTTTGAGTCAGCTCTTGAAGCAATTAAGCTCTTTATCGATGAGGGCTCCGACCCAGGACTGAAGGACAAGGCAGGGGAAACACCTGTCAGTATTGCTCTGAAAAACGTAAGTAATATGGTTAATATTGATGAAACTACTTTGGACAGACCTATATTATGCCAGTGCTCCAACAAATTTTTGAGATCCACAGTTTGAAAGCAGATTAATGCGTTTCAAGTGTTTCCCGTTATAGCAACGAGTGACTTTCATAAAATAATAAAATAGGATTTTCAATATTATGTCACTATATTTACTTAGTAATGCCAAGTAGGTAAGTGTTTTTGTATAAATCATTGATCAGAATATACACAAACTCAAGCTTATAAATGAAAGGTTTGCGGAAACACCATGTGGAAAGATTTCTTAAATGAGAGAATGGTTTTGAAAAGAACCAGAGCTATAAACTCCACGTTCCGGTCAGTATGCTCTGACCGTCTTCAGGAGAAATAGTCAGAGCATTCTCCTGAAGACGGTCAAAGCATACTGACCGGAACGTGGACTTTATACCTCTGGTTCTTTGCAAAACCATTCTCTCATTTGAGAAACCTTTCTACATGGTGTTTCCGCAAACCTTTCATTCATGAGTATCTCGGCCATGCAAAGCCTCAAATCTTACTTTAAACTCAAGCTTCCCATGTATACGTTCTAGGGCTAATGCCAGGAACCGGTTCCAGATTTTGGAATCGAGTACTCTTAACCGAATTAACGTATTACTTAGTTTACTTTTCATTGTCTGAGAAATTACTTTCTGAATGTCATTTGTGGGGAATTTTCTAAATGAAAACCAGGGTACATGGAAAAACAAAACAGATTAAAGTTTACAACACTTAATACGAAGATGCAGTTTACACCCTAAAGCTACAGAGGTCACTGTACACACTTGTATCTTGCTGCATTGATGCACCGATGTGGTATTATTAATGTGTGGACCTTCACGAACAATATGAACAGCAATTTTTGAGATTAAATTTTTGGGATTGGCTTTCCTTAATGGGTACCGGAGTACCCATGTTTTTTTTTCAATTGGGTACCCGATTCCTGTACTACTCGTAAATGCACACACCTAATATGCCCACTCATCTGCTACTTTATCAAGGCAATAGACTCGTCCATTAAGCACCTTCCCTTGCTGCATTGACCAATTACAGCCACTCACGCCACACGTCGGTCACTTTTGTCAGCCTTCTCTCCTACCATAAAGGCGGCCTCAGGTCGACCTTGTTACGAAACAGAACAGTCCGCGACTGACTTTTTAGGATCAAGCTACGCCTGCGCCACGACCGTTGGGAAGACATCAGTCGGCGATTTTTGTTTACCCGAGTTTAACTGCGATGATATTAAGATGATTGGCATCAGTAAGTGATCAACAAAATCACCAGTCGCAGGAGTAGACAAAATTCAACTTTTACGACGTGTTCCCGACAGGCGGAATCAATCACAGTCGACCTGTGTTTGAATTGACGATGTTGTGCGCGCATCAAGCTTCCTTTTTCATCGTGCAGCCAATCAGCACACGGGGTTCCGCGTTCTGCGCCAAATCACGCAGTACGCGCCACGCGCTCGCCAATCTCCATATAAGGAGATTGTTTACTACTCCTCGTGAGCGGCACACTACATGTACATCATAGCTAGAGGTGTTTGAAAAACATGAAGGAAAAATGTTGAACAAAATAGATAACTTAAATTTTTTGACGTGTTTAGACACTTTGACTCAAGGTATTTATGAATGAGAATATGCAAGTACGTTTAAGATCGTATCAGGGGATTGGGCGCTGACAATGACCCGAGTTGAACCGGAAAAGCACATATTTATTCCCTCATTGTTAAATAAGTCACATGACTGGAATTGTCGTGGATCGTTGCGTCGTGGGTGACATGAGCATGGTTGCGATTATTTTGCGTTGAAATACCGCTTGTTCCACGAGAATCAATACGATTTCTCAGTTTTGTGACCTGAGCATTATTTTCCTGCTTGATGCCGACAGTTCCGTCATGGCGCAAACAAATCGCAGGTCGACCTGAGGCCACCTTAACAGGCTGCAGTGCCTAATGGATCCGTCTATTGCATTATGATTGCATTATTTCTAATGCTTGCTTTTGTAAAGCTTTTGTAAAAATGTGAGTTGTTTTTTAGAAGCTTTCTACCAAATACAGAGTGTATGTTTCAAAACGGTGGTAAATTTCATGCCTGCAATTTACATTGTCATTTGGCACAGGGCAACTCTGACTTATTGAAGGCGTTTTTAGTCAAGGGTGAGGCAGTGTCATTGGATGCAAATCAGAATGGGGACAACCCTTTACACTCCATTGCCAAAAGTTGCAGCAGCGATGGAGCTAAGATTATCCAGATTCTTGCAGACATGGTGAGTGAGGATTCACTATTAAATATTTTAGTACTTATTATACACTGACTATAGCTGTTCCACAAAACATCTTCATTGAGATCCTGATGACTTCATTTATTTGGCACTTAAAAAATCCCAAGAAAACCCTGCCTGCAAGAAATTTCCTTTCTGATTGGAGAAACACACGTCCATGTGCCCGATGTGCGCGCGCACACCTGGGTGTCAGTTCGTGAAACCGAAATTTACTCAGTACGCGGTTTCACGAACTGACACCCAGGTGCGCGTGAGTGTCAGTTCGTGAAAATGGTGACGATATGTCAGGAAGAATTAATGCTAAAAGGTATTAAAATAAAGTCCTGTTCAAAACTTTTTTTTAAACTTTATATTGGACACATGGTCAGGTGGCCCAGACATGAATCGCTTGAATCTCATCATGGCATAGTTATTCTACAAAAACAAAAAACAACTTTTGACAGGAAAAGGAACAGGGCTCACAGCCCATGGATGTAGATGGTGACCCCACCCAGATGGCAAAGGTCGTGACCTTAGAGGAAGCTGCCAAAATGAAGGACAGTGAAGGATACACCCCATTCCTGCTATGCATAAAGCACAATCAGAGGGTATGAGATTTCAATTTTCTTTAAATTATACTGGAAAAAAATTGCCTTTGGATATTTATAATACTCTGGGGGGGGGGGGGGGGGGGGGGGGGACACGGGGAGAAAATACAATACACTTACCGTAATTTTCGGAATATAGGCCGCGGCTTATATGTTGATTCTCACGCTGAAAATGTCCATGCGGCTTATACTCCGGGCGGCTTATACGGCAACATTTGAAGAATAAAATCGGTCACAGAAGCCGTGCCTCAGCTTGTTGGAAATAAAGGAAACCAGTCCAGAGGGACCGAATAGACTTGCAAATGTACTACCGTAAGTACCGTTCACACCTCACAAATCGTGTGGTGCGTCTGTTCGTTTTTGTCTGTTTTATCGTTGTGTAATCCATGTTGTTTATTATTTCACTGGTTAATGTAGGGTCCGGCTATCAGAATTTTCAATAATCGATACATCGGAGGTCCAACATCGATTATATTCGATGTCAAAATGTCAAAATTCGGGGACTAAACGAAGCGCTAGTCAACTATTATTAGTATTAAGGATCATGATAAACACATACCTCCACCGCTTTGAGGCTTAATCTACCGCATCTGCGGTCTGCGAATGTGACAAAAAAATGCAAGTTGTGTACGTATTAAAGCCTACAATAATTGTAGGCTTTAATACGTACACAACTTCCATTTCCAGCGTCCTCTAAAGTAAACAAAATATTGTTGCAATAATGTTTTGTCGCCACAACTTTGCGGAAAAGTCACGTACTTCCGGGACGCGGGTACCAGTATTGTCCGTAGTAACAAAAACGCCGCGGGCACCATGCGATGTTCATTTTCACATCAGGAGAATTTTTACCTAAATATTACAATCCATTGCAATCCGCTGAAATCTTTCAGTAAAATATATTCATCTATCTGCATATATATTTATTATTTATCAATTGTCATTCTGGCGATTTAAATTCGTCCTCGTATGTTCCCTGAAGTGGAGAAAAATCCAAACAAAAATCATCTTTCGTTTACAGCAAAACAAATTATTTTCTTCAGATCTAATGAGCGTGCCTAGTTTTGGATTGCACCAAATATGCTACGAGGGATGTTGTTGAATTTCCGAAAACATTGTCAAGTGGAGTAAATGATAATGTGGGAAATATAAATCATATTTGTGTTTGAAAAAGAAGTTACTTGCTTCCAGGCGTATTTGCTTTATATCAAATTTAAAGAAAAATTACTTTTATACTGAAATCTTAAGCCGAAACCAATAAACATCCCTTTGCATGAATTAGCAAGGCCCCCAAATTTATGAATGGTTGCCAGCACGTACATGTAAGCGTGCAACAAAATCTACTTTGGCCAATCAAAACAACGACTAGCGACACGTGCTCATACATGATGCATAATGCATAAGGGAATTTGCTTCGCGATGCCGGTGAAAATAGACATGCTCGCCGTTGCTCGGCGGAGTACAGACTCTGTATTATCGCGGTACTGGAAGTGGTTTTTACAATGATCTCAACTTTTTATTCATAGTTAATGTTTGACTAAAACATCCCCTGAATAAAGTACGATATTTTCCCTGTCAAGTTCAAGTTGATTAAAGACGATTAGGCCTGCAGGATATTTCTTAACACCCTGTCCCCCCCGGAAGGCGACAAAATTCACTGAGACAAGTCTACTGATTGACGATTGGGGGCGCCATTCACTTTACACGGTGCGTCGTTACGCGTTTTATTTTTTTACCGCACTGTCATTTTGCTCCCGTAAGTTTTTACGATTTCGCGGTGGAAATATCGTCCTTCGGCGTCATTTTGCATTTGTACATGTAGCTGTAGAATGGGAACCAGACAATAGAACTTCCATGGACAGACCACCATTGAAGATTTATGTTAAAATAAAGACGGTACTTTTTAGCAGACACGGTTAGGCAAAAAAGTTTTGGAAAACGTGAATTTATTAAAAATCATTAAAAGTCCCGACACAACATTTTATAATCGTCATTTTTATACAACTTAGCAGGAAGTCCTTATTTATTTATTTATTTATTATTTATTACATTTCTTTACCCAGGGTATGCCCAAACAGTTTAAAACTGGTTTCCATTGGGGCCCTGCATATTATTAGTTAAAACTGAATATTTACACATTCATACAAAATATTTAAACAAATACAATAATGTTTACACAAATAAATCAATTTTCTGTTAACTTTTCAACTCTCCAGAAGCCTATTTCTGATATACGGGATGGGCGAAAAACCCGCGAAAAAACCTTCAAGGGTGAAAAACAAGGGGAAATTCCCATCCGGCTCCAAAGTATTTTGGCAACCAAGTTTATAACTCCGCAGATCAGCGTAAATGACAGAAATATCACTGATAGATGGCTTTACGTAGCTCCGATTTAAATGTACTTAAGGAGTTTATGGTTCTCATTTGTTCAGGCAGATTATTCCATATACTGGCACCACTCACAGCGAAACTTGTCACGTAGCATTCCTTTTTGGCGAAAGGAACTTTCAGTGCCATTTGGGTCGATTGTCGTGTTTCACGAATCACTGTAAGTGGTGTGAACAGATTTGTCATGTACAAAGGAGTCATTTTGTTAAGGCTTTTGAAAACAAAGATAGCCTTTTTGGACTGAACTCTTTCTTTAAAAGGAATCCAATTTAGTCTGGCAAACATATCAGCTGAGGGGGTGAGGGAGGTACATTTAAGGATTATCCGTGAGGCTCTTTTTAGACATTTGTTGAGGGTATTGTCGTGAGATATGTACCTTCCTCCCCACACCGTACAACAATACTCTAAAGATGGCATAACTAAACTTACAAAGAGTGTGTGCAGGCTGCTTTGGGGAACGTAATCACGAATTCTGTTTAACACACCCAATTTAGACGAAACAGTCTTCCTTACGTATTCAACATGTGTACCCCAACTTAATGTTTCATCAACAACTACACCCAAGCATTTACAATATTTCACTTTTTCGATAACCTTATCAGCAATGCACACGTTCAGGTCGACGTTGGATATTTTCTGCCTTGAACCAATAAGCATACATTTGGTTTTGTTGGCATTTAATGCTAGTTTGTTTCTTAGGCACCAGTTGTGAATACTAGCAAGAGCTACATTTAAGTTCCTTTCTATTTCGTTAATACTAGAGGAGCTACACGTTAACGTGGAGTCATCTGCATACATAAATAAATTGCAATTTTGGGGTATACAAGATGGAAAATCACTACCCTAAACAATGAATAAAAGTGGCCCTAAGATCGACCCTTGTGGAACGCCTATGTCTATGGGCAAGACCTTCGATATTGTGCCCTTAATATTTACAGACTGACTACGACCGCCTAGGTACGACTTAAACCAATTAATTACAGAAGATGACAAATTCAGCTTCTTCAATTTGCCTAGTAGGATTACATGATCCACACAATCAAAAGCTTTACTGAGATCTATGAACACACTACCTGTAACTTTGCCTTGCTCCATAGCCTCAAAACACTTGTTTGTTAAATCGTGTAGAGTGCTTTCAGTCGAGTGCAAGGGTCTAAATCCCGATTGGCAACTAGGTATCAAATTGTTATCATCGAGGTAGTTATATACTGCCGAGTGCACCCATCTTTCTAGAATCTTAGAGATAATTGGCAGTATAGAAATAGGCCGATAATTACTTGTACTACATTTATCTCCTCCCTTGTGAATTGGTGTTACCAAGGCGTGTTTCCAATCTTTAGGGTATTGCTCGCATCTTATGGAGAGGTTAAAAATATAAGTTAAAGATATAGTAATATAAGGGGAAGCAATTTTAATCATTTTAACACTGATGCCATCCGGACCTGTTGCTTTCCCAACCGACATGGATGATATTTGCTTTTGAACGAACTCTTCTGTAATATTAGGTACAGTGCATTCTTCAAGTTCATCCAGAGAATCAACGATAGAGGCGTAGGTATCATTGTTTTCAAGTTCGCCCGATGGGCAATTTCTAGCTTAATGCCTGATGAACTGGATGAACAATTGCCATACGATTGGCAATGCAAAAAAAGGAGTAATTTTCGATGCCGCGATAATAAGAGTTGCCGCGATAATTAATAGGGAGTCCGACTAGCGCTTCAGCATGCAACATGATGACTTGTGGTTGGACGTCGTCAGCGCCGCGGTGCGGCTTATACACCGGTGCGGCTAATACGCCAACTTTAAATCTAAATTTACAGATTTTTGCGTGCTGCGGCTTATACTCCGCGCGGCCTATATTCCGAAAATTACGGTATCATTTTGTGTGCAATTTCAATCTCGGGGGCAAAAACATTTTTATAAATAAATTTGAGAAATCATTTATGGCCGAGCAGTTGAGTAGATTTTTTTTTTTTACAAGCAGAGGACGGAAGGTGTCATACTTACCTGAAGTAAAGCATATTTGATCTCTTTCTTTTCACAGCAACTGTCAAATCCTGAAGTATCTGCCACAGTAAAGGTAACCACAATTATTTGCATATTTCTTTATCTGTTTATACCTAGAGCAACTTAAAAGAACCACCCAAATATTTGCATCATGTAGAATCTCAGACGTGTAACAAACAAGGAGTTCTGTATGACTCTGCTTTCACAAGATCTTGACGTGTTTTTGTTCTTTTCTCTAGGGTCTGATTGATCTGTGCAGATCGGACATCAATGCTTATGTGGACATCGATAAGCGTAAGTATTTAAGCTTAACTTAAACATCGGTAATTGGTAGGTCCTGTGAAGGTATGTCTAAAGCGCCAGTACAGTATTCTGGAGGTGGTAGGTTCGAATCCAGCTCCTGCCAGTTTTCTTTGTTCACTTTGAGATTTTTTCAATGCTGGTGAAAGTAGCCAAAAGTAGGAATTTATTCTCTCAAAGGTGTTTACATTTTTAACAAATGATTTCAACAGCCAATATTTGGGGAAAAACTTTTCTATACCGATTTCTAATTACTGACATTTTTACATCAGGAATTTTTGTTAACCTGAATCCCAAGCGGCTAAAACTGAGACATTCTCAGCTGGCGGTATCTGTATCTGTCAAGTAATTGACCTATCGCCGTTCACGACCATTATCCAATCGTAGCGTCTGTTGAACATCACATGATATTCCAAATCTTGAACAAACAAAAAACATTCCAAAGACGCTAATTTACGGCCGCATGTGCATCCTGTTCCTTAAAACGCAGTACACGAACACACGTCAAATTTAACGCAAACACTGGCCCATCACGTTTTCATTATACTAATTTTGTTTGCATCAAGCCTGTTTAGCATAGTTTGTTCTGTTTATATTTCTTAAGTTTTTCCAATTCGCTGAATTTGAAAATTATGTGAGTGGGGTCCGGGGAGTTTGCATTATTCAGATACGCGTTATAACGAGCAGCTGGAAATTGGGGGAAAAGCTATTTTCCCATTTTTTGCAGTAAGTGGTCGCACGAAAGTCTGCATGCACATGTGGACAAAGTTGTCTCAGAAATCTGAGACAACTCCTGCATCCGGTCAGAGAGAGCGTGTATGCAATGATTCCCCGTAATACGCTACTGCGCGTTTCGCGCATCGCATGCACGTGCTGCCCTTTTGTAAAGTTGTCTAAGGGGCGTGGCTAACTCACAAACGGCGATAGGTCAATTCAACAGATTCCTCGGTAGTTTATCTGTTGCAGACCGGTTCTTGCTACTAGCACGCACATAAAAAGCCCACATTATTAACATAGACAATTTTTTCATGTGTTAAAGTCGTTTTGTATCGCCAGGTAACTTGGTCAGGTTGTCACAACAGTCGAATCATCACAAGTAGAATTATTTAACGGTTGAGTAGTCGGACATTAGACCATTTCGTTTTTGGAGTGGTTCTCCATATAACACGTAAGGTGATAAGTTTAATTTTGTTCATTGCAGCACGCTGTCTCTTCTATGGCATACACCTTCTTGCTGCTCAACCACCAAGCGAAGTCTGGTCAATGATCATCGCATTGAAACCACAACTGGACGTATTGAATGATGAGGGATATACACCGTTGCTGTGTGCCATCAAAGCCGGGCAAATTGGAAATGCCAAGACACTGGTACGTATGTCTTAGTGAGTCTTCAATAAAAGCATTTATCTTAAATCTCTTTGAATTTAGTTTAACAAGCTTAGGACTTCATTGACAGTCTGTGTGCCCCACAGTGCAATTGTTGGTTCACACACTAATTTTTTTTTTTTATTATTATTTTTATTATTATAATGACAAAAGTACCCTTAAGGAGACACTTTGTCATCATTTTTTATACCTTAGGGAGACCAGTGGAATTAGGGAGACTTTTCAGTGTCTCCCTAAGTACCCAGCCCCCCTAAGGAGTGAGAATTTTACTGTCGCAACTCGCAAGTGAGTTATATCGATAGAGGATGGTCCGAAACGAAAATATACCAAACATTTGCGGGGGTAGGAAAGGGGATATTTGCGGGGTTGGGTTACATTAAAGTTAAACAAATTTGTTCACGCGTCTATGGCAAAATCTCCAAAATGACCTATCCTCGGTAATATTTATTATTATTATTATTATTATTATTATTATTATTTACAGCTATCTGAAGGTGCAGACCCAAATGCTTCAGAGACGAACTCGCTTCTCCTTGCTGTGAAGTATGTTTAGGGTTTAAAGTTCGGAATAATACATAAAATAATTACCCTACATTAAAAATTTGAAGTCCGCTGTTGTCCTCTGAAAGCAGCTACTGGACTCCTGGAACGTCAAACTTCTTGTCGTATTTAATATATAGGCTAAATATTTACAAAAAGGCACTGTGTCCTTCCACGGGAATAGTCCCTGTAAGGAGCAAACACTACCTAACTAGTTTCTATTCCCGCGTCCGGACACAAGCTAAATTGGTACTATGCTGTAGGAAAACGGACCACTGTAGAATGATGATGACTCTACACCGTTAGCGAAGGAGTGAGGAATGAAAAATGTGGACAAAATTTGTTTGTGTTTTAAGCCCTTCATATGTGGGCAATGTGCTCCTCTCCTTGGTCTTATCAATGCTCAGTAATTTGAATAGTCACATTCTTTTGCTATATTTGAAAGTGTGCAGGGCCGGATTCAGCAAATTGTTTGGAGTGGGGTTTGAAAAGAAATCCTAAATCTTGACCCCCAAATTTTCCACGGGTAAAATAATTGGACAAGGTGAGGAGTCTTCCTTGAGATCGGTGGTGCTATTTAACCACCAAATTTTTCTCAAATGCAAAACGGCCCAAAAAGGTCACTTGGCTTGGAAAACTTTGCGTTAAAAGGAAAACACAAATGGCAAAGACGGGAGGTGGGTGGGGAGGTACCAAATATAACATTTTTAAGGGAACACACCAATATTGCTGGATACTTTTAGATTTCCAAAACATTATAAATTCAGCCTACTTGTAGCCTACAGTTTGTATCTAACATAATTTCACCCTCAAACCCCCCCCCCCCCCCAAAAATTTTTTTTTTAAATGAAATTGTCAAATTTATGTTCAGAGTCTGTTTGCTGTATTTCTTTCATTAGACGAAACCTACCTGATTTCATACCGGACCTCATCTCCAAAGATGCTGATATCCATGGCTCACTGTTTAAGAACAAACAACCCAGCATAATGCACTACGTCCCTGCCTTTATCAGTAAGTTCATACAGGCAAAGTAAGTTTGTCCTAAAACTGTGTTCAAATTTTAATATCCCTACCTTTTGGGTGTATCACTCTGAATTTGTAAGCTTTCTAATGAGACATTCAACAAAATGTCCGCTCACCAGAAGAAACAATTGTCATAAATTTTGACGCTTCTACATTTCTACAGTATTAACTTATATGGGTCATTCCATAAATTTGGGGTCCAAAAGTGCGACTTATTTTGGTGTCGGTTACACCTGACCTGTGTAATTTCCATCGACTGGTCTTTAATGAGCTCCAAGCTCCAGTCGGACCTCATGATTATTCAGTTATTCATGCCACCTGGCTTCCCATTCATTAGAAAGTTTGACGGTACGGAATGCGGCACCGCTACGAAAAGCAGCGGTACTGCAATCAATACTGCATCTGAACAATATGAAATGCTCCCTAAGAAAGAAAGGCACCACATGCAGACCTTCAGAGAAAAAAAATCTAAAACTATAGTCTATGGCAACGGGGAGCAGAGCCCGCAACAAAACAGCTCATCATTTCTGTTGCTCATTGTGTCATTTATTAGCTGTTAGAACAAATAAGTGCTATATTGACTGAATTGTTCTGAATTTACCAAACATTTGAATATTTGATCTTAAGTTCAGCCGAATATTCAAATACCTTTTTGTCTATTCAAATATTCGAAAAAGATGAGTGTACAGATACGACTGATGCTGATACGACTGATAACAGTGTCAAATGCCACATTTTTGTCGACGGTAACTTTTTGTGGACGGAGGTTTGTTACCATCCATAAAACCCTTGGCACAAAATACTGAATGCAAAAACGTAGGCTGGAGTTTAGTTTCTCTGTGTTATCAGAACGTTATATGTACCCATAGTACAACAGGCACATGCAAAAAAATTTCGATCAGGTGGTCCATAATATCGATTGCGTGCAACTTTTTACTGGCGAGTATGGAATATTTGGTCAAACTCAGTATTGAATAATCGAATACTAAAATTATGTGAACATTTGACACAAAGAAATGATTTTAGCAATTGACTTTTTTTCCTTTCAAAGCGGATCTCCAGGCTAAGCTTTGCGTGGCCAAGGCGCTTCTGTCTGCTGGGGCTTCTGTAGATGCCGTTGATGATGAAAAGAGGACGGCATTGCACAATGCAGTCAACATTGTCCAATCCAACTTGACTACCGAGTTTCTGGAGTTCCTTTTGGACTACAAACTAGATGTCTTTGCGGTGGACAACTTTGGCAGGTTGCCAATCCACTACGCATTCTACAAATACAAGTAAGTAACCAACAGTACGTTGTATGAAAATATATTGGAAATCTCAACATAAAAGCAACCTTGATTAGTTTTTTGCTTCATTGGGTTTTGATAATTGTACCATTGTTTTGTGATATTGCTGCTTTTCTGACAAAATTACTCACATATTAAACAAAAAACAGCAAACAAATTTTTGCAGAGAGTCACAATCGATGGTCTTCCATATGTCGGATAGTCACTCAGTTTCAGTTTTCAGTGATTTTTTCTCCGACAATTTTTCTTCCAGCTCATTTGACCACCTCCGTGGTGGTCAGTTTGACAACCAGTCAAGTCTGGATCCCATTGAAACTGTTTCGTTACTAGCAGCTGTCATGAACGGCAAAAAGTTGAATGTGCAGGACAAATATGGCCGCACGCCGCTGCATTATGCCGCCTACAGAGGTGCCATGATCTCAGCCATGCACATTGCTGAGGTAAGTGCATTATGACGTGTAGTACCTTTCTTTTCCATGTATATAATACAGGGTTCCCCTTAACTTTTTTTTCACTAGCCTGCCGGACCAGTAATGTTGACTTTTTACTAGCCCGCCAACATTTTCACTGGTCCGCATGTTTTTTTCACCTTTTAGGCTACTTTTTGTTGTAAGTAACCTTTTACGTCAATTACAAGATCCAGATCCCCCAATTGGTGGATCAGATCCTGCAATTGGTGGATCAGATCCTGCAATTGGTGGATCACGATCAAGTGGGAACGCAAAAGGTGGATCTGATCCGGCAATTTGACCTGTCAACATCCGGCTGGTGCACGAGAGGCGCGAAAAGTTTGCGGTCTGATGAACGAAGAAATACGTTTAGGCGTGTAGCTCATGTGAAAATTTCCCACGTGCACGACATGCACCATAAACAACTACTGAACTACGGGCTGTATACAAAATGTGTTACCACGTGCGCGATGCAAGTGTGCATGATGCAAGCGTGCATGCATCCATTCAGCGTACATGTGTATTCCTTTCGTTCCGTACTGGAAAGTCGTCCGCTTCTAAACCTTTTTCATTAGTGTAATTTTACTTATTTTTCCATCCACAAATAATTCCGTGTTAGTGTATAGCCTGCAGCGTGTCATAGAGCAACAACCGTAGCAAAGTTTGAAGAAAATACGTTTTACGATCCGATTCGAGCCAGTACTTATAATATTACGATTAAGTTTGGACTGCTCGCCGCATCCATGGGCAAAATCAGACCGAGAAGCATTTGGATTTCTTCCTCCATGTTGAAACTTCGAACATCAAAACATCGCACATGTATTTGACCCGTCCCAGCATGCAACGCAGCCACACAGCGCACGCTCAGCAAGCAAGCGCATGCGTAATACCGAACTCAGGGACCTTTCGGACTCGACACTTCCGTTCGAAAAGGTGGATCAAGCATAAGTGGGAACGCGACTTGCGGTTTCGTTGCGGTTAGACAACGATCACACCAAAATGCCGGATCTTGATCCACCTTTTCCCAATTCGAGTGGGAACGTGCGGTCTCTTATTACAAGCTAAGAGTAAACTCCACGCAATCGGGGATCGCTGTTGACAATCTGGCTCTGAAGACGCGCGCGCTTAGCTTATCTTGGCATTTTTTTTCACTAGACCTCCGGACTACTTAGAAAAGGGTTTTGACTAGACCGCCGCTGTTTTGACTAGAATTTGTCTAGCGGACCAGCGTTAAGGTCGAACACTGTATAATAGCATTACAGAATTTGATGATATAGGGTGATTCCGTTTCACCTAAGTTCATCTCGAGGTCACATAATCCACAAGGTCAAATTCAAGGTCAAAGGTCATCAAACTTCAGATTGCTCCTACATAAGAAATAATTGTAAATTTGCATTGCTTCTGCAGTAACCTGTCCAAAGACCCCAATATCAACAGATTTGGCCCACTAGTTAGAGGTATCATTTGAAAATTGGCAGGTGTGCCCAAATAGCCAAAATCACCAGAAAAGGGTGTGCCATAACCCAAAAACCGTTTTTGCAATGTGGCTAAAACTTGAAATTTCAGCTTTTTCAGCCTCAATTACCCCATACACCAAATTTGAGCCAATTGGAAGGGGGTCAGGTTTAAATTTCAATTTTTATGAGGGGGGGGGGGTTGGGTGGTGATTTGACACGGAATTAGCCTATAGACTGTGATTATGCGGTGTTAGACTTTAAAAAATCAGTAACATCAGCAATGATTGCAGTAACTGATATGATTTGAATGTCGTTTTATCATCCTGCAGAGGATAGACAACTTTGATGTTGAGGATGAGAATGGACACACGCCGTTGTCCATGGCTATTCTCAACAGAAAGGAAAGGTAAAAACCCTAACACGTAATACAAATAGCCACATGTATATGTAACTTTTTAACGAGAGCTAAATTGACAACCATTTACTGACAAGCAAATGCAGAGAGAATACCGACATCATTATTAACCTTCCTTTTTAAATGACGGTTTTCAAAAGTCCTGTTCTTTTATTAAGTTATTTTCGGATTTGCATGATTGCCTTATATTTGGGCCGAATTTCCGGTACATTGCAGGTCATCGATTCTAAGTCGAAATTTGTACAAGATTGTGCTTTTATATCTTTCAGAAAGGCCAAAATGGAAAAATTCACACAGACAAAAAAGCGTATCTATATTTTTTCTCAATTTGTTTCTTTCTAGCATGGCTATATGGTTGATCCAGAAAGGAGCTAACATCAACAGGACGCTGACGATGGTTGGTTTGGAACCCAGATCCAAGGACAACTCAGAAAAATCCAGCGGTAATACATATAAACGCAAATATTGGACATGGAAGGCCGTGAGAACCCCTGATGCTCCTGAACGTGACGTCACGACCTCCATCTTCCAAGCCATTGTATACGAGAACTGGCAGGGAGCTGTCTACGTCATGATGGATCGAATCGCCAAGTTTGGAATTTTATATCCCGATGCTATCGAGGTAAAGCAATCTTTTTTTCTGTTTTTTCTGTTCTAATATAACCTTTTTTAGTATTTTTTTAAAAAGTGAACAAAGAAACTGGCAGGAGCGGGATTCAAACCTGTGACCTCCGGATTACCGTACCGGCGCTCTACCAACTGAGCTATCTTGCCCTATGTTGGCGGTCTCCCAAATTGTCAGTATCTTTGTTCGGGTGGGCGCTAGTCAGAAGTCATAAACCCAGAATGCCGTATAGCCAGGGATCACACCCAATTTTACGATACAACCTGGGAAGCGACATTTTTGGGGATCACTCAATGAGTGATACGACTTTTTAACTTATAATTCGTCAAACAATCCACAATGGAAACTGACTAGGTAAATTTGAATACATTTTCAAAGTGAACAAAGAAACTGGCAGGAGCGGGATTTGAACCTGCGACCTCCAGGTTACTGTACCGGCGCTCTACCAACTGAGCTATCTTGCCCTATGTTGGCGGTATTCTAATATAACCAACGAACCTAATATTTACATAATCTTCACCGCAATTCAGAATCGTGAAACCAAAACAGGTTTTTTTTTTTTCCAAGAGTACTTTGACATGAAGGGAACCGGAAAATGTGTCCTCCCTAATATACCGCATAACCGCATTTATTCTAGTGTGTCTCCATGACCAGTTTTGCTGTTTATTATTGTTTTGTAATTAATCAGTACTTGTAGCAAACTAAAACAGGTTCAGTGCTGTTTTTCTTGTCTGTCTGTGCTAGGCCGTTCTTGTACAGCAGAAGTTCCAACTTGCCAGTGAGTTGATCCGAAAACTGCGCAATCCACGCAAGCTTCAAACGACCAATGACAAGAATCAGAATTTACTTCATCTTCTATCCATCCATGCTGAGGGTGGATCAGACCTGCAAGCTCGGGTTAGTGATAAATCTGTTTTCTAACACTTTGGGCACTAATCGAGGGGTATTAAAGCTTTTCATTTCATATTGTCTAAAGGTGGCTGTAGTTGCAGTAACGCTGTTTTTTTTTTTTTACTAGCATTAACGTCTAACTTGCTGGGATAATGAGGTTATTTCATACAGGTCAGTTCACACTGGTAGATTCATCACTGTAATATTCATGAGGAGTGTGTGGTCCTCTGGCTGCGAGTGCTTTCCAAAGAATCCAATTGTGGCATAAAATCCCGTGGCTCTCTGGCTAAGTCATCTTGGTTGACAATATGGAATTAGTGTTCCATGCCAGAGCTCTTCATAAATGTTCATTGCAGCAAGATCTCCACTACTAGGGTTCTTTGTCGATGGTCTGACCGCTACAAACTGGAAATCTTTGACAAGCCAACTGGGCTTTAATAAGCTCCAAGCTCCAGTTTTGACCTGATGGTTATTCAAGCTGCCTTGCTTCCTATTCATCAGCTAGGTTTGAAGTAGGTTTGCAGAACCGCAAAGAAAAATAGTGGGGCTGCAGTCGGTACCGCACCTGGACAATATGAAATGCTCCCTAATCTATTAAATTTGTCAGTCTTGTACAGTTTTAATTTTTTTAGGCGTTCTCTAGGATTCCTTCTTTAACCTGTTTAACTTTTACATGGTTGCGTCATATTGGTAGAATGAAGCTTGCTAAAGCTATTGCTTGATGAGATGCTTAGCTTTACGTAATAAGAATTCATAAACTGAACTTGCTCGAATGGCCTAACTTACAACCTAACTGTCTTAAGGGCCAGTGCTGCTAAACAAAAATAAAACAATTCATTTTTAAGAATGCCTTGTGTCACGTGTAGGTTCTGAAAGTGCACTATTTTATGCAGTGTGTTTAAGCTTTTTTTGTAATGAAATTTTTTCAAGATTGGTCATTGTTGCAATTTTCAGAAATGGGCGGATTTGGGGGTTAGTATTTTAATGAAAATATCGTTCCACTGACCTGTTCCAAGTTTTGCGTTGTTGGATGGCGAAAAAACGAGAGAAAAATGACGCTCGTTTTCAACCGTCAGGCGGATGATAGCCTTTAGTCAAGGTGCGCGTGGCTGTCTGGGCGCGTGACGCGCCCCAAATGCTAGCATGTCCATGGCGCGCCACTCGTCCGGGTAGCCATGCGCGCCTTGACTAAAGGCTACAGGGCAGTTTTCTAACGATTTCCAGCTGGAAATCAATGGGAAAATGATATAAATTTCCACTTTTCTTGACAACGACAGCACACCTGGTGCCATCATTTCACAGGATGATGGAGACTACTATTAACTTAGTCTAGTAAGGTATTTTGTAATAATTCATTAAACAAAATTTGGAGGATTACCATTCGTGCACACTACCTATAAGCACAGAACTTATTATTAGTGATACGACTAATGGATGTTATCGTATAGGCAAAGTATCACCTGAGATTAGAGTAAGGTTGAAATTTTATGTGACCGAGTGAAACAAAATGAGCGTGAAGTTACTGAAGCTACTAGTATGTGCACGTAGACAAATCCTACATTAGAAATTGATTGGAACTGTAATTGTTTTCACCATAATGACCACATTCATCAGGATGTCAAACTGAATGGTATATCAAAATAAAGGAGTATAATGCGCTTTCTAATGCACAAGAAAAACTAACATAAATTAATTTTGTAGGATCGTCTAGTCTCGCATTATTCTGTCTGAATTCACTCATATGTTTTGTGATATGTATATATATTGTCTGTCAAGGTTGCCAAAACTCTGCTGGACAACGGCATCAAGCTCTTTGCAAGGGACCACAAGGGCTGTACCCCTCTGCACTATGCTGCTGTTAACACAAATGCAGCAATCTGCAGGGTCTTTGCAGGTAAATCCATCAATAAATTCTCAGGTGCCTCAAAATGACCCATTGCGAATGGAGTTGGATAATTTTTGTGTGTACAGTATATAGTCTGCATACACTTTGAAATAGTTCCACGTGTAAACTTTTTATCTTTTGAAAATGGTTTGATTGTGTAATATAGACATTTGTCATATTTGTATTTGAAAAATGAGCCATTAGTTTCATTGTCTGCTTTATTATGTGAAATGCACCTTTTTACGTTGTAGTTCGGTCTAATCACAACTCAGTGCGCCACTAGCGGCAAACCGGAAAAGGCCAATTTCCCACTTTCAGGGTCGACATCTCGTCTATCGCGTTGTAAAGATGGTGGACAGTACAGCAGTATGGATTTCGCACGAATGCAAGTGGATGAGTTAAAGACATTTTTGAGTAATCAAGGATTTTATTACACCTTTCAACTTACGGTTGTACGTATTTCATAACTCGAATTTGCATGTAAACAATGCGGTCGATGCATTGGTGATACCCACGTCCGGCTTTGCGATGTCGACTTTTTCACATGATTCACTGCGTAATTTGGCCTCTCCCTGGCTTGCCGCTGGCGGTGCACCGAGTTGTGAATCGACCGAATTGGTCCTATTATGTCAATCATACCAGAAGCTCATATAATAGATGTCACTTCAATGTATGATTTCCACAGAGAAAGACCCGGTTGGTTTCTACAGCTGCATCACATGTGCTGATCACAGGGGGCGGGTACCAGTGGCATCACTGTTTTGGGGCTTGTCATATAATAACCAAGTCCAGCAGATCATCGAGTGAGTGCACCTTATAAATACATTTTGTATTTTTCCTGATAGCCCGTTCTCACTGGAACGATTTTTTGTACAACTGCGGTGTGACACAAAAATCGTACAGCCGTGCGATTTCCATACGAATTTCCCTGTTGCTTTCCCGAGCAGTCTCACTTGTACAACTGCTGTGCGACTGCCGTTCAACTCTCGTGCGACTTTTCCTCCCGAAACATCCGATAACGATTCCAGTTCCGTGCGAATGCTGTACAACCTGTAAGAGTCCCACGCAAGTGGCGTGCGTTTTTTTTTCAGCTCGCGTGCGACCTGTGCGCATGCAGTACAACCGCCTTACAACCAATCAGAGCGTCGTGCAACCGCCGTATAAGCGCCGTTCGATCCGCGCGAATCGCGTAAAAGCAGGGCCTTTTGGCATCGATCTTCACCGCACTTGATGTTTGACGGTCAACAAGTATTCAACACAACACAACGATGCCACCGAAGAAGAGTGATGGCAGGCAGCAAGAACGGCACGGCTGAGCCGTGCGACTCTCATCAGACTCCCGTGCAACATATCAGACTGCCGAACGACCCCCATGCAACCTATGCGAACCGTGCGACAGCCGCATGGAAATTTTCAACATTTAAAAAAACTTGCACGGGCATGCGACCCGACACCCCTACAACCTGTGCGAATCATCAGGAGACTGCCGTGCGACTCCCATACACCCTGTGCTATTTGGTAGTCGCACGGCATTCGCGTAGAAAATCATTCAAGTGAGAACGGGCTATAACCACCACCTCTGACCATAACCCTTTACCTAGAGTGGCCTTTTAGCACCGGGTACTGCTGGGCGAGTATCGGAAGTAGTATCAAATTTCTATTTAAAAAAATTACATTTAAATGACTTGTAGTTAGTACTACAGAAACAGCTTCAAAGACAGTTTCATTCTCCAGCACGGAATTTTGTTTTGATAATGCGAAATGTTGGTCATGAGCGAGAGAAGAAAGGCACAGGGAGTGATTCCTGGATTGCAGGGGACGTATTAAGTCCTGAACCCTAAACACACGATTAGTGGCGTCAGCCATGAATGGTGACTCTCCGACCCTTTGCAAAGTAATCAAAGCTAGAGTTTGCTCAAGGCTTCTTGACATCTTCAAAACAGTGGACTTTCTAATCAGTGTTCAAGATAAAAATTCAAGATACAAATTCCTTTGACCACCAATCTTTAAACAAATCATTTCAAAATCGTTTTAAATCATTTCAAATAACTTTTTCTCAGTTATATGACAAGCTAATGGTTAATCATTGAAATATTGGTTTTTGAAGTGCCTTATGCATATTTAAATTGATGCAAATATGCTATAGCACATGCAGTTTGCAGATAATGTTCATCAAGTGGTTTATCGGACAGAAGACGCACTTATCCAGAACTCTAGCACTCATAGCTGGCCATTCGATTTGCTGTTAGCGATTCTGGTTGCATTCATATACAATTGTAACAATCGTGTGGCTCACTCAAAGGCCTTAGTTCGTTGAACCATGCTGGTCAGTGGTTGAACAATGAACAGGATTTATACATAAGTGACATAACTGTCGAATCTGGATTACAGGACGCTGGTTCGGAGGAAGAAAAACAGGTGTGTCATTGAAAGCGCTAGTGAAAGTCATTACTCGTGCTGTAACTTAATCGGTACTTGCAAACAAATCGCTACTCGCGAGTACTTATTAGTACTCGGGCTGGTACAAGTAATTGAGTAGTTGAAAAAGCAAAATCAGTGAATCGAGTAGCAGAAATTGATCTACGTACTCTGGGTACTCGCCCAGTACGCTCCCTGTGTTGCAGTACAGGGCTCTTTCAAAATATCAATGCTGTTGCAACATCGTAACTCGTATAAGTAGGCCCATACGTATAAACACTGCAGGATTATATACCTGTGAATGCACAGGCATATCGCCCAGCGGTAGCATCTGGTGATTTCTATAAAATAAAAATTTAACTTGCATTTATTTCAGGCTGATTCGTAAAAGTAAGGGGAGCCTGGATGTCTTGATGGCTTTCCCAGACGTAAACGTCCTCAGCAAGAAGCAGCAAACTCGCTCGGAATCTTTGGAGGATTGGTACTACAATCTACCGGATGAGAAGACCACTGACGTCACGCCGCTGATCTTCACGATTCTCATGAATAATTTTGACGGTTGTAAACACCTCCTGGAAAATGGCGCCAGTCCTAACGTGACAGACAGAGACGGAATGACTCCACTCATGCATGCCGTCAAACAGGTAAAAACAAAAATCAAAAACTTTAGTTGAAGTAGATCAAATCTTTCATCTATTCTGGGTATTGCATTTGTTTTTAATGGTAAGCAAGCCTTTTGATCGAGTGTCCTAGATTACTCTTTTCTGGTCAACTTTTAATGTTGTTAAATGCAATCAATTTATTTATCCACCGGTGTTTTTGTTTGGATTTTTGTTGGCAGAATGAACTTTGTCTTGTGAATGTTTTGGCAAATCACACCTACGAACCGGAGAAGGCAGGAATGAAGAAAATTGGTGACAGGAAGCCAATATCACCATGGATGACCAATATCTGGGGGCAGAAAAGTAAGGCAAAGTTTGTTTTAAAAAAGTCTCCTTTAATTTCTTTAACCAGTTCGCGTCGGATGACATGTATACACGCACTCAGCGAGGCAAGGGTCCACAGTGAGCGAGGCCAGGGTGTGCTACCCGCAGATAAAGGCCTGAACCTGTCTGGCACCCAGTCTCGTGAAAAATAATCCCGGAGTGAACTGGTTAAGCCTTTTGATGACCTGTTTACTTTGCATTTTGGTAGACTGCATATATCAGATCTACTCTTGCTTGTTGTACCAAATGAGGGCATAGAGTCTGCAAGTGGGGGAGAGGATGATGAAATTCCTTAAACCGGCCAACTGCAAATTTTGGAAAGTGGGGGAGGGCATCGGACATGATTTTTAATGTTCTCTAATTATTTCTGTCCATATATACACAAACATACCACATTTCAACCCTCTTTCTGACAATTCTACTGGGAATTTTCCATGAAATTTACATTTCCGTATTTTCCCCTGGCCTTCTTTTAATTTTCTTCTTTTCCATCTTTTTTAAAGCAAAAATCTGGGGGGTGGGGTGATCCTATGGCCCATCCACCGCTGGTCAAAAAGTGGGGGGAATTATCTCTCATCCCCCCAAAAAAATTGTTTTTAAATAAATGAATAAATAAATAAATAAATAAAATCTACACCCTTACTACCAAAAGGTTATAAGAAAACAAGAGGCTTTTTAAAACAGGACTTCTAATTGTTTAAAATGTAATATCTTCCCTTTCAAAATATCGCAGAGTCTGGCTCCTATTCCAGCAAAACAACAGTTCACATTGAGGACGGATACAAAGAAGACGAGGATCAAGACAAGTCCAAAAGTAGGCATATGATGCACGATATGGGGCAGAGGGAACCCCCCTCTTTTGTGTTGGTCATTGTGTTCTCGGAATCTCAGGAATTCTTTTCAGATGTCTAGGGGGGATGTGTTAGGTAACAATAGTCTGGAGAGTGTATAGGGTATAGGGACAAAAGGGGGGTACCCCTCTGCCCCATATCGTGCTGGGTATAAAAGTAGGTTTACCGTGTCATATTTATGTCTGTAGACTTTTATCCAGCTTAATAGACCAGTTTCCTAATAAATTCAAATGTATGCACGCATGCGCATAAATGGGCCCTGCAGGCAAAAAGCGAAATCGGCCCATTGAAAATATACAGGGGTCCAAAAAGTTTTGTCATTTTCTCTCCATTTCTTCAAGATTTGTCCCATTTGGCTTTAGGAAAAGTCCCTGAAATTCGTCATAGGTATTACTTTCTGGTCTAAGTGGTTTTTTGGGGGGTACAAAATAAAAAACTTTATAAATGTTTTTGTCCCGTGTGCATGAGGCCAAAGGAATTAAGCAGGGTTCCTTTCCACACGAGTGCCAACAACTAACTGTGTGCTTCAGGGTACCATCCAGGTTGCACTTTTAGCCGCTGTCTATCGGCTAAAAGTAACAATGTGGGGATTATTTTGACTAATGGCTGTAACACCAATGGTATCCTCCATCTGCCATTCTCCACCTAAAAAGCGTGATTTTCGCATGGGTCTGCCCAGGCTTAACGCACAATCTCCGGTCAACCTGACCGTCTGTGCACGGTGAAATCATTTTGTCCGGCGTGGATAGCTGAAGCACATCGTATACTGATGTGTGCAACTGTAATCCTCTCGAAAAATATTCTCTCATTAATGCCGAGTATCACTTCAGAAAGTTCAGTTTGTTTTAACGAAAGTAGTGTATTTTTTTCACAGTCGTTATAAAACAATTCTTAAACCACCATTACATTTGACATGTTTTCTTCAGAGTGTTCAAGCAAATAAGCCGTTCATCAAACAATAATTTGGACCTCAAAATATCCTATAGCTTTTGTACGATGACTTTGACACACCATTAATTTCTGTTGACTTTTCATAACGATTTGGTAAAAATATAGGCCTATATCATTGGCCTGAATTTTAAAAAATGTTGATCAAAATCAAATTTGCAAATGATCCTCAACCAGTTCTGCAACATCAGGGCGGTTTTACATGTACACCAGACAATTTTGAGGGCATTATTCTTGGGAAGATGGCTTTTTGTTGTAAATTTCTATTGTTTATTTTTCCTTTCCTTCTTTCTTTCTGTTTTTTTTGGGGGGGGGGGGGGGGGTTACAATTTTGGAATGGCCACATGAATGGAATTTCTTGTTTTTTTTTTAAAATCTGAATGTGTTATTTTATTTCATTTAATTCTTTTTCATTTTTGTTTTTATATTTTAAAAAAAAAAATTTATTTTGTTTTTTGGGGGAAGGGGGACTTAACTCTTTATTTTGTCTCGCATCCATATACGCTACAGCTTTAAACCATAATAGTGAAAATACCGTAATACTAGAATGACATTTCACGAGAGGATTAAAGTTGCACACTTCAGTATACGATGTGCTTCAGCCATCCACGCCGGACAAAATTATTTCACCGTGCACAGACGATCAGGTTGACCGGAGATTGTGCGTTAAACCCGGGCCGCCCCACGCAAAAATCACGCTGCGATAAGACGGCGGCAAAAAGTGCAACGTGGATGGTACCCTGAAGCACACGGTTAGTTGTTAGCACTCGTTTTGAAAGGAGCCCTGCTTAATTCCTTTGGCCTCGTGCGATGGGACGAACACATTTTTAAAAGTTTTCATTTTGAACCCTCCAAAAACATTTAGACTAGAAAGTAATACCTATGACGATTTCAGGGACTTTTCCAAAGCCAAATGGGACAAATCTTGGAGAAATTGAGAGAAAATGCCAAAACTGTTGGGAACCCTGTACATTTTCAATGGGCCGATTTCACTTTTTGCCTGCAGGGCCCATTTATGCGCATGCGTGCACAAATTAAAATTTATTAGGAAACTAGTCTATTGTTACATATATTTTAACATGGTGTTGCCTTCCCCCCCCCAAAAAAAACCCAAAACAACCAAGTTAACATAACAACATAACTTAATAACATAACAACCCAGTTATGTTATACTGACAACTGATAACTTTTGGCATCTTCTTCTCGATCTGCAGTCATAAAATATAAAAAGACCAGCAGTATCAACTTGAATGCCATGGACTCACTTGGCCGCACTGCAGTCCACCATCTGATGAAGCCGCGGGATGATGGCACTTATGAGAACGTAGAGATGTTGGAGACGTTGGCACAATTTGGAGCCAAGATGTCACAAGAAGATAACCAAGGCAAGACACCTCTTGACTACGCCATGGAGACTGGCTCCCACAAATTGGTTGCTGCTGTACAGAAACTGACAAAAGTTGCTCCACAAAAGCGGGTAAATTCTTCAGTGCTGTGAAAAACAATCCCAAGACCCTATTACATCCTGTTTCACACTTCACCAGTCCATACTGATTGCCGTCTTTAGAGTCTAGGCATTCCCCTGATGACGGCCAGAGCATACCAATCGCAACGTCAGTCAAGTTTATACATCTGGTTCGTCAATGGTATATCCACAGAATTGTTGTCTAGTTGTACTGTCCACCATTCACAACCTGAAATCACATTTATGTTATTAGATGTGAGTAAACTTGTATAAAATAGCTAAATATTTAATGACACCTTGTCCATACATTACGTCTTTTAGCCATCTAGCAATTCACACCCATGATACGAGAATTATTGACTGATTTTGTATGGTTTATGTAAGATATGAAAACAATGGCATGCATGTATGCGAATGTGCAGCCCAGCAGAGTTTGAATTTGCTCAAAGGCTTTTGCAACATCAATCTGAAAATGCCATTGCATATGTCCGATCTCGCCACAATGGTAAATCCACATGGTCCAGTAACTTTCCAGTAACGAATCACATTAATTACGCTGTTCTGTTAAGCAGTGTATATTTTCCAATCTTGTTAAAGTACATGTTCCTTGTGGTGATTAGGTTCACTGCAAGCCTGTAACTCCTGTATGGACCGATGGTATTGACTTCCCCTCACCTGAGCCTGATGTTGACAGTGATGCCCAGGCTATGGTTGAACTACTTGAAGCAGAGCGTAGCAAGACCAGGAAGATTGAGGAGTTTATACCTAAAGTGGATGCACATTCAGGAATGAGTGACGGAGGGTTAGTACAATATTGTTTCAGCCGGGGGGCGGGTCAAGAACTTGAGTGAGGGGTAAGATTGAGGCCAAATTAAAAATTTACTTGCAGCAGTTCTTCAGATGTATGCTCTCCAATGGCCAAGAGAGCTAATTGTGTTGACTTTAAAGAACTGTGCCTGTACCTGATGCTAATGCAGTTTTGAATGTAACAATGTGAGGATTATTTTGACTAATGGCTGTAACACCAATGGTGTCCTCCATCTGCCATTCTCCACCTAAAGGCACCCATACGTCCTGCCATGGAATACTGCTGCCACATCTGGGCTTGTGTTTTAGCCTGCTATTTGTGCCTGTTTGATGAGATTCAGTGGTGTGTTTCAAATCTGGTTGGTCAGGACCTGGCATCTTCCCTGGAACTTCTTCATGTCTGACGCTCTGTTGCTTAATTCTGTTATCTCAACTGTCAATTGGAAGGTGTTGCTTTTGCCTTACATCATTAGTTCCCCATCCAAACTTTCAGGCACTCTACTCACCTGGCTCTCATCATATCCTTTCACTGTTGTTGTATCAAAGGCTGGTACTGTGAGATACTCTTTAATTTTGTCCCCTATCGTACTGCCTCTATTTGGAACTCCTTACCTGTAACCTGCTTCCCTTCCACCTGTAATCTTTCCAAATTCAAATATAATGTGAATAGATAGCTTCTATCCCTGTGAATTCTGTCTTTTCTGGTCTTTTTTAGCCCATTAGCTTGAGTGGCCTTTTGGCCTTGTGTTGGGCGATACCCATGAAAAAAACAACTGCGGTGGCATATAGGGTACATGAATCACACGTTTGGATTTGTGTATACAGATTACAGAAATACAGAAAAGCTGTCATCAAAATATACAGTTCATACCTGAATTCATTCACGTTTTCAGATTTCAATGTTATCCAGAATTCCGATGAGTCGCAATTTTTTCGAAGCCATACATTAACCCAATTTGTGCATTTGAATATCAATGTGATAATCACACAGGCATTATTTGACACTGGAATATGTGTTTTGTTTGTTAGAGTGGTTGTAATGGACGAAGAACAGAGTATTGGATACGATGTGATTATGACTAAAGTTGAAGTGAAGTATGGGATTCATGGCTTGAACAACTTCTACAGAATGCAGGTATATTAAAAACTGATTTGTCTTTTATTACTTGGTGTTATTTCACGTCTTTGATAGCGTGATGAAAATGTTCAACTTTCTGACAATGTTTACTGGTCTGACTTGATCATTTTCATACAATTTGCACATTGCAGTTGATTTACCAGCTGGGCAAGGACATGACGGTACTGTTCACCCGCTGGGGTCGTATCGGCGACGATGGTCAGTTCCAAAAGACGCCCTTTGGCACGAAAGAAGAAGCCGTCGCTGAATTTAAAAAGATCTTCAAAGCCAAGAGTGGAAATGATTGGGCAGATGTCAAAAGGTAACACAAATATTGATCAGTGTGTGTTATTAAATGTAAAGAGAATATTAACAAGAATTTTAAGACCAATTGGCAAGGAAAAACAAATTTCATGCATCATTTTAAGACATGGCACGTGACGCAATAGGCGCATTCGAAACCCAATTCTCATGTTGACTGAACATGAGAACGAGGTATCAAATGTCGGGATCCAACATGTGAACACCGTTTGCCACCGATTTTTACTCCCCACTCTCTGGGGAATGGATGAAGAACAAGAAGAACAAAGATGGCTGATAGCGCAGGACAATTGTATAGTCCTCGTATCCTGGAAGGCTTTTTTCGAATGAGAGAAGTTGTAGCGGAAATATCGGTCCATGTGTTTTCAATTCGTCGTCTTCATATGTAGAATCAAACAACATAAAAGCTGTGATAATTATTTCAACTTTCGTTGCATCGTTCATGGGCATCGCTATTTTGAACGGCACCAGCAAGCACTCTGACGTGCACTTCCTTATTTGAAATCAGCGACCCAAGAACACTACTCGAGTCACTCTAGAATGGGGTTTCGAATATGCCCAATAATTATGGCTGGCTTCTCACAGGTAATAATGAATACCATATATAACTCACATTGCTGGTTTTGCTTTTTAGCTTCCAAAAGAAACCTCGTAAGTACATGTTGGTTGAAACCGACCCGTGGAGGGCTAAAAGGAACGATGCACTCAAAGCGTTTCAGTTTGATTTGGACTCCACTGTACCGTCCAAACTACCAGAGGAAATGCGAGATGTACTCCATGAGCTGGTGAGTTGTTAGTCGAATGATTTGGATCAACTTAATCCTTTTATTTATTTAGAATAAATCGTCGTGTGCCTGGCAGAAGGGCGTAAGCGCGCTTTGACGCGTAATTACACAATCCGAGAAAATCAACTTTAAAGTTTTTGTGTTGCCATTTCTAAATTAAGAATCGCATAAGGTTCATTTCTGTCAGATGCAAATTTAATAATATTTCCAATAATGCTGTGCATTTTTAAACAAAATTATTACTTATTTTTATAGTTATTTGCATATTGATGCTAACGCCCTTTTGCCGGGAAGTTCTTCTGCCTTAAACGTGCGCGTAAGCAGCATGTGAAATGCTTACGCCCTTTTGCCGGGAACAAACTTTGCTCCAAGTGCGCTTTTACGCCCCGTTGAAGTGGAGAGGTGAACGAACTTTGATCATGTTTTGTTACATTGGTATTACACGCTAACGCCCCTTTGCCGGGAACAAAGAATGCAAAAACCCCTTTACGCCCTTTTCATTCTGTTAATTACGTCAGAATGACGTAACCCCTTGAGACGAATTGTGTATCGAAATAAAGATATTTGAATACTCTATCGATTACCCCAAATACCCCATTTGACCTTTTGACCCATTGTTCGTCCTTACGCCCTTCTGCCGGGCACACGACGAAATAGTGATGCTGATTACATTGCTTCGGCGAGCTTGTCACAAGGCAAAAAATACTAAGGCGAAGTAAAAACACAAACATGTTTAGCTTCCCCGCCGGCTTCCCTTTTGGGGGCCACCTAGATTTCTTTTTTTGTTTTTACCAGTGGAAAATGAGGTTAAAAAAACCCCGCAAATGTCAACCGATCGACCAGAAAATAAAGTATAAGCTTACTAAAACTATTAAAACCACTTTAAACATGTTCAATTCTCTTGTCCAACATGTCTCTTTTACTTTTGTGTCTTAAGAAGTTGAAATGCCTACGGTTGTCGGACATTCATAAAAGAATGGCGGCCATCTTGAAAATAAAAAGCCCCTCTCCCTTTTTATATAACCTAGGATGCTAAACATGTTTTTTTTACTTGGCTTAATACGTACCGGTAATATACAGGGTGTATAAAGAAAAACCAGACACTCAGAAAATAACTGATAAATCAATGAAATTGGTCATCTTACAATATACCTTCACATAGATAGGTAGAACAGCTATTCCAGCGGTATACGTTGGTGTTTTTTATGGAAAACATTTTGGTATTACTCTGTCGGACCAAAATTACGTAAATGAACTCGACATAGCTCTCCACAGGATACCAAGAAGTAGTCAGATTATTCTTGCAGGAGATTTTAACCTGCCGGATATCAATTGGGACAAAAATAGCTTCATTGCAGGAGGCAGATACCCTATAATCAGCAAACAACTGATTGAAATTATTCATGACCATAACCTCTACATCAAGTCGTCGTGGACCCGACGAGAGGGGAAAACATCTTGGATTTAGTATTTACAAATGTACCAACACTTATACAGAATGTAAATGTTCTCCCTGGCATATCCGATCACGATATAGTGTCTGTTGATTTTGTGACGTCGTCTCAGAAAACAAAACAACCTCGGAGGAAACTCTACATATACAAAAAGGGAAATTTTGAAATGATAAGTGACGACTTCAAGAAATATGCAGAAACTATCACTGAAAAAGTATATGACAACCTCAGCGTGGAACAGTTATGGCGGAGTTTTAAACAAACATTCTTATCTGCGATGGACCAACACATCTCCTCAAAAATGATTAGGCCAAACAACAACCTGCCCTGGTTTAAAAGCACTCACAAACGTGCACTCCGGCAAAAGCGTAGAGCCTATAATAAGGCTCGGAAGACGGGCTTGGACTCTGACTGGGAAACATTTAGAAATCTTCGTCGATCATCAGATCGCGATTTGAGAAACATGCGTAGTATAAACTATCTATGTGAAGTTGGCGAGAACTTAAGAACAAACAATAGCAAACCTTTTTGGAGATATATTAATAGTCTTAGGAAAAGTTGCACCGGCGTATCGGCGCTTAACACAACAAATGGTATCGCTACCTCCCCATCAGAGAAAGCGAATGCATTAAATAATCACTTCCAGTCAGTTTTCACTAGAGAAAACTACTAGAGTTACCCATCTATGTGTAACTTAGCAACCCCACAAATGTACCCGATAACCATAACAACTGAGGGTATTTCGAAGCTCTTGAAGGAACTACAGCTACACAAATCACCAGGTCCTGATAACATCACACCAAGGGTATTGAAGGAATGTGCTGATAGTATTGCCCCACTTTTACAGCAGATTTTTAGGAAGTCGTTAAGTACCGGGGATTTACCAGCAGACTGGTTAAAGGCAAATGTAACACCAATATTTAAAAAGGGGAACCGTTCCGATCCTGCAAATTATCGGCCAATATCCATAACATCCATTCCATGCAAACTACTTGAACATATTATTTATTCTAACATCATGAGACACTTTGAAGAGCATGACGTCCTCAACAATGAACAACATAGTTTCCGTAAGGGTAGATCCTGTGAAACACAGTTAGCATTAACGGTAAATGACCTAGCTAAAATTCTTGATAACCACGGGCAAGCTGATGTCATAATAACAGATTTTAGCAAGGCCTTTGACCTGATGTGTAAGATAAGGACATGTGCTTTTTTATTCCATTGTCCTTCACTGCACCTCGCAGGTATGCGCAAGTCAATTTCGACACTGTTTGCAACAATAACCATTGTTCAGTCATGCATGGAGCAATATCAATGAAATTACTGTTTTTTAAGCTGGAATAGCTGTTCTACCTATCTATGTGAAGGTATATATGTGACCCGCTCTGGAAAAAGGTATGTCGCAAAATATGAAAAAAGAGTTTGATGTATGTTTGGAAAGCCCGCAATAAAGCTTTCATTTGGTACTTGGTAGAGCTCCAAAGCCCTTTCCATTCTGGAGATATCGCATTGTTGCATATTAATTAGTTCTATGGAGTTCAAATTGCACAACAGAGAAAACGGGCTTTGAAATAGCTAGTTCTAATACAATGCAATGCAACAATGCACTCTAAAAAGGTTATTTTTTCATTTTATTCACTGAAATCAACATTGTTGTGCACCAAACCTGAAACTTTAGGTATTTATAAGATGTCAATAAAAAAAAATAAAAAAATGAATTTTGATGAAAAATTTCACCCTCTCAACGTTTAAAGGGCCATTACACGTAAATGCATAGCGCGACTTATATCACCTTTTTCTGGAGCGGGTCACATATTGTGAGATGACCAATTTCATTGATTTATCAGTTTTTTTTCTGAGTTTTGTTTTTATACACCCTGTATATAGCGCTTTCTACGGATGTTTAGATTATGTGAATAAATGAGTTTTGAACGGAGTTGTGAAAGAAAGTTTTGGACATGCAGCGGGAGACTGTTCCAGGAATGGCTTCATCATAGTAACTCGATACAAGAGGCTTAACTCTAGATCGTCCCAGTGTGTTTTCAAGGCCGTAGAGTGTTAAATACTGTCACAATGACAGTAATGACAAAGACAATACCCATAATGGCGATGAACTTTAACTGAAAATTCCTGCTGATTATCGATTTTTACCAATTAGACGAAGCCGCAGACACTGGAAAAGGCTTTACGGGACACTGGAGTAGACAGCTCCATTATGAATTTCAGCCACCTGTCCAAGGACGTACTGCAGAAGGCTAGCGATGTCTTAGACAAAATAAGGTAAATAGGCAAATGTAACCCAAACCTCAAAGTAAGTCAGTGTTTTGCTCCACCTCTTCATTTTCCTCAGGATGTCAAACTCTCTCATATTTCCAAATGAAGAGCAGCATTTTCTGTTCAAACATACATGTGTGCACCCAAATTGTTGACAACTATAAATTAGCAAACATTTGTAGAAATGTCAGAATCCTTGCTGAACAGTAGAATAAAAAATACATTGCGCATTATTTCACATGTGTGACATAATAGGTCCATTGTATTAAAGAATTATCTGCTACTGAATAGAGTATCAAAGTCTGACGTCAGTTGGTACTACAACTGGCTCCAAACAAATGGAGATTTTGAATGTTCTTTGTCATGCAAACACATTGACACAAAATACCCAAAGTATTCTGGCTCCAAACATTGCATTGACGTCATCACTTCGGTACTCTTTGAAGTGTCACTCTGTTGCACTTTACTCACTACTCAGAACACACTTCAAGTCTTGATCTTGACCATTCATGTTTTTTTTTCTCCATGCAGCGAGACACTTGAACAGGAAAATAAGCAATCTGGAGAGTCTCTCAGAGATGTGGAGAAAAGCCTTGCATTAAATGAAAAAGTGAGTTTTATGAAAATGATGTTTGGAGTCGGATTGAAAATAAACATTTTAGGGATTTAACCTTTATTGAAGGGAAATTCAAATGATGGTTGACTCGGCAATCACGTGACAAAGCAACTTCAGTTTATAATTTAAATTGACTCAATAATTCCAGATTGATTACAAAATGGATAAATTGATTGAGTTATATTGATTTATAATGAATCAAATTATACCGATTCCTGATATAGCACTGTTTGCTAATGACGTCAAAATGTTTGTTCGGCTTGCACGTGGGAACTTGCCTCCCGCGGCCGTACGTATGTGCGTACGCTGACATGACCTGACCTGATGGGAATCATACGTTCGAGGATTCAAAGGTCAGCTCATGTCGGGTCATGTCACAGGTCATGCAACAGACTGGATGAAGCAGTAAACGCTGAGCACCCAGCCCACTCGCCTCCTCAATTTAATGCTTCCAAACTTAAGAATGTTATCCGTGTGTAGTGCATACCCAGTGGCATTTAACTTTCAAACGAGGACGACATGACTTGACCTGGAATACTATGGATATGTGCCATGGAGACGTACACGTATGCGATACATGGTCAGGTCGTGTTATGTACGTACAATGCACGGTTGGCTGATAGAATAGTGAACGAGTTAGAGTTGTCTTCGTTGTCTAGGATGTACTATGTCAAAGCTTCGCCAAGATGCATCGATTTCTTGATTTTCTTTATTGCTTTATGCCCACAGATGTATGAACTGAGCAACGAATACTTCCTCCTGATTCCTCATGAGAACTTTGCACATGACGTCATGGAACCAGTGACAGATTGGGGAAGTCTGCAGGAACATAAGAAGAAACTGAACAACCTACTGGAGCTTGAGATGACCAATCGGATCCTTTTAGGGGCGACTTACAGGAAACGAGGTAAGTCTAATGATTTCAAAGGAAAGGCCAATTGGTAAACAACCTATATGAAAATAAATATGATTTGAAGCTTTGCATGGTGGAAACGACGAGAAATAAAATGAAAGATTGCGGGTGACACCATGTGAAAATAATCTCTTTTAGAAAGATGTGTGGTTCTGAAAAGAACCGGGGTGAGAATGGATCTTGACGTTTCGGACAGTGCTCTGTCCGTCCTCAGTAGAATACAAAACAATTACAATCAAGCTTACAAAGGCATAAATAGAAATGTATGTACACCCCGTACATGATTCTGCTGATGGGGTAGTGCAGAATGTCTTTGTAAGATCAGTTTGGTGCACAATCCAGTGTGATGAAGTCCATGACATTTGGCTGTGTACTAATTAATGCATGATGCGTGTATTTAGCAATGTGCTTACAACTGGAATTTTGAAAACAGTACTTGGGGTTGTTAGGGTGCCATGTTGTTTTTACTATATGTGGGTTAAAATCGGCAGCGTAGCCAGGGCACTCACAGTATTTTTCATAACACTATTGTTTTCTTAGTTTGCAGAATTTACGGAGGGGGGGGAGGGTACGATTTTTTATGGGAGATTCTGCCAAGCCCCCACCCCCCACCTTGGCTACGACACTGCTAAGTTCAAATGTCATAACGCCCAATTTCTTGAGGAAACCACCAATGACCGCAAGTCAATGTATGGAGCATACTGTCTTTTCAGAAATGCACCCATTGGACTACATTTATCGTGTATTAGACTGCCAACTGAAACCCATGAATGAAGATGACGCAGAGACACAGCTCCTGCTTCAATATATCCACAACTCAAGTAAGTATTGGAGCTTCAGATCTTCAAACCAAGGTAGAGTGTCGTTGTAATGTAAGACTGTCCTGTAATGGAAGACTCCTGTAACTTGTGGCATCCCTGTTTGGTTTGGTTTGCTTTATATTGGTATAATTAATATTGTAAATTAGAACAGAGATGTTTTCTCTTTTGCCCTGTCCCGACGTAATATATGAAGCACTGTATACTTAGTGCTTTCCGAGAGCCTGTGTGAACAAAATTCACAGGCTTACTCGTGCGGGATTTGAACCCACGACTTCCTGCTTACTAGTGCAGACGTCTTAACCACTCGACCACCGAGCTTGCCGGGGTCGGCTGGCCGATTCGAATCCAATGCAGCAGCTGGTACCGCGTAATCAGTCAGAAGATGGAATGTTTTTCACACAGGCTCTCGGAAAGCACCGAGTATACAGTGCTTCATATAAGTACGTCGGGACAGGGCAAAAGAGAAAACATCTCTGTTCTAGTTTACATCATCCCCCGATGCAAACATTCCATCTTCTGACTGGTATAATATTAACAAAAACAAACTTGAGCAGCAAGGAACATGGACAGAAATGAATATAAAAAACAATCAGGGCTAATGCCGCTTTGCTATGGGGGTATTGTAATCAAATTGTACGGATTTCTTTCTCTTAAAGAGTTTCACTTTTGTAATCTAGACACTTTCTCCTATTTCTACTTGGAATGAAATGAAATGAATGTTTGTCGATAATCGACCTGTTTGTGTCCCCTCTCTCAGGTGACGGCAACCCTCCTAAAGTGGAGGCCATCTTTAGGCTGTCTCGTGAAGGCGAAGACGAGCGTTTGAAATCCTGCAAGTTGGACAATCATAAGTTGTTGTGGCATGGAAGCAGTGTCGTCAACCTGCTGAGTATTGTGAAGCAAGGTCTGCTCATCTCCCCGAGAGAGGCTGAGTGGTCCGGTAGCAGATATGGAGAGGTGTGTATACATCCGCTCCCTTTTTAATCGGCTTAACCTATTGCGGTGGAACCACTTGAATACATGCTGCTTGCAGGGGCGGATCCATAGTTGTTTGCAGGGCGGGGTTTGGAAATAGTTTTGCCCAAAAACTTGACCCCTCAATTTTTGTTGCCTGGAAGCAAAAGTGGTGTTGGAGGGATCGGGCAGGGGCAGTTACTCTTTCATGGAATTGGTTTTGTTGTAACTAATACACACAAAACAACACCCATACAGGGTTTTTGGTTTTCTAGTTTGCAACTGCAGGCATAAAAGCGATAAAAACGAACAATGCAAAGAGCAAACATTGATGTTTTGATAACGTGGTATAAATGTTATGTGTATTGTTGTGATGATATTACGAAATAATGTTATGGCGACATGGTCTTACAAACATTTTAGTGATACCTACATGACATTAATGAAAAAACGTTGGCGCTATGTTTTTATAAACGTTTCAAAATGTTTACAAACATTGCCCATGAAATATTAATTTGACATCGTAAAAATATTTCATGGGCAATGTTTTGTGAACATTTTAGCAATGTTTTACATTGTTTTAATAATATAATGATGATATCTTATAAATGTTAGGGAATCTCACCCAAATGTTACTAAAATGTTATAAAATAAATGTTACTTTTACGTAAAAATAAATCGTATTATAATTTGTATTAATTAACGTTTGAACTACGTGTTGGAGCAGTAATTTGCAAGCTCTATGGATCTGTATGCACTTAATGCTATTCCCACACTTAATCGTTCCTGCAATTAATGAAACGGTTTATGTTATCACTAAATGTTATGTGTATGACATTTTTAAAACTTTGTGAAAATGTTTGAATCACGTATTTTTACCCCCAAAAACCATCCCCCACCCCACCCTAGATCTGCCCCTGGCTTGTGAAATATTGTCCAATCATACTAGTTAGTTTGACTTGGAATGTGTCAAATCTGAGATGAAAACCTCAGGCCTTATCATAAGAGGCTAGTTTTATAAGCAACTTAGAAGCAACTAACAGTGTTGCAGGATACTGGAATGCTTGAGTGGCAAACGTTCCTAAGAAAATGAAATAAGTAAAAATGTGAATGTTCTGTTCTTTTTCAAAGATTGCCTGGTACTGATTGATTGCGAGTTGCCTTGTGTGACAATATATGCCCTTACTGCACAAAATTATAACGGTCGTCCAAGGGGCGTGGGTAACAGCACAGTTATTATTGTGTTTTTGAGCTGCAGATTTGTTGTCAACTTTTACAAAATGATCACTTCATTCACACTTAATTCAGGGGATCTACACATCAGATGCCTTTGCTAAGAGTATTGCCTATTGCAGACGGTGGTGCAGCGAGCAACGCTCACAGTTTATGCTCCTGTGTGAGGTAATTAAGGCTTGGAAAATGTCTCAATAACAACTTGTTTGGATTTCGATTTGTTATTCCAATTTCTGTGTAGCACTGTTCGCTAATGACGTCAAAATATTGGTATGAAGATTTGTACATGTAGCGACATGTGTGAACTTGTCTCCTGCGGCTGTATAGGCTGCATGCCACCATTACCCTGTTAATTCCTGGGCACGATCTCATTAATATTTTGTGATCCAACAAGTAGTTCTGACCTATAAATGGGACTGATTGTAGAAATATTGGTGGAGATCAAGCATTTGTGACTCGTGGCTTTCAACTTAGGGGATTCAGTTCACAAAAAATACCAATGTGTGGGTCTGTTTGGCATGAGTGGGGGGGGGGGGGGGGGGGGGGGGGGCTACATTTAGACCCGGGCCCAGAGATTGGTCACTTTAAGGGGTGGTTTGGGGAGGGGAATATAAAAAACAATATCATTTGGTCAAATTGAAAAACAAATTGTCCTGGGGGTCTTAATCTTTAATTTCCAGTGAAAAACACATTGCCACCTTAATCCTGATCACCATTTTGTGTTGGTTTCTATAAATGCATATTTGGAGTGGAACCTTTATGCATGTAAGAGAACATGACCTGACAGAGAATCATGCAATTGAAGATTCAAAGCAGGAGTGAGATTTGTCAGGATTTTTCCTAATTTCAGGTGTTTTTTCGGGATTTCGAAATTTTTTTAAGAATCTCTTTTGCAATCTGCGGGAATTCCTGAGGTGTTGTCCTATAGGTGTTTTAACCAGTACAAGTGGATATAGACCAATAAAAACGGATATTTTAAGGGGGTGCCTGTAGGCAAATACAAACTATATGTTGATCTGGGGTCCTCATGGATTTTAAGTGGATTTTTTATTTTTTAACCAATCTCATCCCTGTCAAAGGTCAGCTCATGTCATCGGGTCATGTTGCGGATTTTCGTTTGGTTGTAGTTTGTATCCTGCATTTGTATTTTCTTTGCTTTTTTCGATGGTCTTGGATATCTTTTAGCTGCTTGATATTACAGTTTGTTTTAATATTGTCATGCTTTTAGTTCAACTGTTTGTTCTTGTTTTCATAGCATATATACTTATATTCTATCTGAGATCTTGTACTTTTCTATTACATTGCAATATGATCTTTGGAGTAAAATTGTTGTATTTTGTACCACTGTGAAGCTCTTTGAGACTTCTGTATTAGGCTGTATAAGCAACACGTTATTATTCAAATAATGATAAATTATTTTGTGACTTGCAGGTTGCACTTGGCCAAGTAGCACAGGTTGGAATTGATGACTCGGACAAGACAAAGTTCAACAGCACTTTGGGAAAAGGTTGTCGTTTGTTCAACAAGAAAGGAGAGTTACTTCTTCCATCAGGTGGGTGCAGTGTCAACTAACAGTTGGGGACTTGTTCTCATTGAAAACCGGCAAATTCTTCCGAAACTAACCAAAATGCCACATACATACCGACATACTAATGACCCCTACATCACCTTTGACCTCAGCATTCCGAAGAAGAATTGCATTTTCCCACCAAAGGGTCACTGCATATAAGTTTCATCAAAATCCATGAAAGCATGTAGAATGTTATAAACTTTCTCCCCAAAAAACTTGACCTAAAACTTTAACATACATACGGGAATACGGAGATACAGTCATACAGAATTTTAGAACTGGTAATTAGTGTCCCCCTAAAATATTTGTTTAGGCGACACAAAAATGAATGATGGGCTATTATGTTAATGATAAGCATAAAGAGTGGTTCGCCATTTTTCTATGATACTTGTCAAACATCCGTGCAGTTATGGATGACTGAGCACCTTTGATTTCAAAAAGACTTTTTCCAAGGTGGCATGATGCCCAATCTAAAATGCTTAAATATGCATTCTGGCACGGATACCTGTCGACTAATTTCCCCTCAAACCAATTTGTTGGTATAGTTTTGTCGTGAACTCAATAAATAACCCAAAGGAGAAGCAGTTTTAATTTCAAGAACAAAAATTTAACTAAGGAACAGAAATAAATAAACAAACAAAATACAAATGTAATGAATTAAATTATTTAAACAATTTACAAGATACCCCCCCCCCCCCATTCCCTCTTTTTCATTTTTGTGTGTGAAAACAATTGGATTACCTTTGTTGTGTAGACCAATTTCATCTGAATTTGTTTATTTTAGTGTGCTTCCCCCCCCCCCCCCCCCCCCCCCCCCCCCCTGCTGTATAATGGGTGTATGGGGAATGAAAATCACCTGCTTTTATAGTGTACACCGTCACATTACACTTTTTTGTGACTTCTGTTGGCAGGTGTTGTGTTATCACTTGGACGGTTGCTGGATCGCGGATACCAATATGGCGACTACAATGAATATGTGGCTCACACTGAAGAGCAAGTATGCCTGCGCTACTTGGTGCAAGTGAAATCAGATTAATCCACTGCGGAGAGTGGACGCTATAAAATCCTTTGATGTGACAGAAGGATGAGGGGGATATGATTTAACAATGAGGGTCCAAAATCACATCCAAAGTCTAGAATCACAATGCAGTTTAAGCTGTTGAACCCGAAAGTCACAATGTACTCTTTGTCAAGGTAGTTTATAGGCTTCAGATGGGATTTTAAAAAGGAGTAGGATGTGGTTTTGGACACACATTGTCCTGAAATCCACAAATTTAATCTCTTTGGTTACTTACCTGATGTATTTCCAAGGTCTGAGCATAAAGGTTCAACCATAATGTGTAATATTTACAGAGAAATAAGGGAAAAAATAAGCGTTTATATAACATCTGAACATTCAAACTGGTGGCACATACAAATGTATACTGCAGGCTACACTTAACAAAAGCGCCAAGAGCGCCACTCTAAATTCTAGTGGTCCGACTTTTCCGAACCCGAACTGGTGTCCCCGAAATGATTTTCAGAGAAAACGGCGCAGTTTCAAGCGATTGATCGTGTGTATTATTGCGTTTTACTTTTTAACAACCTTTCAAACAATAGCAATTTTTAGGATGAATGCTTTTTGTACCCCATTGACTTGTAACTTTGTCAAGCCTATTTTTATTTTTTAAATGCCACACAAGAGAAGTCTGTTTTGACAAAGGAAATAGCAAAGAGAGCCTATAAACAAACATTGGAAGTATTGGAAAATGCAATATAAATATATATATTCCAAGTGAAGATTTTAGAAAAATCAAAAGTTATCACAATGTTTCTTTACTTATTAAAGGAATACTCCTCCTTGATTTGTGACTTATATGGGTATGAAAGTGCTAGAAAAATAATAATTAAGTTGTGGACATTGCTTTAAATTGATATTTTGTTTGTTTGCTTTTTTTAGGAGGGGGAACTACATAATTTTATTTTTTTTAAAAGAGACGGGGATGTTATGTTTTTCTGATTCCTGATCCACACAGGATGTAGCTTAACTTTTCTTTTTGAAAATTGTTATTATCTCCACATTTTATTGATTTAGTATCAGTCTGATTCAGGCCTTTTTTCAACTACACACTGCTGTTCTTTTTTATATACTGTTTTCCTAAATCGCAATCTCAAATATTGTGAAACTTTTCTAGACAAAAATCAATTTTTTAAAAGTAATAATAATATCAAATTGTATGCACTACCTAGATTGAAATATGAAATATACTTCATAATACTAAGGTTATAGAGATATTGCTGTTAGAAGGGGTTTGTTTTGAATTATGCAAATATTGTTTTAGAGTAAACATTGTTTTAGAGTAAACAAAGTGTTGGGAAATAGTTACAATAGGCCTATGATTTAATTTTTAAATGTTCTTAAAAATAAACATTTTAATAGACAAATTTGATTAATTCAACATTAGCATATTACTAGTTGTATTCCTCACTGTTATTTGATAAGCACTATATTAGAAATATACTAAAGTATGTTCATTTTTGTCAGCTAAATATTCACTAATAAATAATCACTGACCTTGTAAAAATGTAAGATACTGTTTCGTTGTATCTTCATATGTTGATTTTCAAATACTGAGCATATTCTCAGAGTAATATTTTTCAGTGTAAACATAAGCCTGTGCTGAGTACTGTTGGTGAATCTGTAGGGGGGAGGGAGCAAGCCCCTCCCCTCCCTCATTCTAAGACAACTAACACTGTAAACACTTTGCCATATATTTTCAAAGCAATCTTTTATGTTGTGATTGTAGACTGCAGGATGTAATACCACAATGAACACAATTTTTTGACTGTACACAGTTGAATTTCGAAAAAGAAAATGAAATGGATATGTATTTCCTATGACCTATGAAAAAGTATGTGGCCTAAATCACTTCTGATGAAGTGATTCAAATTTAAAGGCCTCATTTTTATGCCAATGACACCGATTTCTTGAAAATTGAGTGTTTTATTTTTCAGTGGCACTGCTTGGATATGTGTCATTATTCAAGAGCAGCTGATACCTATTGTGACTGTGTCACTGTATCTCATCTATTAATCATGTTAATCATTTATAATTCATGTTATTTTTTAAAAGTAAACAAAGGACTCGTAAAATATTGTAGAGTCTCAAAAAGTGTCCCAAAATTGAATTTTAGATTTTCCCTCAACTGTGTGTTCTTTAGACAAAAACACGTTTTTTTAATGGTGATGATTGTCGAATCAGTGAATTCTAATTTTTTAATCTGTTAAATATTTCCTCGGACTAATGAAAGGGAAACATTGGTGTAGGGAAGGGACTGTTTTACTTCTGTGATGTTACTGCGTAGATATTTACGAGTGGTATAAACTGTAGTTACGTCGTCATTCATTTTATCTGTCAAAATCATCTTCACTACACGTGAAATAATTTTGTGATATTTTTAATAAGAAATTTTATTGGAAATGCTCGAGAAAGTTCATTTATAGTTGCTCTGTTGCTTTATAATGAGCTAGTTCGGTATCTCAAAGGTCAAAGGTTATTGGGGATAAAATTGCTGACGTAATATCACGCCATGTTACGAGAACGCGCATTCTGATTGAATTTAACACGTGGGCGTTGTGCGACCATCTTTTGCGTTCACACGCGTGCGTTGGGTTACACAGGTCATATGGGATAAAAATGTCATTGTGCACATGGCACTTATGAAATACGAACTGGCTTATTGCTCTAATCATTGTTTGATTTCAGAATGTCTTCGCTTTGGAAATAATAATGTAGGTAGATATATACTATTACAACTGAAAACATTGATCCTTTCGCTGTCTAAGGTTACTGGCTGATCCGAAGGGGGCGGAGCAACATCAGGACGTCCCCGGAAAGTCAATGATACCGATAACCAAACTGATCTAGTTTTGTAATTGATACAAAAAGAATATTTAATCATCGGAGTGTATTTTGGAACAATTATTGTTACGGGATTTTCCTCAACTCCAAAAAAACATGTGGAAAAGTTATGTTTCTTATTAATGAAATAATAAACCAAACCAATCAAATCTATCGTTTTCGCAGTTTGTGTTTCTGAATTCCAGAAGACCTTATGATCGTTTTCCAGAAAAACGGATGTTTAGATGTAACTTTTGTGCGTGTATATTATGTTGTTGCGTTGAATTTACCCAAACAACTTATTTGTTGGAGGAATAAAAATAAAAAGGATGCGGGCGGGGACAATCAACTAGTGTTTTCTTTACGTGGCCTTATTGGCCTTATATTAAAACATCTCTCTATATCTGCGACAGCTTTTTTCGAAACCTTTTTACCAACCTTGATTAATTTATTGAAGTTTTGGAATAATTCTCACTTTGCCAGACAGTAATGTATTGTAGTTACGGTAACCACTGCGTAAATGAATTGTGACCCGAATTTGTTGAATCATGGTCTGCAATCGTCACTTTTTCCAAAAAATTCGGTTATCAAAAATGGTTATTTTCTTTAAAAATCCCAGTTTTCACGAACAGACGAATTTTGCCACTCGGCACTAGGCTAAATATACAGTTTTTAGAAAAGATTTCAAGTAGCCCACTTTTTAACCCTGTCATGATCAACTGGGGGAAATTGTTCCCCGGCCTACCGAACTTTTTAGATTAACCCCAGAACGCCGATCTAAATGGAATTTGGGGACTTTTCTTAGGCCTAACTTTTATCAGGGATCACTTTGATACCAAAATGAAATTTCTAGGATTTCCATGGGTACCATGGCAACCTATTTAGAAACCACGGTAACCGTGAATTTTGGTATTTGAAATATGTTTTTATATTTTTATTTTATAACACTTTTCCACTGGTTGACAAAAAAAAAAACATTACCGAATACATGTATACAGAATCCAAAATAAAAAAATACAGATATTTACAATTAACAAAATAAAATCATAAAAAAATTAATAAAAATTAATAAAAATTAAGCCAGTGAGTGGCAAGATGAAACAGGTGACAAGCACCGCTACAGAGCCATCCTACCACGAGAAAAAAAGGGGGAAAACAGGAAAATAAAGGAAAGAAGGGGAGAGGAATTGAAAAGGGAAGGAAAACCCGGAATGCAATACTTGATCTAATAAAGTGTTGATGTCAAATGGAGAACTACTAAGCGAAATAAAAGAAATATAATTTGTTAGACTCTGCAGCCAACACAGCGACAAGGAGACACCCAAGTACAAACATTATCGGATTCAAAGCTGCAGTGGAATTTTGTTTTGAAAAACTCCAGAATATACAGATATACAGAAAAAAAAACATAATTATGGTCAAAAATATGGTTTTGGTACCTGAACTTACTGAAGTTTTACTTTGGACATATTTCATGTTACATGACTTATATACCGCAATTATGCATTATGAGAATACAATATGGCTGCCATCGAAGCGAATGCTAGTTTTAGGCACCTGTTTCGGCAATAATATTCACATTTTGAGGGAGTTGTGGACTGGGAACACATAGGTATATTTATATTATGATATCCTTACAATATTTCAATAATTAATTAATCAACCAATCATCTAATCAGTCAGTCGGTCGGTCGCTGGTGACCATGGAGTTAAGTTCCTACCTCCATGGTCCGACCAACCTGCTGAACCACCCATATGGCCAACCAACCAACCAGCCAATCAATTCATAGCTCGAAAACGTGAAAATTGCATCTTTTTGCCCCATGTGTCAGTTGTCTTCTTTGTGAAAACCAACAAGCAATTTCCTGGCACTTTTGCCCTTATAACTTAAAGTGCAAACGCCTCTTCAGAAAAACTCCGGAGCTAACGGAGTGTTTAGCCGCACAGGTTATCGGAAATTGACTATTCGTGAAAAGTAAAAATCCATTTGCTGGCAATTTTGTCCTTCACAGCTCTATTGTATAACAAGACTGTCATATTGACGGTACTTGGTAGTAGTACTCGGGAAAAAAATAACGCTCGAATTCTACACAGTGTCAGCTCTACAGAACGTGTGGCTATTGCCAAAGATCGTAGAAGGGACTACGATCTTTGTGTACAGCAAAAGTTATTTACTTTTCTCCATCGTGGGCTCTATGAAAATCACGGAGGTGAGTTTCCTACCTTCAAGGAAAAATTGGGAAATCGTTTCCCATTGTATAACAGAATGCTGTCGATTTTCGTTTTATAAGAAGGTTACTTGGATCAGGCAATTACGTCGTTACCGCTGTATTTTGTATGTAAACTGCAAACACAGACTAGCCCCGGTACTCAGAATTTGCCCCAATTATCACGGTAACTTTGGGTCTACATTGAGAATTAGGCTTACGCTTCATTATGCTGTAACCATGCTGCAACAAAATATGTAGTGCCGACGTATAAGCCTACATTATTTTCAACAACCCTTGGATAGTTCCTTGTTTTCGAATCCCGATAGCGTATTTATACAAATTATGTAAAAGAACGCCTTTTCTCCCTATAACTTCACCAACTGAATTGCACGATTAAGAGTAAAGAAGAAAAACTTTGAAAAGAGAAAAAGATTGTGAATGAACTTTAGAAATGGAATATCTTACAATGAAGCAGCGACCATTGTTGGCCTTACTTAAAAAAGACATTTTAATGTCTTCAAACGAGTAAGAAAATAACAAATGGGCACATGATCCAAATAGGCCTAGCACTCCACTTGAAATGTTTTTGCTTTCATAGGAGTGGCTTCGCGCCTTGTATTGGCTGTGTCGAGCGCAGTATAAAAAACCCAAAACAACAAGCTGTGTTTCACTGGGGCCATCGGGGCTTAATTGTGCAGGTCAGGACTAAATAACTATCAGGAACATCATTTTGAGGGCGCCATGGGTGCTTTCAACACAAATACTTCAGCAATTCTGCTAAATAATGAACTCTATGAAGTTGGGTTCATGCATTTCTGACAGAATTCATATTTCAAAAAAATTAGCTGGCCTAACGTTTCGAACTTGAGCAAGCTCTTTCTCAAAGGCAAATGACAGAGTACAAGAAACAAACATGTAGGGAACACACAATTATGCAAGAGGGGGTGGGTGGAGAAACACAAAAGAGAGATTATGGACCAAAGGAGAGTGGCAGTGGGTGAACATCAAAAGGGAGTACAGAGAGGGGAAGGGACAGCAAGGAACAAAGGAGTGTGGTTAGGGTAAGGATGAAAGAGGGGAGGGATTGAGATGAGAGGGATGAAGCTGGGGAAGGGGAACAAAAATGTGGTAAAAGGGGGGGGGGGGGGAGGGGTAAATAGGAGGTGGTAATTGGGCAACAGAAGGAACAGAGGGATGTGGCAAGGCTTAACAGGAAAGGGAAAGATAAAGTGGGCAAGAAACCCCAGGAGGATTATCTGTAAACAAATGACAATGGGGGGAAATTCATATTTCCCTTAACCCATGTTCAATACATTGCAAATATTGTAAAATAATTTTTTGGCCACCTAACATTTTGCTTTATGTCCAATTCCAAATTTTGCTCCACAGCGAAATCGATTAGTCTACAAATCAAAAAAGGAAAATAAATAAAAATCTAAATGTGATAATTGGCCATTACAGGCTTTCAAGCAGACCCAGGTAAAAAAGTAGGAGAATAGTAGGATCAAAATGTAAAAAAAAAACAGGACAAAAGCAGGACTTTGGAGGACAAAATCAGGATAAAAGTAGGACATTTGCGGGCTTTCAGGAGTAGTTTTCGCTGATACTCACCCATGTCTACAGCATCACAAGCCTCATTTGGCATGTTCTGTACTCACAACACTTGTGCTCCATCAACTAAGCTCTTGGAAATAAAGTTGCAGTACTCCTGCACCCAAGCCCTGCATTGTGTGATTTATATACGACAGTGTGTGTAACACACTGTTATGTAAAATATTCAATGAGATTAAATTGTTTGCAGTGGGACAAAAAAGTACGAAAAACTAGGAATTTCAAGAAAAAAGAAGAAAAAGTAGGAGTACTTGAAAGCCTGCCATTATTCTAGACACCAGAAGAACCATATCGGTGTATAATGAGTCATCTTGAATTTCCTAAACAAAGAACACAGATCGAATTAAAAGATTATTAACAACCTCATCCTCAGAAATATATTAAATTAATTATCAACATGAAAACTGGACGGAAATACAAATGTAATTGCAAAGTCTGTACATGATACCAAACATTACAAACGTCCAAAAAGGACGGAATCATGACAATAAAATGCAATTAAAAATTATAATTTCAATATTCAACATTATTCAACTATTCACTTAAATATTTTAAGCACTGCAATTAGAATCTACTCATTGTAAACATAAAAAAAATTTGATTATAAAAAATTATTTGCACATCGAATTGTATTATTTACAAGAACAATTATCAACCTTTCTGAGTTGTGAGTTGCAGTGGGTACTTTGTGCAAAATTAACTTTAACACAAAAAATGCTACAAAAAAAGTGAAAAAAAAATTGGACTTTGGATTCAGGGCGAAAACAGGGTGAATTCCTGGTCCAGATTCAAATGAATATCCTGTATCACTAACTTTCAGAATGGCTGAAGTCGGTTGAACCGTGAAGTGCTGCACCCAAGGGGGAGGGGGGGGGGGGGGGGGGGGGCCTTAGGAGCTTTAGCTCCTCCCCAAAGGTTGCAAATTTTGTATTAGTCTTGCATTTTATCGCAGGCCGATAACTGCAAACAACTTACATGTCGGAAGACTAAATAGCAAAGCAAACTGCAAAAATACCAACATCAGGCATGCAACTTGCAATTAACAAAAAACGAGGAAATTCCATTCTTTACAAGACTTTGTACAGTGTTTTTCAATTTTCAATGGCATAAGTGTGAAGTGAAAAATGAGGAAATCAGCTGATCCGAGGAAAAGTTGCATGCCTGCAACATCAGTAACTTTCCTGTACCCCCTCTTCAGTATTTTTTTGACGGAAATATTTTTCGATTGGTCGGAGGACGTGTTAACATGATCTGGCTGTTTTTATACACGGGCACGGCTGACGGGTTAAAACGTCAAGCTTGCCTCGACTCGCCTCCGGGTGACGTCTCAACATGCTAATCCCTCATTTGTTTTGTACACACACACACAAAGTCGGAGAAGTCTGTGGAGGCGGACCGTGTGTTGAACTTGGCCGCTGTGCACGGTCTGTTGTTCTACAACTTACGCTCCGGTGGGCGCACCCGGAGTATTGAAATATATGAGGTTTCGGCAAGAAATATTGTACAAATACTGTTGAAATGACTCTTGCAAATCAGTATTTGTGGCGTTTGGCTGTATATCAGAAGTTGGCTGCTATATTTGGCCTTTTTTGAAAATAGAAATTTTTGGCAAAAATAATCCCGGCGCGAACTGGTCAAGTTTCTGGAAAACAAAAATGTGGAAACAAAAATTGCTGAGCCCCACTAAAAAAAAAAAAGATCTTGGGTTAGCCACTGTGAAGTAGCATCTACAGACATCAGCAATCATACAAGTGTCAGAACTGACTTGTTCAGCGTCTGCCAAATCCCAAGTAGTAGTGCTTGATCTTCATGTACCAATAGCTGAGGTCACCCTTAAACTGATGGCAGACGGACGAGCGCTCGTTGCCCAGGCAATAGAAGTAAGACATGATAAGGAGGACCAGGAAGGTGACGAGTAGGAAGAGGAGCATGAGGAGACATATCGTCACCCAGTCATCTGTGGAAATAAGACCGTTATCATAATTTAATAATGCAATACTTGTGTCCTGCTCATATAAATGTCTCAAAGCGTTTCACAATTATTACCCCTGTTCATCAGGCCATTAGTTTTATGCAGCAGTTCGAGATCTGTGCAATCTGTTCTCTAAACACACAGGTTCCTAATTGTGGCCTGGCTGAATGAAATGAGACGAAAGTCATACTATGACATTCCGAGTTACATGCAGAAACAACAATTTTTCACTGCAAAGTCGATTTTGGGATTTTTAAATGTCTAAGCCTGATATCCCAAAGTGTTAAAACCGAGTTCAATTTTGAAATATTATTTGGCGATTTCCTTTCTTTTTTTAAACTCGGGTTATAGTGTGCACAGTTAATTTTGAGCTTCCTTTTCTCAAAACAAAGGGTCGAGACTCTAGCAACTTCAAAAGTTCATAGCAGGGCCTGAGAATGAGCCACAGCAACACACAATTTATCACATTAAAGCTTACTACCCCAAAACAGGAACCACTAATCTAAAAATAATGGATGACTCTATTTATTTATTTATTTATTACATTTCTTTACCCAGGGTGTGCCCAAACAGTTTAAAACTGGTTTCCATTGTGGCCCTGCATATTATTAGTTAAAACTGAATATTTACACATTCATAAAAAATATTTATACAAATACAATAATGTTTACACAAATAAATCTATTTTCGGTTAACTTTTCAACTCTCCAGTAGAAGCCTATTGCTGATTTACGGGATGGGCGAAAAACCCACGAAAAAAACCTTTTAGGGTGAAAAACAACGGGAAATTTCCATCCGGCTCCAAATTTTTTTGGCAACCAAGTTTATAACTCCGCAGATCAGCGTAAATGGCAGAAATATCACTGATAGATGGCTTTACGTAGCTCCGATTTAAATGTACTTAAGGAGTTTATCGTTCTCATTTGTTCAGGCAGATTATTCCATATACTGGCACCACTAACAGCGAAACTTGTCACGTAGCATTCCTTTTTGGCGAAAGGAACTTTCAGTGCCATTTGAGTCAATTGTCGTGTTTCACGAATCACTGTAAGTGGTGTGAACAGATTTGTCATGTACAAAGGAGTCATTTTGTTAAGGCTTTTGAAAACAAGGATAGCCTTTTTAGATTGAACTCTTTCATTAAAATGCCCTTGGTTCTCCAGAAAAACAGTAGTGCTGGTTCACCACCCATTCCAGCAAAGTCTACCATACATAAACTGTCTTATAGCAAATTATCAAAACTTCTTTTGCCTGTTAATTAAGGGAATGGCCATCGGAACAGGACTTAAACAGTACATAATAAAGTTTGTTTGCCAAAAGTGATAAAAAAATGTTCTTTAATCTTTCAGTTGGTGCTGTTCACACAAAACTTCATCAAATTTTCAGAGTATTTGGACAGATAAATGTCACAAAATACCTTGTTCTTCGGGCTGCGGTGCTGGTTCAAACTCGGTCCTTGGCTGTGTGTCGGTGTCTGTATGAGGCTTTCTGATGACAGATGGAAGAAATCAAAGGAAATCAAAGGGACACATTGCCTTATACTGCTATGGTTGGAAAGATCATTCGAAAGTAGAATATAATAATACACGACTATCGCTTGAAAATGTGCCACTTGTCTGAAAATCACTGACGAAATAATCCCCCAAGCCCAATGCACAGAACAAGTGTCGACCATTTGTAGCCTATTCATAAGTGCGGCATCAACTGAACCAGGAAGTGCAGTGTAAACCACCTCACGAGGTAATTAAAAAAATAATTAGATGAACTTCCACCCACCCAAAAAGCCAGACAAATCCCAAGTGTGTTTTACCTTTGTCTAAGGTCACTGGTAGCCTCCTCTCCAGCAGTTGTTACCTGTTCGCTGTCCATAGTCTGTAACTGTTCTGGACCAAGACTTTTTCCTTCCGCATCAAACTTTTGCATTGCATCTGTGAGAAAGGTAAAATGCAGACGATTCACGAGGTACATATCGTCAAAGTGTATTTGATTGAACTAAAAGAAAGGAATGTGACTGACTGATGCATACAGTTGCCAGACATGAAATAGAGCACTTGGGAAAAATATGTGCAATTCACGAAACACAAGACGGAGAAAGTTTCTTTTTTACCTGCGTATAGTTTCTTGCCAACGTCAGCATAGATCATGGTGAACAGATCCAGGGACCCTACAGTAATTGGATGGCTATCTCCATACACATCCCGGTACACTTTGGTTGCCTGCGAGGGAAAAATATCCTATTTTTTGTTTAACTATAAAAGACTGAAAAGAAAATAAGAAATTATGGGATTGTATTTCTTTAGCTGTATATCTGGTCATGGCTATAAAAGGTTCATCAAGTGTAGGAAACATGCACAATCTCCATAGGACATTTTTGAAAATTCCTTTGTATAAATGCAATAAAAAAACAAATTGCGGAAACCAAGGTAAATGCTTTTAGAGAACAAGTAGCAGATTCGAAGCCAAAATTCTCAGCTTTCTAGGGCCTGTGTCTTACCAACGTATAGTGTTTTTCTAAACTCGCTGTTATATTAAAATCACTTTTTACTTCGTATAAACCTCATATGTGACCCGCTCTGGAAAAAGGTATATCATGTCGCAAAATATGAAAAATAAGTTTTATGTATGTTGTGAAAGCCCGCAATGTATAGCTTTCATTTGGTACATGATAGAGCTCCAAAGCCCTTTCCGTTCTGGAGATATCGCGTTTTTTGCATATTAATTAGTTCTATGGAGTGCAAATTGCACAACAGAGAAAACAGGCTTTGAAATAGCTAGTTCTAATACAATGCAATGGAAAAATGCACTCTAAAAAGGTTATTTTTTAACTGAAATCAAATTTGTTGTGCACCAAACCTGAAACCTGATACTTTAGATATATTTAAGATGTCATTGAAGACAAAAAACAAAAAACGAATTTTGACGAAAAATGTCACCCTCTCAACGTTGAAAGGGCCATTACACGTAAATGCATAGCGCGACTTATATCACCTTTTTCTGGAGCGGGTCACATATAGTTGACAATACAAGGCATCTTACTACACCTCATACATATTCATAAGCGAGAGCTGAATTCCAACTGGTCAATACACTGTCATGTGCCAGCAGATTTTTTTTGTTAACTACTTTGTTAACTACATGGGGATGTCGCACTTGGGGCAATAGCATGTGTGCAGTAGACTAGCATACGGATAACCCATGTGCTAGTCTACTGTGCACACGTATTATTGCGGGTAGAGGGAACTGAACACACTCGAAGCCTTGCGTAGACCATACATGTGCGAGCGGCACGATGCAAGCATCATTTTATGCTGCAGGACGGCCAATGACATGATACTGGTCTCATTAGACAACAAAAAGGACAATTGAATATATATGAGGTTAGTAAAACAAATATAACATGGTTTATTTTGGATGGAGAATTGGTATCAGCTCCCCTCGATATTAGAAGCTGATAAACTTGTTCAGCTTTGCCTTGGGAACTTAGTTTGTCAACTTCCAATACCTCAGGGAGTTAATATCCACCCTCAAACCATGCCATATTTGTATAATGTGCAATACCTTTCCACAGTACTCAAGGGCCAGATGTGGTCTGAAATGAGACAAATCAACAACAAGGACTGAGATAAAAAAATAGGCTAGAATATTTAAGACTATAAATGTTTTCCAAAATCAAACAATGGCAGTCACAATTTCCATTCTGATCAAATAATAGATATATAAGATAAATTGATAAGTCAACTGATATGTCAAATTTGTCAAATCATATGAGATTGGTCCATTTATTGTATTTACTGATCCAATCAATTTATGTCATCAGAACCACCATAAGGGAAGCTGAACAGGGAAATTAATCAAGGAATATTGAGCAAGGAATATTGACAAGAGTCCATAAGAACCTTAACCTCTGGATTATTGCACAAGTCAGAAGTCATGCAGAGCAAAGGATCATGCACAGACTTTACGACAGAACCTGGGCAGTGTCAGTGTGGGGATCTCTCAAGGAATTAATTTATTTTATACACATATCGATAAATTAATGTCCTCTGCTAACTGTTTTCAGCCACCCTGCCCAGCACAGCACAGCCTAGCACACAACACAGCTCAGCCTCATCCCAGCCTAGCCCAACACAGCCCAGTCCAGCGCAAGACAGCCCAGCCCAGTCCAAGACAGCCCATCCCAGTCCAACACAGCCCATCCCAGTGCAACACAGCCCATCCCAGTGCAACACAGCCCGTCCCAGTCCAAGACAGCCCGTCCCAGTCCAAGACAGCCCGTCCCAGTGCAACACAGCCCGTCCCAGTCCAACACAGCCCGTCCCAGTCCAACACAGCCCGTCCCAGTCCAACACAGCCCGTCCCAGTCCAACACAGCCCGTCCCAGTCCAACACAGCCCGTCCCAGTGCAACACAGCCCGTCCCAGTGCAACACAGCCCGTCCCAGTGCAACACAGCCCGTCCCAGTCCAACACAGCCCGTCCCAGTGCAACACAGCCCGTCCCAGTGCAACACAGCCCGTCCCAGTGCACCACAGCCCGTCCCAGTGCAACACAGCCCGTCCCAGTGCAACACAGCCCGTCCCAGTGCAACACAGCCCGTCCCAGTGCAACACAGCCCGTCCCAGTCCAACACAGCCCGTCCCAGTCCAACACAGCCCGTCCCAGTCCAACACAGCCCAGCCCAGTGCAACACAGCCCGTCCCAGTGCAACACAGCCCGTCCCAGTGCAACACAGCCCGTCCCAGTGCAACACAGCCCGTCCCAGTGCAACACAGCCCGTCCCAGTGCAACACAGCCCGTCCCAGTGCAACACAGCCCGTCCCAGTGCAACACAGCCCGTCCCAGTGCAACACAGCCCGTCCCAGTGCAACACAGCCCGTCCCAGTGCAACACAGCCCGTCCCAGTGCAACACAGCCCGTCCCAGTGCAACACAGCCCGTCCCAGTGCAACACAGCCCGTCCCAGTGCAACACAGCCCGTCCCAGTGCAACACAGCCCGTCCCAGTGCAACACAGCCCGTCCCAGTGCAACACAGCCCGTCCCAGTGCAACACAGCCCGTCCCAGTGCAACACAGCCCGTCCCAGTGCAACACAGCCCAGCCCAGTCCAACACAGCGAAGCCCAGTCCAACACAGCGAAGCCCAGTCCAACACAGCGAAGCCCAGTCCAACACAGCCCAGCCCAGTCCAACACAGCCCAGCCCAGTCCAACACAGCCCAGCCCATGCAGTCCAACACAGCCCAGCCCAGTCCAACACAGCCCAGCCCAGTCCAACACAGCCCAGCCCAGTCCAACACAACACAACCCAGCCCCACACAGCCTAGCCCAACCTGACCCAGCCCTACACAGCCTAGCCCGACACATGCCCAGCCCGACACATGCCCAGCCCGACACATGCCCAGCCCGACACATGCCCAGCCCGACACATGCCCAGCCCGACACAGCCCACTCCATATAGTCATGTTTTCCTATTCTACCGAGGACAGTGCTTTGTGTTTCCTAATGTTCCTATAATATAACAACCCCATAGACTAAGCACATATTTTTACGTCCGAGGACCGATTTTAACAAAAGACCAACTCTCGAGGAAAAGAAAGATTCCTTTGTATTTTCTTTCCCCTCTTGTCCTTGAACGTATATACAGTACATGTACAGTCCAACACAGCCCAGCCTGACCTGACTAAGCCCGACCTGACCCAGCCCGACCTGACCCAGCCTGACACTGCAATAATATGAAGCTTACTTGGATTCTTTCAGACACAGCTTTGCAAGGTTCTCATACTCCTTGGCTTTGATGATCTCTGGTGAATCAGGCCCAGCTGGGGCTGTCATCTCCCCTTTTTCTGCAGCTGTTTCCTCGCCATTCTCTTCACTTTTTGATTCTTAGACAAAATACATGAAGTATACAAGCATGGAATTTAAGTCAAATTTAAATTACCTCATGTATTAACTATTAACCCCTTGAGTACGGTATTTTACGGGAGACGTCAGGGTGCCGCGGCGGTTATGGCAGCCAAGCGAACCGCTACAATGTGTTTGTGCAGTCAAGCGTAACCTATACACAATAATCCAACAATGGATTGGAACTGCACAAACAGCGGCCAATGGTGTCATCCGGCCTGGTGGCACTGTTTAATCCAACAATGGATTGAAACTGCACAAACGGCGGACAATTGTGTCATCCGGCCTAGTGGCACTGTTTTTTTTGCGCATATTTGCGGCATCCGTACGCAAGGGGGTTAAGCAGCTTTGAATTTTACATGGATACAGGAAAATGACAATTTTAAAGTAATTGTCCTAAGAAACAGGGGTGGGTGCTGGGGTCGAGTTTATATCTGTATTCGGATTCAATCATTGACCTTTAACAATAGACAATAGGGTCCAAGATTTGAGATATGGTCCACAATTGAAAATCTGTACAAAACTAATGAGGGTCCTTTCCAACAAGTTAAAGTATAGTGAGGGTGTATGTGTGGCTGGTGGGGTGTACAGGTTCTGTATATACGTCCGAGGACAAGAGGAGAAAGAAAATACAAAGGAACCTTTCTTATCCTCGCAAGTCGGTTTTTTGTTAAAATCAGTCCTCGGACGTAAAAATACGTGCTTAGTCTATGGGGTTGGGTTATATTAAAGGAACAATAGGAAACACAAAGCATTGTCCTCGGACGTATTGGGAAAGTACAATGGGGTGTGGGTGTGGCTGGTAGGAGTGTGGCTGGTAGGGGTGTGGGTGGGGTCGGTGGAGGTCAGGTTGGTGGGGGTGGGAGTGTGGGTTGGGTTTGGTTGGGTTGGTGGGGGTATGGGTCGAGGTGGTTGGATTGATTGGTCAGCTTAGAAAACTAAAAATATTGTTCAATTGGGTGCTTTTGCGTATAGAAACTCTGCATGGTTAGAAATATAAATACCTAGTTGTTTCTCCAAGTTGACAATATCAATCAGTGCTGTCTCGTAATACATCTTCTCGGCTTGAATAAAGTGAACAGCTTTCTCATCTTAACAAAAAAAGCTTGGTCAAAGAAATAAACGTGGAGAAATTACCAAATTATCTTGGTCTTAAAGGTAGTGTACATGATTGGTCATTGTTGCAATTTTCAGAAATGGGCGGATTTGGGGGTTAGTATTTTATAGGAAATATCGTTCCACTGACCTGTTCAAAGTTTTGCAATGTTGGATGGCAAAAAAACGAGAGACAAACGGCGCTTGTTCTTAACCGTCGGGCGGATGATAGCCTTTATTCAAGGCGCGCGTGGCTACCGGGGCGCACCGCTCGTCCGGGTAGCCACGTGCGCCTTGACTAAAGGCTACATGGCAGTTTTCCACTTTTCTTGACAACGACAGCACACCTGGTGCCATCATTTCATCTAGTAAGGTATTTCGTAAAAATTCAGTAAAAAAAAAAATAGGAGAATTACCAATCGTGTACACTACGTTTAAATCCAAAACTGAAATGCGCTTTAATCAAAAAAAGTATGTTGAAAGTGAATACACAATACCATTTAATTTGGCAGCATGTTTGCTTTAGATATATCTGTAATGTACCCTTAAAACTTCTGCAAGACACCCATGAAGATGCTTTAGAAAAGAGAAATTTAATGTGAAAAGCAATCCCATGCGCCCAAACTCTAAAGCTATAACCACAGCCTATCAAAAACTCTACCCACCAACTCTCACAGTTTGTGTGTGTTTCAACCCGTCACTTGATAGGCTTTGATATATAGGGTAGCTGGCTCCATTTTGGCCTTGAGAACAGGAGGGTTAATTAAAATCTCATACTTAATTTGCCTAATATTTGTGAAACCTCAGTCACAAGCAATACTTAGCACCAAGAGCCGAGCACCCCTTGACTTGAAAAAAAGTGGTTGAGCACCCTGTTTACCAGACATGGGGGTAGGGTTGTTTGGCATTCAGCATCTTGCCAACCCTACCACCTCTGATCGTTACCTTACCTAGTGTGGCTTTTAGCCTTGTGTTGGGCGATTTCAATTTTTAACAAATGAATCGTCAAACAATCCACTAGGGAAACTGACTAGGTAAATTTGAATACATGTTCAAAGTGAACAAAGAAACTGGCAGGAGCGGGATTCAAACCTGTGACCTCCGGATTACCATACCGGCGCTCTACCAACTGAGCTATCTTGCCCTATGTTGGCGGTCTCCCAAATTGTGAGTATCTTTGTTCGGGTGGGCCCTAGTCAGAAGTCATAAACCCAGAATGTGATCCCTGGCTATACGGCATTGTTTGACGAATTATAAGTTAAAAAGTCGTATCCTCATTGAGTGATCCCCACAATGTCGCTTCCCAGGTTGTATCGTAAAATTGGGTGTGATCCCTGGCTATACGGCATTCTGGGTTTATAGCTCAGTTGGTAGAGCGCCGGTACGGTAATCCGGAGGTCGCAGGTTCGAATCCCGCTCCTGCCAGTTTCTTTGTTCACTTTGAACATGTAAAGAAAATGGAGACGGGTATTTTTAACCTCGTTGTGCTATCATATGTTAAATACTCTATCTTCTGTCAGACATGTTGTATTTAGGACAAATGTACAAGGATACATTCCTTCTTCTCAAAGTAGATGTTGGAGATCTGAGGGAGAGAACAAAGAAACAAAAGGGGCTAAGTGAAACTCTTCATTTTAATACAATAAGGAATGTGATGCTTTTTGTGCCTTGACAACATTTTTCTTTAGTATATTTGGCTCTCCTTCAAAGAACGATTCCACATTAAAAATGCTGATTATTAACAGTCAATAAATCACGTATCAATATGACCATCTTGACTCTTAACCCCTTAAGTATGATTTTTACGGGAGACGTCGGGGTGTCGCGGCAGATCTGGCAGCCAAGTGAAACGGCCACAATGTGTTTATGCAGTCAAGCATAACATACACAATAATCCAACAATGGATTGAAACTGCACAAACAGCGGCAAATGGCGTCATCCGGCCTAATGGCACTGGTTTTTTTTGCGCCATATGGCGTCTTCCGTACGCAAAGGGTTAACAACCTCTTTATGTTTCCATTTTTCTGTGAACAAATCCTAAGCAAAGCACTCTGTCAAATAGGGGCAATTCACAATGTGCCACCAAGAGTTTGAAACAAAGAGGCCATTTTTTGCACTGCACGTGTGAAAAGGTCGTTTTCTTTTAATTCAAGTTTGCCCCGAATTACAGTAAAAGAAAAAGAATCGAAGATACAAGAGGTAGGTATTAATATTCCTCTTGAAGCAGGAAAGATTGTAAGAGGAAGGGAAACATGCACCAGGCACCATAGAGATAGAACGAGGGGAAAAGCTATACATGTATGGGTTTGGCTTTTACATCTAGGTACAGCTAGAGTACAAATGTATATTGGTGGTAAAAGGCAGAAAGCCGAGTTTAAGGCTCAAACACTCTAACTGCAGGAACAAAGCTGGAAAAGCCGGTGGAAAATTTATCACGAAAATTTCTGCATATAACAGCAAGAAATTTTGCACGAGGTGAATAAAAATTGGTGAACTTTTTACACTAACATGAACTTAGTTTGACATTTTTGCTGGATGGTTATTGGTTATATTTGCCACGCTTCTAAGTGCTTTTCAACACTAGTATCATGAAATATCCTGAGAAATTCCCTTGCATCAACAAAGTATTTATAACTTATCAACCGTGCAGCTCTTGTGGAAAGGGGGGGGGGGCACACTTGAGATCACATCATCACCCAACATCGTGGTATTTCCATAACTGGTTGGCTAGGGGAGCTGGAACTGTGGGAGGGGTTAATTCTTGTGGGGACGGCTGCCCCTGTAAGGGAATGACGGGGAAAACTAATTTTTGCATTTTCAATGCTAGAAAGTTACAGCATGCACAGAATCCTATATATTCTTCCTACCTGATGAAGGCACTGGGGTAGCTCTGTGAAGGCTTCTACCTCCGTCAGGCCTGTGATGGCAGCTAGGTAGCAGCTTAGGGCTTCGTCTGTGTTCCCCGCCAACTCTTGGAGCTTCAAGCCTTCCCTGTACAGGCTGGCTCGTTGGCGCCTCTTCAGGTTGACTGGATCATCGGTAGGATTTACTTGGTCTAAAAGGAGTGCATCATGAAGGAAGGATTTTGGAACTCCAATGAACCAATCTTCATACTTTTGGTCACAGTAATGGGGTGTTAAATGGGGTGTCTCATAAAGTCGGAACATTTGAAATGTTCTATCAGAAATATCACCTATTCCACAGGGAACAGCCTGCATGGTGATCCCGTATGGGAATGTTGGTCGACATGTATGTCCTGCAAAATACAGCTTACTAAGGAATGGTCCATTCCGGATGGGAACATGGTGCATTCCCAACAGGAACACACAGTGCCTGTGAGAGGAATGTTCCAAATAGAACAGGAATGTTTCTACTTTTGAAACACTCCTAAGGGTGAGAGTAGCCAACTTACCTTTTAATACCGAGGGCGAAATTTACAATCAACCCCCACCAACTCAATTTGTTTATTCTATTTTTTATGGGTATCGCTCAACGCAAGGCCAAAAGGCCACTCAAGGTATGGGCTACAAAAGACACGAAAAGACAGAAATCACAGGGATAGAAGGCATCTATTCATTTTTTGTTTGAATTGCAGATGCAGGTGGAAGGGAAGCAGGTTACAAGAAAGGAGTTCCAAAGAGAGGCAGTATGAGGGAAAGCTTGAAGAGTATCTCACAGTACTAGCCTTTGGAACAACAACAGTTAAAGGAAACATGATTTAGGATTTATATTGCATTATTCCTGCTTAAAACAATAAAGTATTATCTTGACAATGATATTTTGTGTCCAGAGACAATTATTTCCCAGATTAAATATGAGAAAACAATTTTTGAAAATGTTTGTCCAAGCTACTCCGCCCCCTGAGTGGGACCCTCATTAACATAAGTGTGTGACGTAGATCGAGGCACATTACCCATTCATCATGGGTATGCATTGTGTGTACATTGTACGGCGAAAATTCTTCGTCCAAAATCTAAGCAAAATATAGTGTTTTTCGGCCATGCCGACAATGTGTGTTGCTGCTGGGTGCAGCAAAACAACGACGGATGGAGTAAGCCTTCATTTATTTCCAACTGATGCGAAATATCGGAGAATTTGGACGGCGAAAGTGAAGGTGACAAGAGCGTAGTGGTCCGGCCCCAGCAGCTTCTCAGCGTTATGTAGCGACCACTTTGAGCCGTCGTGTTTCGATACTGGTATTTTCAAATCCTTTGGGATGACAACTAAAAATATGCTCAAGTCCACTGCCATCCCAACAAAGTTCCCAGATGCGAGTAAGATATAGGCGAAAGCAGTTAAATGGCCCATTCCCCGAGGAGCCTTCGCTAAAAGGGAGAAAATCAGGGTAAGTTCGATGTTAGTTGTTGTTGCAACTTACGAAATTGCACGTGTAGACCTAGTGTGTGTATACGGGCCGGGTCCAGACTATCATTTCAGAATGTATACTTGCAAAAATATGCTTGCTTGCTTGCTTGCTTGCTTGCTTGCTTGCTGGCAAATACTGTATTATATAACCCTAACTCCCTACATCATTTTCCCCCCATGTAACCTGAATCCTCCAACATCCTCTGATTTCAAAGTGTTAAAACTCCATATAACCTGAATCCTCCAAAATCCTCTTATGGGGACCATAGCACGAATCCTCCAAAATCCTCAAGGTTTTTTTTGCATACCCCTAGTAACCTCAATCCTCCAAAATCCTCATGTATCACATTGAGCCTGATAACCTGGATCCTCCATATTCCTGCAGGGGCAAAAACCCCTAGTAACCTCAATCCTGCAAAATCCTCCGATGCATCAACTTCCAAGTAACCTCAATCCTCCAAATTCCTCCATTTTGCAAAGAGGATTTTGGAGGATTTGGGAAGGTTATGGTTAGATATGGAAATTTTAATTTATGAAATATTTTCATGTAAGGTACAACTTAATGTAAAATTAAATATTTAAAATAATGTAAATTAAAGCAAGTGTGACAATCTTGTTCTAACTTTTTAAAGTTAGAACAAGATTGTCACACTTGCAATGCAGAGATGGGCAGTTTGACAATTTTAGCATGCAGCGGTAATAAGGTAATTTCATTAGAACATTAACCCTAACTCCTTGGGTAACTTTACTAGAAAGTATCCTGAATCCGCCAAAATGCACCTATTTTGCCATGCACAAAAAGTTGGTTTTGGTGACTGCTCAATATGGAGGTATCCTGAATCCATCAAAATCCTGCAGTACCGCTAGGCTTACAATCCTCAATCCATCATCAAAATCCCCAGTTTTCAATATGGAGGTATCCTGAATCCGCCGAAATCCTCCAAAACAGGGGTATGGATTTTGATGGATTCAGGTAGGTTAGGGTTAATATAAAATGCAGATAATGAAAAAACCTGGCTGTTCAACCCAAAGCTGCCCAGTTCTCTTTCTCTAAAAAACAATTGAACCAAAAAGTGGGACTGCCTTCCCAAAGCAAGGAATACTTTACCATAACAAAGAAATATTAGGGAAATTAAAGATCCAAAGTACCCACTTTGTCTAAACTCTCGAGAAACCTGTACAACTCTGATCGAAATGGATTTTAGCCCAATGTTACCTGGTGATTCTGTAGTGCTATCCGCATCTGGAATTTGGTTCTCTGGCCCCTCCTTGTTGCTCCCTCCCCCGCCTTCCTCCTTGATCATTTGCCCCTCCCCTTCCCTCACAGCATCAACTACTTCAATGCCTTCATCGGGAATTACACCTGTGCTCTTGTCGTCATCAAGTCCTCTTGAATCATCGGTCAAGGTGGGAGGAATGTCTGGTGCAGTTTCATCAACTTCACCTTCTAATAATATCTCTCTGGGACCCAAGTCTTCCACAATTTGTGTGGGTTTCTCTGTAAAGTCACCATCATTCGCAGGATGAGCCTCAATGAAGCTCTCTGCTTCCTCAGTGATATTATCTACTCCTGAATTGAAGATGTTTGCATTGGCCGTTTTGTTGGACGTGTCTGGTTCCGAGTCAATATGGCCAGTTTCACTCTTGTCCTGGCTGGAGATTAACAGAGTTTGGGGTGAGGTGGTTGCCATGGTGACACGATTCAGTTGGTTATCTCCTCCAGCCTGTACATCTGTAGTATCCAAGGTGGCATCTTCAGGGTCCATGTTTTACACCTTCATAAACCAAATAACAGAATCAAAAATATCTCGTGACCAGGGATGTAGCTATGCTGGCCGGCGCCGGCCGACACCCGGCTTTCCAAATCACCAGCCGGCACTTGGGGTGAAAATTAAGCTTGCCGACCGGCGCAAATTTGCTGCATTACATGTACTCGGTTGGCCTGCGAGCGCGCGCTGCTCATTCTTGCAGCTGATACTACACCAGCTGATACTTAACCATCTAGCCCGACAGCCGGCACTAAAAAATTTCTAGCTACAACACTGCTCATGACAATTTTGAAGTAAGGGAGCGTCTCAAAAGTCGTCGAACATTGCCTGTTCCAATTGGAAACACGCACTGATCGATGAGCCCACTGGGAACACTGTTTAGTGTTGATCCTGTATAGATGGGAGCAGATGTGCGTTAACGTTTATTCAGGAACAGCCTGTTCCAGTTGGGAAGATGCTGGTGGGAACACAGTGCGTTTTCAGTGGCACAGTATTCACAAATGGAGTGTTCGAATGGGAACAGGAACGTTCTGACTTTTAAGTTGCTCAGGCACTATTTCAGCTCCAATCAAAGTACTGCTTTGCAGTATTTCTTTTCTCAGAAACAATACTAGATCAGCACTGTTACTACTACTAGGGCCTAGTACAAATGTAGTAGTAGCACATGTATGAGTACTAAGACACTGACAGCAGTGCCTTGAATTTTGACAATGGTCACAAGGGATTGTGGCAGAGATGTAGTCGAGTCCATTGCAATTAGTCCCTGTATGCCCTGCACGTCCCTGCATGTCCCTGCAAGTCCCTGCAAGTCCATCACAAGCCCTCCAGTCCTAATCCCAATCACAAGCTATTCAAATGAGCTTTGACAAAGCATTCCTTTGTCAATGTGGAAAGAGTTCCATATCCGGCCATCACTTAGACCTCGTGCACAAAGTCTATGGGCCATGACAGAAAAAGTATTTTCATACAATAAGTTGAAATTGTTTCCCTCCTAAATTCGTGTTTCTTCATCAGATTTACACTTTTTGGTAGTTTAAGTCATATTAACCCTAACCATCCCTAACCTGCCAAAATCAAACACCCCATTTGTGTTGAATTTTGTGTGATTGGGTACTGTAGAGCCTTGGCACCATCACTTTGCATGGGACTTGATGCCCTGATTTTGTCAAAGTACAAAGAATGTGCCATTGGTTTACTACACAGTGTTGGAGTTTGTGTGGTTAGGGAAGGATTCTAGTAAAAAGCCTTGGGCTGTTAGGGTTAAGGGAAAATAAGTGATGGCCGGATATGAAACTCTTTCCGTCAATGTTCATCCAGTTACTTGTGACCGGCTTTATGAAAGGACTTCTGACTGGACTAGCGAAAGTACTTGTGAAAGGACTTGCAGGGACTCGACTCCAACTCTGGATTGTGGGAAGGAAAAAGGAGCAAACTGTGTTAATTTTTCCTTCCCACAATCCCTGTGTTATAAGGCCTACTTACTTCGTCAGATCATGGAGATTGGAAGTGACTCAGGCTGGCAAGTGGCAAGTGGCAAGTCAGGTGTGTAGGCCCTACCTTTCTCAGCTCAGCCTTCTTCTTCGAAGCTTCCAAACAAAACGTGGCCAAACACAGGCTATACAAATAATAGGGCGTGTTTGTTTCACGCATATCCGGAGCGCGATCAGTGATCCGGAGCGTCGAAAGCTGCTCCTGCACATTTCAGAAAGTCAAATTTAAGACATTTTAAGACCTTTTTAATGCTACCCTGAACGAAATTTAAGACCAAATATATGCGCATAAAGCAGGGAAACCAGTTATAGCTAAGGAAGTTCCTTGAGCTATATTAATTGTAACCCCTAGCCTATATGTAGCTTGTATACAAAATAAAATTACACCAGATAACTCTTTCAGTTTATGGACATGTCAAATATGTGTTTATTTAAGAATGATGAAAACAAATACCCACAAATCATTCCTTCTTTCATATTTGCACTTTGTTTATTTTTTCCCAAAGTAAACCAGTTCAGGTCCTAGACCACATCCCTGGTATTCTCCTTGCATTTCTTGGAATTTTTTTTTTAATAATAAATGCATAAATGCATAAATAAACAAATAAATAAAAAGTAAAAATAAAAATATATCAAAACAATATTTCTGCTTCCCTATTTTAAAGGCCCAACCAAAAAGTTTCACAAAAACACTTTTTTCAACAACCTTTTACGTCAAAACCCTCGTAACAATTTTGCTGTCTGTATTATTTTGTTCGTTTGCCTTCTTCATTCGCTATTTTCAGAAGAATTGTTTTAATTTCGTCCCGATATCCGATCATCCGCTTCGCGGTGCCGGTGTCAAGCGCCCATGCGTCATGCATGCAGCGATGTTAGTCTGGTTCCCGCCGCGCGCGAAGGGCTACGATGTCAGTTTGGTTCCCGCCGCATGGCAAGGACTACAGGATGAAAGAACCGGAACCAGTCTATGGAAATACATGTATAGCCAAGTCAAATTTGACAAACAAACATCGATGGGGAAAGAAAATTTTCTGCTATTTAATTCACAGAACTTGACCTCCCTTTTCTAGTTGGGTGTGTGTATTTTCCTTTTTAGAGTTTGTACCACACGGCCGCAAGTATTTGATACAGTCATTGAGGAAGGAAAAGAGACGTAAAGTTCTGCACCGTGCACCATGTACCAGCACACGTTGCCAGCTTGCGCTATGCAGTCACGCACGCTGATACTGTGCGATATACGGACAGTGCTATGCATGTTGGGCATTTAAATTTTCTATTTTCTTTTCCGACTCATCGACCTTACATATTTTTTACAAAAAAATAATCAAGGCAAGTTGTTTTGAAGAAAAAGCCGATCCTCGATCTGCTTGTCTGCCATGATGGACCGACCGTAACGCCAAATTTTGCAACCTTGTTCCCGGTGCCGCTATGCTAAACGAAGTGCGAACGTACGTACATGTTGTACATGTACGTATGGAATCGATGTTGCAAGCGGTAACCAGACGATTTCATGTGGCACAGTATGATCACACGTGCACTCATGGCCGCGCCGTGCGGGCCAGACCAGCGCAGCCAGCACGGTACGATCGACGACCGGCCAGCTGGCCCGCCACGAACTCGTGCAGCGCACGGATATACACGGCAAGGTTACAGCATTTTGATCACATACTCATCAGAAATGTAGGCTTCTTGTCAAGATTCTGCATGGTCAAGTGAAATATTGGCGTGATATTAAAAAAAAAAAAAATGCATATCGAGGGCTGAAAAATGTGATTGCCATTTTTTCGGCATATCGGCGCGGCCTGCAATTTATCCAGCGTAATTCACTTACGTCACATACGTACGTCGGGGATAAAAATGGAATTTATCGTCTTTTTCTTCCCCCCAAGTGCCAGCGAAAATCATCTCTTACGCTATCTTTGTCATCCTGTAGATCATCATTGTAATTTTGAAAGCATTGCATTTGGTACAACCATAGAGGTAGTAAACTACCTCCATGGTACAAACCTCTGAAAACTTGGATCACGCAACTTGTGGCTTTTACTGCAGGTATTTCAGACGTACGTCAGGGGTTAATGGAAATTAAACTTATTTCCAGCCATAAACTACTCCAATATGGGCCTACTTACAATGTGCTTACCATACAATCTACATGCTGACGACTGGGGCCAATTTCATAAAGCTGTTAAGCACAAAAATTTGCTTAGCATGCAAATGCTTCCTTGATAAAAACTGGATTACCAACCAGATTTCCATGTATGGAATATTGCTTTTGACTGGTATTCAGCTGTTGTTTGCTTAGCATGAAAATTACATGGATTTTTGGATGGTAACCTGTTTTTATTAAGCAAGACATTTTCATGCTAAGCAAATTTTTGTGCTTAACAGCTTTATGAAATTGGCCCCTGGTAGCACACGTGGACAGCACACGTGGACTGTACACATGGATTTCGGATATCCCGAGGATTAATCAACGCTCGGTATTTCTGCCACGTGCGATCAGTTTTACGGGAAAATTCACAACGGGCTTGCCAAATTTTCATTTACGCGCTGTTTGATCGTTATTTACGAGCTGATAGATGAGAAAATTCATTACTTGCTTTGTCCATTTTTTTAAGACCTTCGAGAACTCAATTTAATACTTTTAATGCTTTTTAAGGCCTTAAATTTGGATAATTAAATTTAAGACTTTTTAAGACTTTTTAATGACCCGCGGACACCCTGTGCTCCGGATCACGTTTTTAGTGATCCTGCTCGCGAGGTGGGTTCGCATGATCCAAGATGGCGACTTGCAAGACGGACAGAGAAAAGTGACGATATTTTTTCGTAGATTTTAAGCATTTAACGAGCTATTGTGACAGTATTTACTCATCATTCTTTTACAGTGTATTTTTGTTATTAAAGCTATGTACGATTTATTTACTTTTCTGGAAATACTAGATAGTTTATCATAAAAATAGCCCTACAGAATCTGAAGCAGACGACATTGTCGTGTAATACAAATTCTCCCAGCATGCAACATATAGCGAGAGGGATTCGCGATCCTGTTTGTTTTCGTTCGGCTCTGGATCACCTCCCGATCCGTGTGAAACAAACAGGCCCTAAGTCTATGCTATAACCATGGAGGTATTAAAAGGAACTCCATGCTATAACTATCACAGCCTATCAAAAACTCTAAACACCAACTCTCACAGTTTGTGTGTGTTGTGTTCCTTCCTCCATGCATGGTTTCAACCTGTCATTTGGCTCTATTTTGGCCCTGAGAACAGGAGGGTTATAACAGCCATTCGATCCTTGGCCTCCCTTTTCTACTCCTATGGGGCTCCTACCGGAACCCCATAGAAAGAAGCCTATTTTCCCCATAGGCTAGTACTAGTACTAATACTAGTACTTTAGTATAGTAGTATAGTACGAGTAGGGTGGGACGCTGTATTACCGCGGTACTTATCAGGGTGATATCACGTTTCCCGATCGGAATAGAGATTGCTCACTAACCTTCCCGAATTGTCCTGTCTTTTGTGTTGTATAACTCTTGCTTTTTTTAAACTGACATAACAAATCCGACGGTGGTTTGGTTTATTCTCATGCGATGCCTGTGAAAATAGACATGCTCGTCATCATTGCTCGTCATTGCTCGGCGGAGTACAGACTCTGTATTATCGCGGTATGTGGGAAGTGCTTTTTACAATGATTTCAACTTTTTTATTCATGGTTAATGTTTGACCAAAACATCCCCTGAATAAAGTCTGATATTTTCCCTGTGAAGTTCAAGTTGATTAAAGACGATTAGGCCCTGCAGGATGATTTCTTAACACCCTGTCCCCCCTCGAAGGCGACAAAATTCACTGAGACAAGTCTACTGATTGACGATTGGGGGCGCCATTCACTTTACACGGTGCGTCGTTTTATTTGTTTTACCGCACTGTCCGTATTTTGATCCCGTAAATGTTTCTACGATTTCGCGGTGGAAATATCGTCCTTCGGCATCATTTTGCATTTGCAGCTGTAGAATGGGAACCAGACAATGGAACTTCCATGGACAGAGCACCATTAAAGATTCATGTTAAAATATAGACGGTACCTTTAGCAGACACGGTGAGGCAAAATGTACAAGTTTTGGAAAACGTGAATATTTATTAAAAATCGTTAAAAGTCCCGACACAACATTTTTAATCGTCATTTTTTTACACAAATCAGCAGAAAGTCCTTAATGCTTGATGAATTGGATATAAAATTGCCAGTTGAAGGAGTTTTGGCAACGGAAAAAAAAGGAATTTCCGATACCGCGATAATAGAGTTGCCGCGATAATAGGGAGTCCGACTATTGTTAGTACAGCAAAGATTAAGAATAAGAAAGTCATTTCCATGCACTCACGTTCACATTGTGCACACGAAAACCGCTGCACAGTTTTCTCCCAAAATCAGTAATATCATCATTTACATCCTCACCTTGTGTGCGTTAAGCAAAAGATCGCCGGAAGCGGTTCCAATTTTCGAATAAAGGTGAAAAAGGAAATCGCCGATCTGCACTGACAGCGAATGACACAACATGCACGATGCGGATTGTTGCCGGCCGCCGGGTACGGGTAATGGAATAGCCGCTCGTGCAACGCGACGAGCGTCTATAATATGTGTGCAGATCTGGCGATTAATTATGCAAGACAACCGCCTCATGACCTCTAGATTTTGACCAATCAGCCTGCTCGTTTTTTGGACCTTCGGGAAACCGCTGATCAAGGCGTTGCTACCCCGGACACGTAACGCGCCCAGGATATGCATATCTTTGAGAAATGTAAACATTTCTGCACGCACGGAATTCGAATCATGTTGCAGTTGTACTGTGCGTTACTACTGCGTACTGCGTACTGCGTGCGCGTGCTGGGGGAGCACGCGACACGTGCGGCGGCATTTGAATTATTTTATAACTGCCGGCGCACGTGCATACGCGCCGTGATAAATACAGAGAAACTGGGTCAGCTGACACCCATCAACCAATCAGTACCTTCGTCCACATTTCTGATCGAAATGACGTCACAAGTTTGCAAAGTCCTCTCCGATTGGCTGGCGCGCGGGGTCGCATAAATTAGCATGTCCGCATATATCAGACGTTGATATGCAATGCAATGCATGCAACGTCTGATACTCAGTCTAGGTAATGTGCGCGGGGGTCGGATCACAAGTCATGATTATTCATGTGAAAAATCTGGGCGCGCACGGCATGCACACTGCCGTCGTGATCCGGCGTCCGTTACCGTATCCGCGTACCGTCCGCATCGCTCGTATCGATAACTACGTACACGTACATGTACCCAGTACATGCACAGTGAGTGATCGATGCGCGCGATGCGGACGGTACGTTACGGACGCGACGGCGGTGCAGCGCGTGCTTGTCTTGGTGGTTCAAGACGTTACTGTCTGATACTTGTCATCAACAGAGGGCGCAATTTACAGGCTGTCACCGGCAGGCTAGAGCAAGTTCGATCAAGGAGGACGTACGTAGCGCATGAGCACTAAAGTTGAAGTGCGAACGACTCTAGTCGAACTATTCATGCTATTGTCATGTCAACGCGACCATGAGAAAATGGCGGTGGCTAGTTTGTTTACGTTTTTGGACGAGTTCATAGATGAAAGCGAGACGGACGATATTTGCTCAGTATTTCAACAATGTCACAAGTGGTAACGTGTGCATTATTTCAACATGTTCAAAGAAAGACAAAGTAACAAAAAATGATCGTTCACTGCTGCTGAATATTTACGTTTTTTTCGCAATTTTTCTGATAACTGGTCCTCTCTGCACTGTGCTATTAAAACGGCTATTGGTAACCAGCGATGCGACCAACTTCGGTATGCTGGTCGCGAATCGTCGACTAGACTAGTCCAACCATCGTCGACTAGCGTGCGTTCGATCAGAGTTAGTCGAACTATGGTTAACTATAGTCCTTGGTCGAACCATGGAGGAAGGATAGTATACAAATAATGAATGTTTATGAGTGCGATGGTAAGAATAATTTCATGAGGTGACAGATTGAATGTTCCATTCCACGAGGCGAAGCCGAGTGGAAATTCAATCTGTCACCTCATGAAATTATTCTTACCATTGCACGAATGTGAAACATTCATTATTTGTTTTATACAACGCCTGAATAAATCCGACAGATTGCATGCATGGATTTCTTGGTGTAACGTTACAACGTGCCGTTTACCTTCTCAGTCCCGCATAAAACCGCGACAAAAAATTGTCGAGTTCCGAATCAGTTAAAGCTTCATTGTTGTTCCTGCGTGTCTTGCAAATTCATCTAATCGTTTCACTGCATATTTGATTTGTCTCTTTGTATTTGGAGCGTCAGCATCGCCTACGAGTTCCAATATTTCGTCGTCTGTTAGGAGAACAAACCGCGGCAGTTGTGTGAATGACAGCCCTATGTAGCGCCACCATAGTGACCGTGAAATTAGGGAAGTTCTTTTGGTTCTATCAATGCGCGCGCACCGTTTGATAGAACCATGCGAATAATTCAATGCACGTGATCGACGATCCACCAATCGGATGGCTGGGATTTATTCAGGTGTTGTTTAAAAGGAGATAGCACACATCGACTTCAAAGGTCCATGATGGTCGCCGCGGTCGTAAACGCAGCGGCGGTCGCACTGATAACAAATGGATTAAGCCGCTATGTAAACACTGCACGCGTGCGGTCAGCAAAGCCAGTTTCTGTCGCTTGGCATGGTGGGAAGGATTTGGTCTCTTCGCGCATGCGCACAACAAGCGTTACTATGCAAAATGCTGCCTACGGTCCCAAAGATTTCGCGTTGAGCGATGTTAATTTCGAAGATTTTAGCGATTTTTCTGACGTTTCTGTAAACGAAACGGAATCAGTGGTAGCCGTCGACTGACGACGACACCGACGAAGACGATGGTCGCGAGTTTTGCTTTTGTTAAGGGTTGCCGACGAAAGAAATGATCGCGTGTAAAAGTTGCCGCCATGGTTCCATTAATTTGGCCTCACCGCGCAACTAACTATGAATCATGGCAACTGGTTTTGCGAGAGGGGGGGGGGGGGGGTTAATAACTTAGGTTAGGTTTCAGACAATGTGCATCTCTTTTTTAGAGCCAGGGAACTTGTAAGTTGGGCCGTCTTTCGCATAAAAATATTGTGAAACTACAAGGATTTCATATTAAATTTGTACTTGCCAACAAGATCTTATAAAATCATCTTGTTCAGGAGGACTACTGGAGCAACTTGATACACGAAAAACTAAAATGCACCTTTACCAAAAAATGTTTGATGTGGTGACAAATTCCGACATAAAAATTTGCTGCAAAAAGGTGCAAGGCTTTCATTAATGTTTACTTAAACCTTAAAAAAATGGACCCTAAAATATTTCAAAGAAAGCCGAGAAAGCCCTGCATATAATAAAAAAAATTATACTGAGAAAAACGCGAGAAATGCATCTATAACTTTTTAGGGGTTCTGACTGAATTTCACACTCACACAAGATGACTGAAGGAGCCCCTGGAGTGGGGCAAGCTTCACAAAGGAATTAACTCGGGGAACAATAAATTGAACCCTTACTTCATGATTGAACAAGCCATTTTATTAATCAAATATTTTTATTTTAATATAAAAAGTCTCAAAACTAATTTGGAAACTGTTTTGAGTTTAGCGAGAAAGTCCTAACGTTAGAATTCCATGTAAAGTTAACCCCCCCCCCCCAAAAAAAAAGGTTGTTTGGCTTACTATAAAACATTGTAGGCCAAGTCTCCCGCCCCCACCACCCCCCCCCCCCCCCCCAAATAATAATAATAATTTGAATTTCAAAGGTTAAAAAACATGTAAATCAAGACTGAACATGTAGCATCGAAAGAAATCGAAAAAAAACAAAAAACATTTTGGATCGTTTTTTTTTTTCCAACTGTCCAGAAGTACGTGGCCATTCATAAAACCAAAATATTCGGTTGTGTATCGTCTTCGTCCCCATTTTTAAATACTTTTTGGCTGTAGGAAACTGTCGGAAAAATGGTTAAGGTGAGAAAATGATATTAATACATTTTCAGTTTTGTAGGTTCTCGAGTGAACGGGAAAATGTTGAAACTTCACAAGTTTTTAGCCGATTTTTTCGCGCAGACCATCAAAACGTGTGGAATTCAGCACTGAAGCCAACGGGTTTCCGTGAGTTCAAGCAGGGGCTATACAAAGCAACTGCGCATGCGAAAAGTGCATTCGTTTACACGTATCCAAGTAGCATCGCTGCAGTTTCTACAACTTGAGTACGTTGGTTACCAACGAAATCGCGGCGATGATCATTGTGTTAAAAGGGCCGAGTGCGGTCGTAAAACTTTAAGACCGCAGCGGGTGGGCGCAGTGCTGAGCGCATAGGACGTAATCAGGTGATAATTAGTTCGACCGATAAGGGGATTCTGTTCTATCTTCCTCCATGGTCGAACTTGCTCCGTGCTTGCGATCAATCACGGATGTACAGTAACGTCTTGGATATTCTTACTTTTGAGGGCGGGACCCGACTATGGAAATCGTGGCTGACATGCAATATTCACATTACGTGACTGGTCTGACCTCCATGGTCTGACCTCCATGGTTTGACCGATTGCCCCAATTATGCAAAATGCGCCTGCGCGGTCGATGCGACGTGTAATATAATACCGTTTGGAAAAAACGTGGATGTACTGTGTACAAAAAAAGCCACTTGTACCTACATGTACAATGACAATGTACATGTACAATGTATATCCACATATGAACACTGTGGATACATGTATAGTGTACGTATACGTACTTGAACTTCAAGTTTAAAGGGACACATTGCCTTAAAATGTCATAAATTTTTGCTGTTTGGAAATGTTCCATATCTTTTATAAGAGTTGTTCATGCAAACAAACACGTATAATGTGTTGTAATTAGTGAGTAGTGATTACAAAACAAAAAAATTGGCCGCTTACCCCTGACATCTGACCCGCGAAACATAGCCTTATTTCCAGTACTAAATACCACCGTCTAAATAATGCGCAAAATACGCTGTAAGAGTCTTTAGGCTGGCGCCGCAGCCAGTGGCCTTGTGAACCTATCAGATGATCGCCAGGTACAATTCTCTACCTCTCGACATATCGCCAGTGCTGCGCGCCGTGCCACAGTACATCAAAATGGATCAACAGAACGTACTTCAACCAGATGCGACTGGAAATACGACTGGTGAACACAGTCCGCCATTTTGTGGAGTCAAAAATTTGGTTCTACAAAATGGCGGACCGTTATTTGTCACGAAATTAAACAAAAACCACGCAATTTGAAGGGATAGTTATGTGAATCTTTATATTCTACTTTTAAAAAAGCTTCCCAACCATATCCATTTCAGTTTTATAGCCCAAATCGCAAAATCCAAAGCAATGTGTCCCTTTAAATAACTTGGAGTTTCTGATCTTTCTTGCTTCGTCCCAGATAATGACAATTTACCTGCAGGTGTGCACTTTAATCTGGGATGTTAATTAGCCAATGTGAATGAATAAATGCAGAATAGTCAAATTATTAAATTATTTTTTATCAAAGATTGATTTTTGCCAGTCTTGTTTAATTACATGTACAAACATGTGGTGCCTTTATTTGCAGCCAGCCATGGCCAGGCCCAGTATTGTATTGGATATTTCAGTCCAGTTGCATGCACAATAAATTTACAGGACGGTCTCTGGTCAACTTTTGACTGAAAAACGTTTTTACTCACTTTGTCTTCAAGGTGGAGCTTAAATTCATCATTGTCTTAATTACTTATATTTCTCCCAATAAAAAATTCCTCCACTAAATACATTACATTCCTGCATGTGTATAGTAATCCATGATGTATCCTAATATTTAAAAAAGTGAACATGAAGAAGAGAAGTCTGAAATAGCAAGCCCAGCAAACCACTTAAATGCAGTGGATTTAAAATCAAAGTAGATGGTTAACTTCACTCATTTATTTTAATTCTTGAGGTAAACATAATTTTTCACTGGATAAAATGTATTTCTGTAAAGATTTTAAACCATTATTGTAAAGTTACATTTATGTTAACATTATATATACTTTACCATTGAAGGTTAGAACTGCCACAGAGTTCATCAGAAATATGAAACACACTATTTGTTACATCTATTTTTTCATGTATTTTCAATTTCCATCCTGAAAAATTAAATTGGCAGATGTACCGGTCATTTACTACTCAGTGTAAAAAAATGGAATTTGTTTTCAACTGCTGCAATATGTACATTGAAATTATTACTCTATTACATGTACATGTGGCATTTAAAAAAATGTATAATCCATTCTGAAGTCTTTTTTAAGTTTACCACCTCACATGTTTATACACCAGAGTTCTAGCTCATACAGTGTACATGCACAATATAATGTACATGTCATCGGGTAATACCTTCTCATAAATTGTTACCTTCACTCAAGCGCGCCTCCATGATTTGACTATGACATATGTGGAGACCGGGAAAAGGGGGGGGGGGGGGGGGGGGGGTGTATCATGAAATTTCCAAAACCAACTAACCAACTGAACATTTCGAAGGGGGGGGGGGATTGGACACTACGCTGTTTATTACACATGTATTAATTATGGTCCATACACAAACCCAAACTTAACCCTCTTTCCGACTTCTCTTTTCTACTGTAATTTCCATGTGAAATGTATAATTACCTCCTGGTCTATTTTAATTTTGTTCTTCTGTCTGGTTTTATTGTCTAGGGGTGATCTTGTCATAAAGTGTGTGTGAGTGGAGATATATTCCCCATCCCCACAACCCCGAAATTTATGTTTTTGCCTTCACTTATCAACACTTCTTCTTGTCGACAATTTTTTGGGGATTATATTTAACTATAAAAGTTGGGCTATTATGTACGCCGTATATCACCATTTGTTAATCCTTTCTGATATGTTTTCCTTTGTATACAAATTGTTGTTTAAAAAATAGCAATATTTGAAACTGATCAATTATGACTGTAATGAAATCAATTATGTTGCTCATCACTGCGCAGTCTCGTTCTTCTGGAGGAAGCCGGTTCGGATCGCTGGGATCAATCCATGGATCGGTTCTGAGGTGTATCACCATCACAAACCCAGAGCCCTTCCGTCTGGATGTCAGTATACATCCTATCCAAACCCCGTACCCAGGATTGTCGCCAAACGATAGACCCAGGGAATCTAGGAAGATGCCCCATATGAACTTTTACTCCTCCGGCGAATTAGGCGTGGCGATGCGGTCGCCCCTCTTGTGGCACTCGAGCATGGCGTCGGCTCTTTTGCGAATGCCGACGAGATTTCTGTAGCAAGTGCCGTTCCATCCCTGCCAGCCATTTGGGCAACGATGGACGTCAGGACTGGGACACAGTTCCGAAATGGACAGCTTGATGAATACAAAAACAAGCAGCAAACATTGGGAAACCAACATTGCAATGGGCTGAGACTTATCGAAACTGAACGATGGAGAAGAAGGCAACTCGAGGATCGAGAAGGCAACTATAATGTGCGGCAGCGCGTGCCCGGCCCTTTTACGGCCAACTGATCTCCGTGTATAAAAATCTAAATACAAGCAGCTCATTGGCCGTTGCGCGCGCGCGCTGTACGAACAACTGTCATCAGCATCCATGCAGCCGCCAAATTACCACTCGTGGACTTCGAACATCCATAAATCATTGCTGCCTGGCCTTGAGCCTGCTTACGTCACAATTATGTTTGTACGTGCTAGATTTACTTACGTTCAGTGGCGTAACTGGGGTGAAATATCTGGGGGGGGGGGGGGGGGGGGCACCTGGGGGAGCACACATTTATTCAAGGGGGCACAGAATTGAAAGTAATTGAACTGCGGCTTGCCTCTTTTGTTTTTGGACTGATAAAAGCCTACCGGCATGTATATGGACGTAAACAAAATGCTACAGCTGTTAGGCCTATGATCCTTCCTCCATGGCTGAATCTATTTGTTCAACCCCTTTCCGGGAGAAAAAAAACCTGACATCTTTCCGGGTCAAACTGATCAAGAAAAATTTCATTTCGACCCAGAAATAGATAGAGCAAATAATAGATTCAGATTCAGGGTCAATACGACTCAGCAGTTTTTAGAGTGTGTATTTTTGAAAACAGTTGTCAAGTCGATGTGCGCGCGCGAACTCCGTCGCGAATAAAAAAAAAATAGAACGTATGCAGCAAAGGGAGCCGCATAAACGTGTGGGGGTGGGCACTCACAATATTGTTCTTAATAATACTATTTTTTTTTCCGTTTACGATATTTACAAGGGGGCGACTGGAGGCGGCGACGCCACCCCCCCCCCCTCCCGCTACGCCGCCGCTGCACAAAACATATAGGCCTACTATACTAGCACATACTGCATGAACATACTGCATGAACACACATACGGCTGACGCTGCAGACCGTCTCGGGAATACGTCTTCAGAAAAGAACCGTAGAAAATCTGAGTGCAAAATGCAAAAGGATTTGTTTTCAAAATTGAGATTTGATAATTCAGTTTTCAATTTTGAATTTTCAATTATCAATAAAGATGAATAAGGGCTGATTTTGAACTTTTGTTCTCTCTCTAGTATTAAAAAAGAATTATAATGAATTATTTTACTCAAGTACGGATAAATTACAATAAATCTATTATATATGGAAAATGACGTCCCTTTAGTCGTCCATTCGAGTACTAATTAGTGTTCCGAATTAGCCTTTTCAAAAATAAAGTGTGCCTAGGGGTATATTCTTTCAGATTTTCAAAGAAAAGTGGGAAAAAATCGAAAAATGTGAGGCACATTTTCTTTTTAATGAAAGGTACTGCCAATTAATAAAAACAATATCTCATTTTAAACAGTTATTTTATGAACAATGGAAAGGTAAATTTATTTGTTCAGTGTACTAAAGTGTGGTAACTGGCCACTGTTGGAAAAACGTAAGCTAAAAAAACGGAGTTTTGTAGAAGATTTAGGCATACAAAAAAGTGTTTCCAGAATCTGCTGATTTTATGCAGCTCCCTTTGCTGCATGCGTTCTAGTTTTTTTAAACTCGCGACTGAGTCCGCACGTGACAACTAGCACCCAGCTTGCTGAAACAAAATTCACGTGAATATTTACGAGCGGAGAACGGGACGTGAAATTTTTGACGCGAATATTGACGTGAATATTTGCGACCGGAGAGAGGAACGTGAAATTTTTGACGTGAATATTGACGTGTATATTCACGATTTCCGATGTTTTGTCGTGAATATTGACGTGAATATTCACGATTTCCGATGTTTTGCCGTGAATATTGACGTGAATATTGACGCGAATATTCACGATTTCCGATGTTTTGTCGTGAATATTGACGTGAATATTCACGATTTCCGATGTTCCTTCATGGCCACCATAGGTAAACCATAGGTAAACCATGGGTAAACCATGGAGGAAGGAACCTGTGCCTCTCTGTTTTGATTTAAATAACAACTTCGCCTCCAATTTCCAAATCAATCGTCACAGCCTATATAGGCCTCGTAGTATCATTATTGTACAAAACCTTTCAAGCTGGCTTTGGATAAAGCCGGAACGACGAGGTGCTGAAGAAGGACGCTCATGCAGGGCCAGTATTATAATTCGTTTGTGTTTGCAAGCATGGGCCCCGAGGCCCTTTTAGCAGTCGATCGAGGACGGGAATTCTTGCGTGCAGTCGGAGTCTGTCTACAATCGGAGTACGAGTATCCGGTCAGGCTCTAGAGTGTAAACGAAATTCTGCACTGTTGTATTTATGGACCTGCATGAAATAATGGTTTAAATTTAGCTTGAAAATTCCAGCTCTAGACTCATGGCGAATCATCACATCGATCCAGCTAGCTATAACCATGGAGGAAGGAACCTCCATGCTATAACGTGGTTGGGGCAAATAGGAAAGAGTGGATGGGGCAAATAAGAATGGAAATAGGGATATTTAAAACCATCATAAACACTGAATTTTATACCCTTACCCACTAGGCCAGCCTGTGTGGCAATTCATATTGAATTTCAGAGTACGAATTTCACTTTACTAAACAAAATGCGTCTCAATCCGTGATTCTCGACAGTGCTTTAATTACTTTCGACATGAATCTTACACATAACGTGATGCAGAAGTATAATCCCCAACGATATCCCCAATAAAAACCATCAATTTTACGTTTATTTAATTAACAGAGAAATATGTTTTGCATGTTATTTGTTCCTTCAAAAGATATAACAGTCTACAATACGCGGCGCTACGCGTATACATACGATCTTCGGGTTCTTCCCACAAACCAGACACTATCGTATGGTATGTCATGGGGTCGCCGACTGCATAAAAGCGCCATGTTGTTCGAAGGTTATGAATATTAACACAAACAAACTCATTTGCATATTACAGCCGCGCCCACATTTTGTTATTCCCAAGACGATAGTGCGAGCCCATGAGTTAGTATAATCGTACCGTCAAAGGGCGCACTGCATGGAACGAATAAACCCGACGCCACACGATCCATTATCGATCACTGTCGTCTTGAACCAAGACTAGTATGTATTCCGCTCATGCATATTGAAGGATATTTTTGTGGAAAAACCGTCACAAATGGTGTCAAAAGTGGGATGGTAAGGATTAATTAGTCTGCCTGTAATTACACATTTCGTAGAAAGTACACTTCTGGTAGTCGCAATAGTTTACTGGGCGTTCCTTGTAAAAAGCACGAGAGGAGATAATCGCAGAGGTTTATTGGACAGCCCTCAGTTGATGAGGCGCTGTTGGTCGCCATGTGCGCGACGAGAAGGCAAAGTCACCACACTGGGTGAGGTTGACGGAAAGTCACTGTGAGAGGAATTGAATAGTTCCAAGATGGAATGTCAGTTCCTGCAGTGGGAGACCAGCTGTCCAAGAGGATTGCTGACTATAAGGAGTCACTTGTTGAGGTTGACTCGACGTCAGTAGGTCGATCCATGGTCACTGAAGAGAGAGTCGAGGTTTATCGGTAATGAGGGTTACGATAACCCTCAAGGTGGGACGCCTTGCCGTCCGAACATTGTGCCAGATAGGTACAGTGGTCAGATCATGTGGAATAAATATTTCCAGCATTTTGAGTCTTGACGAGCAGTCAACAGATGGATTGACGAGCAGGTTACCAGGACCTGCATGACTGCTAGCCTGCAAGGCAGTGCGTTGAGGTTGTTGGGGGATCATACCCGTAAAGGTCACAATCACACTTTTTAATCACAGTGAGAACTTCCTATAAAACAGGGCCCTGCTCCATACGCAGGAGGTATAACTCTTATCTTATGCATGTGAGGTGGGTATCAATGAGAAAAAAATATCATTTTGAATCGTCTGAAATGCATGAATATTCCTAATATACTTAATTATTTCGCACAGAAACAGATACATGTACTTAAATACTTAATTTTAAAATGTGCGACCAATTCTCCCCATCCAACTTTTAGGAGGGAAATGCGATACTTATTTAGGGTTTGAAGAAAACTTTGTGATTTTTAAGTTGCCTTGATGTGATACCACACCGCCCCTGCCTGGCTACACTAAACACACGGTGTAACGTTACTGCTTGTTCTGTCTATTTAACTTCAAGGTAGACCCACGACGATGCTTTGCTCGTTTATTACCGAGTCTAGGCAATAACAGTCCCATTTGATTGCTGTCTCTCATCAAACAAAATTTGTTGTCATGGTAACTTAACAGTGCAGACAAATAACACAAAGCACATAGATTGTCAATTTCAACATGGTTGATTTGAAGTATCTGATTGTGAAGGTTGCCAGTAAACCAATCGTCGGCATCAGCCGTGGAGACTTAGTGCGGGGATGGGGCCTTACTATGTGTGTGTTTGGCAATCAATGGAGGGCAATAGGGTTCCGGTGGAGAGAGGTCCCCGTTTGAAAACCGTTTACAAAACCAATGAGGGTCCTTGCTAAAAAGTTAAAGATGAACAATAGGAGGACAAAAGGAGGTCCCCAACTGAAGCTGTTTACACTATGAACATCTAACAAAAGAAAAACGGCGCACTAACAATGAACATCCATTGTTACTTGGCACTGAATCCCATTGTTACTTGTTCACAGTGTTAACGAAGTATGTGTGAGTTTGTATAGCTATTCAAACCGTGGACTTTTAACAAAGAGGACAATAGGGTCCACGATTGAGTCAAGTTTGAGTATTTATTATTATTATTATTATTAATATTATTAAAGAGTATAAACAAAAGAGGAACAACGGGAGGTCTGCGATTGCCGGTGTTTACACACTTGGGTGTGTGTGCACAGTATATTGCATCAATTTCTATTATAACATCTTCTAAATATTCATGAGCTAATGGTACCAATTCATTGGTCAGTCAAAATCCAATCATGTGCGTATTTTAATACATTTTCCCTACAACCTCATCCCCGGAGTCAAAATCCAATCACGTATGTATTTTTAAACATCGGATGCGCTGTCAGACACGGAACTGGACGAATTGCTGAGCAAGTATTATGCAAATTCACGGAAGCAGAATAGATATTCAGAAGGTGCAATATTACAAATAGGCCTATACTACATGGTTTGTGTTCGGGGTGGTAGGCCTGTAGCCAGTACCTCGGGAAAAATAGATGCTCTATTTCCCCTCTTACCATGTAGTATTTGTATATTGTTTTCTAAAAGTGGGGGACATTACCCACTCATGGTCAGGATTAAGACCAGAGGCCAAGCGATAAAAATATATTGGGGGGGGGGGGGGGGGGCAGGGGGACCATTGGCCCCCTACTTTAAAAAGTGTTCTACCGCAGAAAAATAAATCTGGTTCAGTAACAGGTGCTCAGAGATTCATTCATCTCTGGGTATTACAATAAAACTAATCTTAATTTCCATGCTTTCTGTGATATTTGGGAGACTTTTTGCGATCAATTACAATAGGGAGGTTTTAGTTGCACGTCTTACGTGAACGTCAACGTGAGCGTTTGGTTTTTTACACGCGCGAATTATCTCTTCAGAGTTTGAGTCGTGTGAACCTTGGGCAGGTTCGCTGTGCTCTGATATGGACAATTCAATCGGTACATCACTGGTAGGGGGTATGGACTCTGCTGGGGCTACCGCAGGAACAAACGCTTGGGCTCCTGGGTTGAGGGAAATTGACCGTCGTGGGGCTGGTATTGGACGAAGAACATAAAAGTTGTCGTCTGAGATGTCAGAGTCCAGGGCGTCGGCCATATCATCCACAGGGTCGGAAAGTGGCCGTCTCACAGGACGTTTTCGCCTAGGCTTAGGCTGGGGTCGCACCTCCTCAACGGGTGTCCCATCATCTGAGGGGAGGAATCCACATGGAAGTAACATGTTACGATGGAGAGTCCTACTTGGGCCATCGTCAGTAGTCGGGCTAACTACATAGACGGGCATGTCGGGGCTCACTCTCCGTGTCACTCGGTAGTCAATCTTGCTCCAGCGGTCGGAAAGTTTGTGTTTCCCTCTAAGGCCGACATTTCTGACGAGAACTCGGTCCCCTTCCTGGAGTGCATTGTCCCGTACTGCCTTGTCGTATCTGGCCTTGTACCGCTGTGCTGTCTTCTCCATGACGGCCGAAGCGAGTTCATGGGCTCGCCGGAGTCTCTCCTTCAAACCGACAACGTATTGGCCGTGGGTTTCGCCACTCTGTTGCCCGGGCAACCCAAACTGGACGTCAATGGGCAGGCGGGGTTCACGGCCAAACATTAAGAAATACGGAGAGACACCAGTGGACGCATGTTTGGTACAATTATAGGCGTGCACCAAGGGGCCAACATGGAGTCTCCACTTCTTCTTCTGTTCATCTTCAAGGGTGCCAAGCATGCTGATGAGCAGCGTCTGGTTAAAACGCTCACACTGACCGTTCCCTTGAGGATGATAGGGCGTGGTCCTGGTCTTTTTGATCCCGGAGACAGCACACAACTCTTTGATGAGTCGCGACTCGAAATCTTGCCCTTGGTCAGAGTGTAGCCGTTCCGGGAACCCATAGTGGATGAAGTAGTTTTCCCACAACACCTTGGCTACGGTACGCGATGTCTGGTTCTTCGTTGGGAAGGCCTGGGCATAGCGCGTAAAATGGTCGGTTACAACCAGGATGTCCTTGGTGTTGCTGTCGTCCGGCTCCAAACTCAAGAAGTCAATACATACTAATTGCATTGGTGCATTAGTTTGGATAGATACTAGGGGTGCAGATTTCATGGCTCGACGTTTTCGACGGACCCACCCTTCACACGTTTGGCATTTGTGCTCAACGTCGGTCGTCATATTCGGCCAATAACATCTGCAACGGGCGAGGTCAAGTGTGCGCTCAAACCCAAGATGGCCGACGTCATCATGAATGCCACGAAGTGCTGTGGAGCGGTGGGTCTTAAGAACAACTAGCTGAGATACCTCACGACCACCACTTGATGTACACCTTAGATAGAGAACTTCGCCTTCAAGGGTCAACTTGTCCCAGTGACGAAGAAGAAGTTGGGCCTCTTTCAGCAAGTCTGTTCTCTTGCCTCCTCGGGGATTCTCTCCATCTTTCATACACTGGACAACTTGGTGTATGGCCTCATCTTCTTCTTGTAGTTGTCGCCATCTTTCCTGTCTCATCGCCGGCAGTGCAGTCTCGCCAGACAATAGGGAGATGAACTCGGGGGGTACGGCTTGTGGTGAGTCTGTGAGACTTTCTACGAGAGGCGGCTCGTCATCGTGGTTAGTGGCTGTTGCTTCACGTGCCAGCATGTTAACACTGTGTCGTTGGCAAATAGCTTGAAACACATTTTGGGAGCAGATACCGTCTTCGTTATTCATACGCTCGCAGAGTTGAGAGATCTTCCTCTCTGTCTCTACCGACTCATCATCCACTGTTGGGGGTGGCTGGGGTCTCCTTGACAACCCGTCCGCATCAGCATTCTTGTTGCCAGGCCGATACTTGATAACGAAATCAAAGTTGGCGAGGGCAGCTAGCCAACGGTAGCCTGTGGCATCGAGCTTGGCGGTGGTCAATATATATGTCAGGGGGTTGTTGTCGGTGAGAACTGTAAACGAGCCGCCATACAGATAATCACGAAATTTCTCCGTTACGGCCCACTTCAACGCTAAAAACCCCATTTATAGGCTGGGTAATTTAACTCACTCTTGGACAACCCGCGGCTAGCGTATGCAATGACATAAGGCTTGCCATCTTCTCCTTCCTGATAGAGGGCGGCGCCGAGACCAGTCCCACTCGCATCGGTGTGGAGGATGAAGGGTTTCTGATAATCAACAAAACCTAACATGGGTGCAGTCGTTAACTTCTGTATGATGGTGTCAAATGACGCCTGGCACGCCGAGGTCCACAGTTCACCGAAGGGCTCGTTGGGACTGCGAAGTTTAACTCGGTGTTTCCGTCTTGCCACGATGCCGCTTCGTCAAGTCACAACCCGCAGTTAACTCGTTTAGGGGCCTAGCAATTGACGAATAATTCTCCACAAAACGGCGGTAATAACCAGTGAACCCTAGAAATGATTTCAGCTCCCGTGCTGTATTGGGGACAGGCCACGACCTAACTGCATCTATCTTGCAGGGGTCGGTGCTCACACCTTAAGCAGAAATGACATGACCAAGACACTTTACCGACGACTGAAAGAACTTGCATTTTGACGGGCTAAGTTTTAGCCCGTACTGACGGAGACGCTCCAATACTCGAAGTAGACGCTCTTCGTGTTCTTCTGCGGTTTTGGCAAAGACAATGATGTCATCGAGGTAAACGAAAACACCATTGTGATGGAGATCGCCCATACACTTCTCCATGAGGCGCTGGAAGGTGGCCGGTGCGTTAGTGATGCCCTGCGGCATACGGTTAAACTCGTAAAAGGACACCAGAAAGCCGTCTTGTGCTTGTCCTCTTCTGCCAACTCAATCTGATAGTAGCCTAGACTTCAAATCGAGGCAAGAGAACCATGACGCACCATTCATAGCGTGGAGGGTGTGTTCTATTTTGGGGATGGAATATTGGTCACGCACAGTTCGAGTGTTGAGTTTTCTATAATCTATGCAAAGACGGAGGTCGCCATTCTTCTTCCTCACAAGAACTATAGGAGAGGCAAACTGGCTTTCCGAGTCGCGTATGATGCCTTTACCTTGAAGATCTTTCAAGTGTTGCCTGGTATCGGCATAGTCAGCAGGGGGAATACGGCGAAATTTTCCCGGAAAGGTGTCTCGTCAGTCAGTCGGATCTTGTGTTTCACTGACGCAGTACAGCCGATGTCTAAGTCGTCTTGAGAAAAGACATCGACACGGCGGCGCAAGAGTGCTGTGATCCGACTGATATCTTCTTCAGGGAGGGGTGACCCTTCAAAATTTTACTTAACACTCTCGCCAGCGGGACCGGACTGACTGAAATTAGGGGTAGATGGAGACTCCTCCTCTGAGGGGAACGGAAGTTTCTCAGCTATGTCTGAGACAGAGGCAAGTTGACAACGTTGCCAACTTTAGTTTTCACTCTCCTCCTTGCAGATAACTCGACCAGGCTGTTTCTCACAGTGATGCCATTCAGGAGCTGAGCCGAATTTCCCTGCTCGACGAGAACTTCACGTCTGGACCGGGGACGGTTGTGAACCTGACCTGTCACGTGCACTTCTTCACCTGGCCCGATGGTAACAGCCCTGACGGATTTTAAGGTACTCGAATTACCAGTAGACGGAGAGGTCAGGCAACACTTATATGCCGTCTCCCATACACGGTCGACCGAGAGTTTCCCAATGAATTTCTTTCCAGCCTTTTCCTCACTAGGCCCGCAACATGCCGCGCACGACACTGGTGTTAGTGCCAACAAGCAAGGGGACATCATCCATTCCTTGCCGATCAGGGCACACAGGGGCTAGGGTCGTGACCTCCTGTTGTGTTCCTGCGGAGCTGGCCGGAAACTTGAGGTTTAACTCGATGTAGCCCTGGTATATGGCACTGGTTTTCCAGCCGCACCTATCACCGCGAGGTGTGACAGGGGTCGTAGCTGACGATGAGGCAGATGGCGGGCGTGGAAACCTGCAGATACCCTTCACCCAATTGGGGTGTACACCTCATTATTTGGTGCAGTTTTAGTGCACATTTGGTGTACACCAATTGTGCACCAGCTTCATGCAAATGAAGTGACTACACCAAACATGCACCACAAAATCTTAGCCCTAATGGTACATACACCAAAAGTACACCACATAATGTTTGTTCCCAGATCACTGCACCAAATATGCACCACATACTGTTTGTTCTCAAAGCATATGGCACCAAATATGCACCACATAAACTTAGGTCTCAGATCACTGCACCAAATTTGCACCACATAAACTTAGATCTCATATTATAACCTTGCATTATTTACTACAGAAGCTTATAAGCTCTGGGCACTGCAAAGTACAGCAAAGTGCAGCTATGGGGTCCCTTACCGAACAAGATTGCTGGCATTCACAGATGATTGCTAGATTTTACAGTCAATACAGCATTCTTGATAGCATGAAAATCTGAGCATTCCAAATAACATGTGAGCTCCAAAGCATATTCTACATTTGTACATATATATATATATGCAAGCCTGGGCAGACTGCAAATTGAATACAGCATTCCAATTTAGCAGTAAGGGACCATGGATTAATGTCAATTTGCGTGCGCACGCGTGCGCACGCGTGCTCACGCGTGCGCACGCGTGCGCACGGGTCCAATTGCACGCAAAGGCACGGGCCTCCTGCGTTCCATTGCGTGCCATTGCGTGCCAGTGCGTGCCAATGAGTGCTGATGCGTGCCGATGCGTGCCGATGCGTGCCGATGCGTTCCAATGAGCACATGCAATGCTCAACCGTATCTTTACTTGCGCTGTTTATCAATCTGGGATTAACGGATTACCAGACGGAGAGGGTGTCATAAAAGGACCAGGGTTTCAAAAAGGGCTAGTGTGCCACAATAGTGGACTGATGACTCATCTTTTGGAAGCTTTGTTCAGAATACACTTAACTAAACTGGCGATTCAAAGGCTTTCCTAACGTAATGATGATTCTAGCGGGACTTAGATTTGTAAAGTATTGTAGTCTATGTGGATTTCTTATTTATTTCAAGTTTCCGTGATTTTCATTAAAACATTGGACATGACACTACAAATGTAGAAATCTGGTGAAAGACAGCATCATTTATTTCCTCAAATTCGATCTTTTCGGAGAGAAAAATACGTTTTGAAGAAATTACGCGTAGATGTAGGCCTACACCATTATTCAAGTTTACCACGCATAAAAACAGCAGCGCTTCGTCATCATTGGATATAAATCTTTGGAAATTCAAAACACAGCCTATTAGGCCTATTGTACGAAAAATGGAACGAAAAACAGTTTCAGATTTTTCAAGGCGCAGCTATAGGAATACATTCAGAAGATTGTTTGCGTCGGGGGATAGGCCTACATGTTATCATTCATGTTATCATTCATTGGAATGTTTTCGCTGCGTGATTGATGTAAACGTCGCACCCGAACTATACCTTTTACGGGCAAGGCAATATAGGGCAGCAAATTTAAGAGCCTAGACTTGATTGGAAGTTAATGTTATTCTTTTCTTCGTCAAACAATTTGCACAAAATCTGGACAGCCTTCTCACCAGAGGTCCGAGTCGCTTCTGAGGAGAAGCCGGCGATCGGGGGAATATTATTCCTGGACCACGCGCTCTGCCCATTTCGGTGGAACAATCTCATTGGTCAAAATTATGAAACCAGGCAGATATTTCACCTTGGGATGGAGAGTGACCAATCAGAAAGTTACTGACTACACGTGTCAGACGTGGTCATAAAGATGCAGACAGGTCCGGCCACATCTCCATCTGGTCAATTACTTATCTGCGTTAAAACAAAGAGGTCGTCTCAGCGACATAATATGGAACTTGGTCACTTATATGGGGTAAAATCTGCTACATGGGTGCTAATTAAATTTACTGGAACATAGAGCCGGTGGGCTATGCTTCGAAATCGTGGGAACTTTTCCTGTCGGACCAAGTGTTAAAGGGGCAGTAAAGGGGAAGACATAATGAAACCAAGGATTCCTCAAAAGCGCCCTAGGCACTGTAGCTCGAAAGCCTGAAGAAACCTGTAGAGAGAAGACAACGAGAAGAAGTTACAGTTTAAGAGATGGGAGGAAAACCCCAGAAGAATATTCTGGGGAAACCCACGGAATCAGGTAGGGACTGAAAACCCAATCCAGGGCAGGAATCGAACCCGGGCCACAGCGGTGAAAGGCGGGGACAGTAACCACTGCGCCAACCTGATTCCTATAACATCATGGTTCACTAACTTTTAGGAATACAATCAACGTTTCGGTTTAGAGAGTTTGCTCATTCATATTCTGTTTGATCAACGTTATTGTAACATTTCAATGTAACACTTTTCAACGCTACCCAGATAGCATACAAACGTATAGACAATGTTACATTAACGTTCGCCGTATTATTACATTGACGTTAAATATCAACGTTTTCGGTTTGGTTAGTTTGCTCATTGGTGGTATGCTGAATCAACGTTGGCACGGTTTTTCAAAAACATTACAATAACGTCATTGTAACATTTCAATGTAGCATCTTTTAAACGTTAACATTGTTGAGAAATAACCAGGACAGAATGTTCGAACATTATTTCGTTACAATTACGGTCATCAAATTATTGCTTTGAGGGTAAATAACGTTCATGGTTTCTTTAGTTTAGTTGCTTTGTTCATTGATTTTATGTGGAATAGAATTTTACATGGTTAGTTTCAAGCGTTACAGCAACCAAATTGCACTTTTTCAATGTAACGATTTTAAACGTTTATTTAGTCGGCAAATAATCAGAAAGGTAACGTTGGAACAAAGTATAGGTGACCTGATTATTGCGATAATGTTAAGTAATATACTTCTTTTTATTGATATTAACTCGAACCAATGTTGGTAATGCTGAAAACGTTACAACCACCTCATTGCAGTATTTTTCATCGACGTTTTAAAATCAACGTGGATGGAATCTTCGAACAACTGTAACCGTTTACAGGATTAATGAAGAAACTTTCGATTTAGTTATTTTGCTAATTGTCGAATAAACGTAGGCATGGTTGAACACGTTAAACTTTATACAACGCCGAACATGGATACTTTAAAAGAAATGTGATGTTTACCATGTAATAGAAATGAAGTTTGGTTTTGCAAATGATTGGTATTATGTTGAATAAAGGTTCAAGCATGGTTAAACGTTAAAACATTGTTTGAACTTGGTTAGCAATGTTGGCTAATAGCAGTTCGGTGGATAACGTTAAAACTACGTTAGCAGAAGGTTGGTGAGGTTGATTGAACCGTGGTTCACGCACTCTAAAAACTGAGGTGCTAAATTTAGCACTTAAAGGTCTAACATTTTGCACTTCTGGGTGCTTGTATAGAACCCACAAAGAGCTAAACTAAAGCATTTCAGGTGCTATTTTCATCAACTCATAGGATACAAAATAAAGCACTAGAGAAAAGTGGAAAAGGTTATACATGTATATACTGAAAGTTTGGTTGTCATTAATTAACTACAAATTAACGGAGACAAATAAAGCAGGAAACAGACTAAACATAAATAACTTATAATACATTTCTATGGTAGAGTATGTGACCCGCTCTGCAAAAAGGGCACATAAGTCGATGTATGCTTTTACGAGTTATGGGCCGTTCAATGTAGTATACACTTGCTACGATAACCTACGTACGTACTACATACTGAATGATGTCGTGCTTTAACTTTATATTCAGCTTATCCCACCTTAATAAAGTCATGGCTTCCCATGAACAATTTCTATATTTGAATGCGAATGGCGATGTAATGAGATTATTCACCTATGATCGTAAAAAATCTAAATTCTATTGTGGAATTGTTTGAATAAAACATATTATGGTCAAGAAAGTGAATTTTTTACTAAAAACTGCAATTTAACCTGACTTTTGTAAACACAAATTTCCTAATTTCTGATTGGTCGTGCAATTGCTACGTAATTTTACACCTAAGGTGCAGTCAAGGAATCCTCGGTATTCAGCACTCCTTTTCAGCACTCACCGTGAAGCGTTGTTTTAACGTTCTTTTGCGAACCCCGGTTCAACCAACCTCGCTAACCTTCTTCAAACGCTGCTTTAACGTTGTTTAATAAACCTCGATTCAACCAACCTCGCTAACCTCCCGAATACGATGCTTTAACGTGTTCCGTAATCCGCGGTTCAATCAACCTCACCAACCTTCTGCTAACGCTGTATTAACGTTATCTAATGAACTGATATTGGCCAACATTGCTAACCAAGTTCAAACAATGTTTTAACGTTATATATAGTCAACCATTCTTGAACCAACCTTACAAACCGAATGTAAACGTTCTTTTAACGTTGGAAGGATGACGGAAAATGAATCGTTGGTACTAACCTGATAACAACGTTCAATCAATGTTGAAAAATTAACCCCTAAATTCAGAGAAGCATGTAACATGAAATCTACGTTAAAACAACGTACTGAAATCAACAAATTTACAACATTGACAAAACTAACTAAAAGTGAACGTTCGTTTAACGTTAGCTATTAAACCCTAACCATATATCAACTAAACGAACAATTTTTCAACGTTAATATAACGACTTGTGCTATCTGGGTAACCACCCCCAAGAAATACTTAGAGTGGAATTTATTGTCATTATTTTTCAAAACAAATTGTGGAAAAAACACTCGTTGACAGGGTAAAAAGGAAATATTATTTTTGACCTTAACATCCGTTTTAGCGTACCCAGGTGAAACTCCGATTTGCGCTTTCCTTTTCATTTCGCCTACTCGCGTGAGAACGAGAATGTAGAAATTGCAAAGCGCGCGTTTTTAACCTACCTGCAGCCGATTGGTTTTAAATTAAGCCGAGCTAGCTTGAGTGTCTGGCGTACAGCCTCACTTACCGTCCTTATTAGCGGTTATATTAAATTTCTTTCGAAATTGGTAATAAGTCCTGTATACGTTTACTAAAAAAATTGCCAGAAAAGAAATTAGATTATATTCTTCTACTTAACTTTCATTTTTTTACCTAATGACTGCCACAAAATTATTTCATAAATGTTCATCTTTGTAAGAGTAGGCCTACAACGAGTTTCACTAGTCCGTAATTATGTGTTTTAGATTTTTGGAAGTGAGAGGTCAATTTTTGGCACGATGTTTCTCTTTCGCATCAGGCGATATATTAGTTTCCATGAATTGATAATGCTAGTAATAATTTTACAAAGGCCTTTTTGGGGGTGATTTTCTTAAGAATTCAATGTACCAAAAATAATTGCAAATTTTACAAGTTTTACACGTTAATTTTCCTATTTAAGGTCTCCGGATGCGCGCCACCAGGGGTGAACTTTCAGGCTCTATTATAACTAGACAGCTAGAAATGTTGTCTTTAAATTTTTGTCCAGAAAAATTTTGTCTAGAAATTTTGTTTCATAATTCAGTGTTTCGCACGAGTCAATGTGGAATCTGTACATTAATTTAGCGAAGTGAGAACTTGGAACATGAGAATGGCACAAAGAATGTTTTGGTGATTTAAACGGTTTAAACGGTATCCTTTGGGTGCTGCTGCACGCAGTAAAACAAATACATGTGTATCAACCATCTTTTGACTTTGACTATCCATTAGTGAATGCAATGAATAGGCCATGATCCGGGGGGGGGGGGTTGTTTTGTTTTTTGCTTGTAGGGGCCTATGCCTTGCAAATACAGGTCTTATTTTTCCTATGGTTGAGAAAGTGTTTCAGACCCCCCTCCCACCCTCCCCCCCCCCCCCCCCCCCCCCCCCCCCCGCTTGTAAACATTTTTCGCAGACGAAATATTTTGGGAGTCACCTTTCTGGGCAAATTTCAGAACCCCCCCCCCCCCTTCCACCCTGCAAAAAAACCTGGATCCGCCCCTGCATAATGCTGGAAACGGTTGCTAACATTCCTACAAGCAGTTTCCCATGCATGCGACGTCGTCTGCCCTATACGTAAACGCTGTAAACTTGGCCTCACGTTTCCGTACCCCGTCCCTCAGGGTGCACCACACTAAATAGGCCAAAAATGGCTGCGCCAAGCTGATTACCATAAATTGTAAACCCACAACTTTTTTGAATAATAAATTTTGGGGGTCATGCAATTGATAGATTGTGTAATTATGGTCAGCTATCGTAACCTGGGTGTTCTGTGCTTCAACTTGTGTGCAGACTTGATAAATTTTGGCTTTAAAATTGGTCCTATTTGGCTTGGCAAGTGGAGGAATGCTGTATGAAAAATGGCAGCCAGCCGGTTTGGGGAAAACCTCATTTTTAGGGGTGGTACTCTTTGGGGACAATTAGCAAAAAAATCCAAACGGCTACCCTACCAACAATTGAAAAGAATTTGACAGATTAAGATTCAAACTATAATTTTCAGTAGTGCCACAAAAACTGAGAGACTCATGGATAAGGATTTTTTTCAATGTGAAGTTAGTGGATTTAACACTTAGGTCAATGGGAGTCTATTTAGTGTGGTGCACACATCAGTGGGTAAACTGATACCCGAAACGGGTAGGTGCATCTCCGCCGTACGTTTCGCGGGTCAGGAGATTTTCGAAAACGCATCCCTTTCGCATAGTGTATTTTTATAATAGATTTGTTGCTTTTCTAAAATATAACTTTTGCACCCATGGGCGTCGCCAGGATGTTTTCTAGGGGGGAGGGGGGCAAGGCACTCTCCAGAAAGCAGCAAACGGAGAAATCACCGGCCGTGAAAAAATCGAAAGGGGAGGGGGGTGCTGGACATTGACGCTTTCAACTGTTCAATACTACGAAACCTAGGCCTATTGCAGCCGCATTTTAGGCCCCTTTCGAGTGTTACATTCAATTGAGTACGACATTGACTTTGCACCTAGTCTTCTTTTTGATTAATTTTGTTAATTTTGTTTCGCCTTTATTTAATTTCTAGGAGGAAAGGGCTCCCCCTTTCCCCCGCCACGCCCATTTTGATACCATTGGCCGAAAGTACGTTACGTTGTCTATCGGCCACCGTAGTGGCAATCCCTTACCGCGATAGTCCGTCTGAAGCCTCTCTTACTATACTTCGTCACTCCCACTTTGTCGCCAGTTGCGTTCGTTATAACTTGGTGTCTTGTTCTAATTAATAATAGTGTATCAGGCACAGTAGTTAAATCCTTGCTCGTTGGTATATTTCCAACAAACGGACAGGCCAAGGACTAATCAGTTCTCCGTTCGTGACAATTCCCCCTCCTGTATGTATTCCGCTCATGCATATTGGAGGATATTTTTGTGGGAAAACCGTCACGTCAAAAGTGGGATGGTAAGGATTAATTAGTCTGCCTGTAATTACACATTTCATAGAATGTGAGTACACTTCTGGTAGTCGCAAGAGTTTCCTGGGCGTTCCTTGTAAGGAGAACAAGAGGAGATAATCGCAGAGGTATATTTGACAGCCCTTAATTAGTTGATGAGGCGCTGTTGGTCGCCATGAGTGCGCGACGAGAAGGCAAAGTCACCACACTGGGTGAGGTTGACGGAAAGTCACTGCGAGAGGAATTTAATAGTTCCAAGATGGAATGTCAGTTCCTGCAGTGGGAGACCAGCTGTCCAAGAGGATTGCTGACTATAAGGAGTTCCTTCAGGTTGGCTCGAAGTCAGTAGGTCCATGGTCACTGAAGAGAGAGTAGAGGTTTATCGGTAATGAGGGTTACGATAACCCTCAAGGTGGGACGCCTTGCCGTCCGAACATTGTGCTACAATCCCGGCCAAAATGCTTGGGCCACGTGATGATAAACATACCCTCCCCAGCGCCCCCCGCTCCCCCGCTCAATGTTGCAATCTCAAGCCTGAGCGCATTCCGCGCAATGAGAGCCAACATTGATCGGGGGCCAGGGGGTCGGGGGCCCAACGAGATTTGGCCGGGATTGTCTGAAATTTTTATTCTCAAAAAAAAAAAAAAAAAACTTACAAAAGACCTAAGTGTGAGAAGCAATGGCTGGTCATTGCTTTCCGAGTGAGGAGTAAATAAAAGAAAAGCAGGGAAAACAAATTAGGTTTTTTTCGGATTAGATTCGAACCCACAACTCTTGCATTTGAGAGTACATGCCTAAACCACTAGACTATGTGAGTCACATATACCACGAGGCTTAATTAACCGTTCAATTTCCGGACACAGATGATCCCAATTGTTTTGTAGTGCGCATCGTACACGATGTACCATGACGATTAACCATGCCATTTTGTCAAATAACTTCAGAAAATAATTTTTTTTTTCAACGCGAAAAGCGCATTACGCTACACAAACCACCTGCAAGCCTCTTCAAAATTTTCAGCCGTCTCATTGCGTGATTTGTCGGAAAATTCAACGAATAACCCTCGCCACCAAAATAATAAAGCAGAGTCAGTCATTTCTTTATTTTTTAGTGGGGAGGGTTAACCGTTGAATTTTCCGACAATTAATGGAATGAGGTAGTTGAAAAAATGGAAGAGGCTTGTATGTTGTTTGTGTAGCGTAATGCGCTTTTCGCGTTTAACAAAAAAATGTCTTTTGTGAAGATATTTGACAAAATGGCATAGTTAATCGTCATGGTACATCGTGTACGATGCGCACTGCAAAACAAGTGCTGGCGCAAGCGCATTACAGCCAGGAATCGTCATTCTGTTAACCCTATCCGGACCGGGCTTAGTTTGGTACGCACGGAGACCGGGGGGCACCTACTCCCCCCTCCCCTTCCCCCTCCCCCCTCCCAACCCTCCGTGTTTTCCCAAGTTCACAAGCAATTTTCAGGAAACTGGCCACAAATGTTCAGTTCAGGAAAGTCGCAATGATGACGTCCACAACTTTTAGCAAGTGCCAACTGTAGGGCGTTGGGGGCTATTTTTCAACTTTAGTGTGAAAACAATTGTATTTCTCCCGTAATTAACGTCTTGGTTGTCAAAACGGTCAAACAAAAATTATGACAACCTAATTAGTTGAACATAATGACTAAAATCGCATTCGATGTTTAGACGGGGATAACCGTTGGGGGCGCTATAATCCGGTAATTTATACTATTTGGGTGGAAAAGTTGATTTTGCGTGTTTTCACCAACAAGTGAACTTAGGTTCCCAAATTAAAACAAGCGAATCCAACACATGAAAATAGATAACTTTTCGTAAAAGTCATGAAGTTTGGAGAGGATCGAATGCAGTGTTAAAACGTTATGGTGACAAATACGGTAAGGGGAAAGTGCCCCCCCCCCCCCCCCAGTCCTGCTAGAGTTTTAAAAGGGGCCAAGAAATGTGTACACGAGTGTAGGAGAATGTCTCCCAACTTTATCTTTTGCAGTAATCATCATCGCTGGTATCATCTTCATAATCACCATGAGCAACATATCATTTACCTCGTCCCTGTTTTATTCGTGTAAGAGAGTGATAGCGGTTTGATTGACTTCGTTGAGGGCCCACATCCTTACGTAATGCAGTGATAGAAATACAGACGTGAGGCCGTGTGCTCATCAGCAGCACAGACAATTTAAGACAGTTCAATACAATGAATACAATGGGTTATATTTCAATACGACGAATCAGGGTATAACAATGCATGGGTTGTAGTTGCTCTATCCACTGTGCTATTCCTATTTGGCCAAGATGGAAGGTGCTAATGTTGTGGAAGACCGTTCCCTTAAACCCCGTCAAATACGACAAGTGTATTTAATCACGTATAGTCGAGCAAATGAGGCCCTAATTTCATCTCGGGAGGAGTTTGCAGAGGTGGTATTGCATGCTTTCCACCCAACGGAGGATGACGCTGAAGTGGTAGTCCAGTGGGTTTGTGTCCAGGAGACCCATTTGGACGGGTGTTTGCACTACCACATGGCGGTGAAACTTCACCGAGTTCAGAGATGGCTGCAGGTCAGGAATTTGTTAGAGCAAGAGAACGGTATCCGGGTTAACTTTTCCTCCAATCACTGTAACTACTACAGTGCATGGAAATATGTGACGAAAGAAGACATGGCGTTCGTTCAATCCGAAGGCCATCCCGACTTGGCGAACGCTTTGCCCCCCAGAACCGCCCAGGCCTCCCAGGCACGAACCGGGGATCGAGAACCTGAAGAGGATCACGCAGGCGTAAAAAGGAAAAAAACAAGCAGATTGACGGCATTTGAAGTGTCCCAACTTGCTGTTTCCAGAGGCATCAAGACGCGGCTTGAGCTGTTGGCCCTTGCAAATCAACAAAAAACGGAGGGGAAAACAGATTTGGCGGAGTTTATCGTCAACAGGGGACACAAGGTTGTGGAGCAGGCTATACAGGTATAACTATATACCTCTATAATACACTTCTTTCTGTTTCTTTCTCCTGGTTGGCTGAAACATGGGCTTCACTAATAGGCTAGTGCATGAAATTTGCGTCAGTGTGAACTGAATGCGCGTGAAGACATCGCACGCGCGTAATTTCCAAAGGTTTAAACTGGTTACAGCGCCCTCAACTACAACTTAATGGACGTGTGGTTATATTATCGCGAAGCGTACACTAACATGATGTCAACAGTTAATCAAACACTGCATTCGGAGAAACAAAAATCATTCCTTTAATTGTTGAATTGCTAATTGTTGAATTGCTAATGGTTAATTGTTGAATTAAAACAGTTCAATTATAAAGCCCTGCAGAGTTCATATTGTTATTTCTGTATTTTGGAAGGAGGTGTGTTATAAAACAGATATTGACTGGCATGTGTATAATACATATAATTTATTATATATATATATATATATATATATATATTCGGTTTACGTCCATCCCTCATGCATTAATTCAGTCATCATTCATCCGCCATTCCCCCCTCCTACATTGTACCTTCTACATTCTTAGTAGTTCTTTAGTGCCCCCCCCCCCCCCCACCACCACCTTCTTTCTTTTGTCCCTTTGTTTTTGAGGGGATGATTTCTTTACTCAATTCCAACTGTCGTTTGGGAAATTGTACACATTGTTGTAATATTGTTGAGACAATCAATGTTGAGATGAAAATTGCAGGTCTTTCTTTCTGTCCTCATTCTATTTTGTCACCTTATCGAAGTAGTTTGTATTTTGCTGTATTTTTGGCAGGACGGATGGGAGCTGGAAAATGCTGAGGAGACGTTGGAACGTTCCCGGAAGAGTCGACTTGATTTGTTGCGTCAAGCGGCTCTCGGCGACTGCATTTGTGAAGGTCGTTGGAAGACGTGTGCTGAGGAGATCCTCCGAAACAACAGGGTGGAAAAGGCCACATTCGCCGAAGCCTGCAGAGAACTCCTTGAGAACGGCCGTGGAAAGTATCGCAATGTGATGATTATTGGCCCTGCCAACTGCGGGAAGACTTTCCTTCTCAACCCACTCAACAGCATCTACCGAACCTTCACAAACCCAGCAAGTTCTACCTTCGCCTGGGTCGGCGCCGAGAACGCTGAAGTGATTTTTTTAAATGACTTTCGCTGGTCACCATCTGTTCTCCCATGGCATGACATGCTCCTGCTTTTAGAGGGTCAGGCCATCCATTTGCCAGCGCCTAAATCATATTATGCCAGCGACCCTCTATTCGAGTCTGACGCCCCCGTCTTTGCAACCGGAAAACATCAACTGGTGTTTGTCCGCGGAGGCGCTGTGGATGATAGAGAAACAGAAATGATGGCAGCAAGATGACGGCTTTTCACCTTCTTCTACCAGATCCCAGAAGAAGAACAACGAAATGTGAAATCGTGTGCGCATTGTTTTGCCACACTTATTCTTGGCTAACTAAATAAACCATTGTGTATTTCAATAAAATTACGTCCTAAAACGTACAATTTGGCTCTTCTTTGTGTATCACATTTTGTGATGTCATATATCAGTAGAATAAAAAAAGACGCAGATCTAAATGTAAGAAAGTAAATAAGAGATTACAAAGCGAGTTTGTTTTGCACTTCCATTTCTTTATATTTAATTGATCATATTTGCAAGTATCTTTGTTGGCAGTGAAAATATGGTTGAACCCTATACACATGTTTAGAAAACCTAACAAAAATTAGGGCAATTGTTTATATTCAACCCACCCCCACCACCGTGGTGCACCCCCCCCCCCCCCCACGCCCGTTCAAAGCCGTTGTGCCAGCTTCCCACTCTTCCAACTTATATCCACCAATATTAAAAAAAATGAGTGCGTATTGACCTGTGCCGTGATAAAGCCATCTTGTTTGTCTTCCATTTCATTTAATCAATCCAAAGGGAGGCTTGAGTGAACAATGTCTCAACACTGGTTTTCTAACACTAATTAGTAAGAATTACTCGCAATAAAACAGACAAAGAAGGCCTCCCCATGGCAAAGGTCTACATATAACAAAGAAACCGCATCAACATCTTCAACGTTTCAATTAGAGAACAAAGAATCTTTTGTCAGAAATATTGCTCAGTTCCTTGCTTCACGCTGCCCTTACTGTGTCTTTGCAAGTAATATAATTGAAGATGATTTCAAAGTAGGAATTTCTGCAGTTGCTCACTCCCCTCAATACTTCAGTCTTTTTCCACCGTTTTTTAGCAATGTGGAGATTCTCGAGTCCATGGAAGATATTGTCTTATCTATAGTTTCCAAAGAAATGGAACGAATGGTGGCAATTAGGCGAGCTTGAAATTCTTCGTAACTCTCACGGGTTATGTTATAGGCGATTGGGTCCTTCCTCAATTTGTCTCCAACAAGTTTGAAAATGTTTTCAATGGGATTCAAGTCCGGGCTCCTTGGGGGAATGGGTAGCAGTTCCGCATTCACGTTTGCCATCGCGTCCCGGGCAGCTTTGCAGTTTTGACTGGGGTCCCCGTCTTGTACAAACATCCGACTTCCTTGTTTGTCCGCTCTTGAAATCATAGCCTCAAAGTTTTGTGTCACGAACTCCGAAAAATATGCCCCATTCATCGTTTCGTATGGTTCGCACATTATCACTCCTTCTCCGTGTGTTATTGCCACCATCAGCTTGACAACTCGTCCCCCACTTCCAACTTTGCTACCCTTTGCTGTACAATGCTGATTGAGTCCTTCACTGCTCCTCCGCCATACCCTCGCACCAGGCGCTCTGGCTTGATCCATTGGATTAGTTTTGTGGGCAAAAGAGGTTGCATCTAAATAGAATGCAATGCGATTTGTCCACACATTTCGCGGGTATTCACGGCGCATTTTCTTGGCGAACCTCACTCTCTTCAGCAGATCCAAATCCGTCACAAGTCCCTTCTTACGAGCTTGCCTGTAGTTGAATCCAAGTCGATTCATGGCGCGTCTGATGGTCCTGTCTGAGACATGTGTCAGTCCGCATACAGCCTTTAGTCTCGCCGAGGTAAATGGCCCCTCTGTTTTTCGCAGTTTTTGCAAATTTCTCACCAAAAGGCGCTCCTGACGCCTGGACAAAAGTCTTTTTTGCCCACCTCTGCTACGGCGAGAATGGTCAACATGCCCGTCACTTGCACAAATGCGTTGAACCGAACTACGGGATACTTGGCACGTTGCCGCTATTTCTCTCTGTGATTTTCCGCTCCTCCGCAACAGACGAATATATGCACGATTTTCGTTTGAAATAAAAACCATGAAATACCATGCTGACAAATGTCTCTGTTGCCTTCTGCACCAACCATGCAATGCTTTGCTTCACTTCAATGTAATTTCCCAGCGCCACCAAGACTCCGGTTTATCTTTGTCCACTCAACTCGTTATAGATAAACTAGGCGAATTTTCAGACATGTCTGAAATTTTTATTCTCAAAAAAAAAAAAAAAAAACTTACAAAAGACCTAAGTGTGAGAAGCAATGGCTGGTCATTGCTTTCCGAGTGAGGAGTAAATAAAAGAAAAGCAGGGAAAACAAATTAGGTTTTTTTCGGATTAGATTCGAACCCACAACTCTTGCATTTGAGAGTACATGCCTAAACCACTAGACTATGTGAGTCACATATACCACGAGGCTTAATTAACCGTTCAATTTCCGGACACAGATGATCCCAATTGTTTTGTAGTGCGCATCGTACACGATGTACCATGACGATTAACCATGCCATTTTGTCAAATAACTTCAGAAAATAATTTTTTTTTTCAACGCGAAAAGCGCATTACGCTACACAAACCACCTGCAAGCCTCTTCAAAATTTTCAGCCGTCTCATTGCGTGATTTGTCGGAAAATTCAACGAATAACCCTCGCCACCAAAATAATAAAGCAGAGTCAGTCATTTCTTTATTTTTTAGTGGGGAGGGTTAACCGTTGAATTTTCCGACAATTAATGGAATGAGGTAGTTGAAAAAATGGAAGAGGCTTGTATGTTGTTTGTGTAGCGTAATGCGCTTTTCGCGTTTAACAAAAAAATGTCTTTTGTGAAGATATTTGACAAAATGGCATAGTTAATCGTCATGGTACATCGTGTACGATGCGCACTGCAAAACAAGTGCTGGCGCAAGCGCATTACAGCCAGGAATCGTCATTCTGTTAACCCTATCCGGACCGGGCTTAGTTTGGTACGCACGGAGACCGGGGGGCACCTACTCCCCCCTCCCCTTCCCCCTCCCCCCTCCCAACCCTCCGTGTTTTCCCAAGTTCACAAGCAATTTTCAGGAAACTGGCCACAAATGTTCAGTTCAGGAAAGTCGCAATGATGACGTCCACAACTTTTAGCAAGTGCCAACTGTAGGGCGTTGGGGGCTATTTTTCAACTTTAGTGTGAAAACAATTGTATTTCTCCCGTAATTAACGTCTTGGTTGTCAAAACGGTCAAACAAAAATTATGACAACCTAATTAGTTGAACATAATGACTAAAATCGCATTCGATGTTTAGACGGGGATAACCGTTGGGGGCGCTATAATCCGGTAATTTATACTATTTGGGTGGAAAAGTTGATTTTGCGTGTTTTCACCAACAAGTGAACTTAGGTTCCCAAATTAAAACAAGCGAATCCAACACATGAAAATAGATAACTTTTCGTAAAAGTCATGAAGTTTGGAGAGGATCGAATGCAGTGTTAAAACGTTATGGTGACAAATACGGTAAGGGGAAAGTGCCCCCCCCCCCAGTCCTGCTAGAGTTTTAAAAGGGGCCAAGAAATGTGTACACGAGTGTAGGAGAATGTCTCCCAACTTTATCTTTTGCAGTAATCATCATCGCTGGTATCATCTTCATAATCACCATGAGCAACATATCATTTACCTCGTCCCTGTTTTATTCGTGTAAGAGAGTGATAGCGGTTTGATTGACTTCGTTGAGGGCCCACATCCTTACGTAATGCAGTGATAGAAATACAGACGTGAGGCCGTGTGCTCATCAGCAGCACAGACAATTTAAGACAGTTCAATACAATGAATACAATGGGTTATATTTCAATACGACGAATCAGGGTATAACAATGCATGGGTTGTAGTTGCTCTATCCACTGTGCTATTCCTATTTGGCCAAGATGGAAGGTGCTAATGTTGTGGAAGACCGTTCCCTTAAACCCCGTCAAATACGACAAGTGTATTTAATCACGTATAGTCGAGCAAATGAGGCCCTAATTTCATCTCGGGAGGAGTTTGCAGAGGTGGTATTGCATGCTTTCCACCCAACGGAGGATGACGCTGAAGTGGTAGTCCAGTGGGTTTGTGTCCAGGAGACCCATTTGGACGGGTGTTTGCACTACCACATGGCGGTGAAACTTTACCGAGTTCAGAGATGGCTGCAGGTCAGGAATTTGTTAGAGCAAGAGAACGGTATCCGGGTTAACTTTTCCTCCAATCACTGTAACTACTACAGTGCATGGAAATATGTGACGAAAGAAGACATGGCGTTCGTTCAATCCGAAGGCCATCCCGACTTGGCGAACGCTTTGCCCCCCAGAACCGCCCAGGCCTCCCAGGCACGAACCGGGGATCGAGAACCTGAAGAGGATCACGCAGGCGTAAAAAGGAAAAAAACAAGCAGATTGACGGCATTTGAAGTGTCCCAACTTGCTGTTTCCAGAGGCATCAAGACGCGGCTTGAGCTGTTGGCCCTTGCAAATCAACAAAAAACGGAGGGGAAAACAGATTTGGCGGAGTTTATCGTCAACAGGGGACACAAGGTTGTGGAGCAGGCTATACAGGTATAACTATATACCTCTATAATACACTTCTTTCTGTTTCTTTCTCCTGGTTGGCTGAAACATGGGCTTCACTAATAGGCTAGTGCATGAAATTTGCGTCAGTGTGAACTGAATGCGCGTGAAGACATCGCACGCGCGTAATTTCCAAAGGTTTAAACTGGTTACAGCGCCCTCAACTACAACTTAATGGACGTGTGGTTATATTATCGCGAAGCGTACACTAACATGATGTCAACAGTTAATCAAACACTGCATTCGGAGAAACAAAAATCATTCCTTTAATTGTTGAATTGCTAATTGTTGAATTGCTAATGGTTAATTGTTGAATTAAAACAGTTCAATTATAAAGCCCTGCAGAGTTCATATTGTTATTTCTGTATTTTGGAAGGAGGTGTGTTATAAAACAGATATTGACTGGCATGTGTATAATACATATAATTTATTATATATATATATATATATATATATATATTCGGTTTACGTCCATCCCTCATGCATTAATTCAGTCATCATTCATCCGCCATTCCCCCCTCCTACATTGTACCTTCTACATTCTTAGTAGTTCTTTAGTGCCCCCCCCCCCCACCACCACCTTCTTTCTTTTGTCCCTTTGTTTTTGAGGGGATGATTTCTTTACTCAATTCCAACTGTCGTTTGGGAAATTGTACACATTGTTGTAATATTGTTGAGACAATCAATGTTGAGATGAAAATTGCAGGTCTTTCTTTCTGTCCTCATTCTATTTTGTCACCTTATCGAAGTAGTTTGTATTTTGCTGTATTTTTGGCAGGACGGATGGGAGCTGGAAAATGCTGAGGAGACGTTGGAACGTTCCCGGAAGAGTCGACTTGATTTGTTGCGTCAAGCGGCTCTCGGCGACTGCATTTGTGAAGGTCGTTGGAAGACGTGTGCTGAGGAGATCCTCCGAAACAACAGGGTGGAAAAGGCCACATTCGCCGAAGCCTGCAGAGAACTCCTTGAGAACGGCCGTGGAAAGTATCGCAATGTGATGATTATTGGCCCTGCCAACTGCGGGAAGACTTTCCTTCTCAACCCACTCAACAGCATCTACCGAACCTTCACAAACCCAGCAAGTTCTACCTTCGCCTGGGTCGGCGCCGAGAACGCTGAAGTGATTTTTTTAAATGACTTTCGCTGGTCACCATCTGTTCTCCCATGGCATGACATGCTCCTGCTTTTAGAGGGTCAGGCCATCCATTTGCCAGCGCCTAAATCATATTATGCCAGCGACCCTCTATTCGAGTCTGACGCCCCCGTCTTTGCAACCGGAAAACATCAACTGGTGTTTGTCCGCGGAGGCGCTGTGGATGATAGAGAAACAGAAATGATGGCAGCAAGATGACGGCTTTTCACCTTCTTCTACCAGATCCCAGAAGAAGAACAACGAAATGTGAAATCGTGTGCGCATTGTTTTGCCACACTTATTCTTGGCTAACTAAATAAACCATTGTGTATTTCAATAAAATTACGTCCTAAAACGTACAATTTGGCTCTTCTTTGTGTATCACATTTTGTGATGTCATATATCAGTAGAATAAAAAAAGACGCAGATCTAAATGTAAGAAAGTAAATAAGAGATTACAAAGCGAGTTTGTTTTGCACTTCCATTTCTTTATATTTAATTGATCATATTTGCAAGTATCTTTGTTGGCAGTGAAAATATGGTTGAACCCTATACACATGTTTAGAAAACCTAACAAAAATTAGGGCAATTGTTTATATTCAACCCACCCCCACCACCGTGGTGCACCCCCCCCCCCCCCCCCCCCCACGCCCGTTCAAAGCCGTTGTGCCAGCTTCCCACTCTTCCAACTTATATCCACCAATATTAAAAAAAATGAGTGCGTATTGACCTGTGCCGTGATAAAGCCATCTTGTTTGTCTTCCATTTCATTTAATCAATCCAAAGGGAGGCTTGAGTGAACAATGTCTCAACACTGGTTTTCTAACACTAATTAGTAAGAATTACTCGCAATAAAACAGACAAAGAAGGCCTCCCCATGGCAAAGGTCTACATATAACAAAGAAACCGCATCAACATCTTCAACGTTTCAATTAGAGAACAAAGAATCTTTTGTCAGAAATATTGCTCAGTTCCTTGCTTCACGCTGCCCTTACTGTGTCTTTGCAAGTAATATAATTGAAGATGATTTCAAAGTAGGAATTTCTGCAGTTGCTCACTCCCCTCAATACTTCAGTCTTTTTCCACCGTTTTTTAGCAATGTGGAGATTCTCGAGTCCATGGAAGATATTGTCTTATCTATAGTTTCCAAAGAAATGGAACGAATGGTGGCAATTAGGCGAGCTTGAAATTCTTCGTAACTCTCACGGGTTATGTTATAGGCGATTGGGTCCTTCCTCAATTTGTCTCCAACAAGTTTGAAAATGTTTTCAATGGGATTCAAGTCCGGGCTCCTTGGGGGAATGGGTAGCAGTTCCGCATTCACGTTTGCCATCGCGTCCCGGGCAGCTTTGCAGTTTTGACTGGGGTCCCCGTCTTGTACAAACATCCGACTTCCTTGTTTGTCCGCTCTTGAAATCATAGCCTCAAAGTTTTGTGTCACGAACTCCGAAAAATATGCCCCATTCATCGTTTCGTATGGTTCGCACATTATCACTCCTTCTCCGTGTGTTATTGCCACCATCAGCTTGACAACTCGTCCCCCACTTCCAACTTTGCTACCCTTTGCTGTACAATGCTGATTGAGTCCTTCACTGCTCCTCCGCCATACCCTCGCACCAGGCGCTCTGGCTTGATCCATTGGATTAGTTTTGTGGGCAAAAGAGGTTGCATCTAAATAGAATGCAATGCGATTTGTCCACACATTTCGCGGGTATTCACGGCGCATTTTCTTGGCGAACCTCACTCTCTTCAGCAGATCCAAATCCGTCACAAGTCCCTTCTTACGAGCTTGCCTGTAGTTGAATCCAAGTCGATTCATGGCGCGTCTGATGGTCCTGTCTGAGACATGTGTCAGTCCGCATACAGCCTTTAGTCTCGCCGAGGTAAATGGCCCCTCTGTTTTTCGCAGTTTTTGCAAATTTCTCACCAAAAGGCGCTCCTGACGCCTGGACAAAAGTCTTTTTTGCCCACCTCTGCTACGGCGAGAATGGTCAACATGCCCGTCACTTGCACAAATGCGTTGAACCGAACTACGGGATACTTGGCACGTTGCCGCTATTTCTCTCTGTGATTTTCCGCTCCTCCGCAACAGACGAATATATGCACGATTTTCGTTTGAAATAAAAACCATGAAATACCATGCTGACAAATGTCTCTGTTGCCTTCTGCACCAACCATGCAATGCTTTGCTTCACTTCAATGTAATTTCCCAGCGCCACCAAGACTCCGGTTTATCTTTGTCCACTCAACTCGTTATAGATAAACTAGGCGAATTTTCAGACATGTCTGAAATTTTTATTCTCAAAAAAAAAAAAAAAAAAACTTACAAAAGACCTAAGTGTGAGAAGCAATGGCTGGTCATTGCTTTCCGAGTGAGGAGTAAATAAAAGAAAAGCAGGGAAAACAAATTAGGTTTTTTTCGGATTAGATTCGAACCCACAACTCTTGCATTTGAGAGTACATGCCTAAACCACTAGACTATGTGAGTCACATATACCACGAGGCTTAATTAACCGTTCAATTTCCGGACACAGATGATCCCAATTGTTTTGTAGTGCGCATCGTACACGATGTACCATGACGATTAACCATGCCATTTTGTCAAATAACTTCAGAAAATAATTTTTTTTTTCAACGCGAAAAGCGCATTACGCTACACAAACCACCTGCAAGCCTCTTCAAAATTTTCAGCCGTCTCATTGCGTGATTTGTCGGAAAATTCAACGAATAACCCTCGCCACCAAAATAATAAAGCAGAGTCAGTCATTTCTTTATTTTTTAGTGGGGAGGGTTAACCGTTGAATTTTCCGACAATTAATGGAATGAGGTAGTTGAAAAAATGGAAGAGGCTTGTATGTTGTTTGTGTAGCGTAATGCGCTTTTCGCGTTTAACAAAAAAATGTCTTTTGTGAAGATATTTGACAAAATGGCATAGTTAATCGTCATGGTACATCGTGTACGATGCGCACTGCAAAACAAGTGCTGGCGCAAGCGCATTACAGCCAGGAATCGTCATTCTGTTAACCCTATCCGGACCGGGCTTAGTTTGGTACGCACGGAGACCGGGGGGCACCTACTCCCCCCTCCCCTTCTCCCTCCCCCCTCCCAACCCTCCGTGTTTTCCCAAGTTCACAAGCAATTTTCAGGAAACTGGCCACAAATGTTCAGTTCAGGAAAGTCGCAATGATGACGTCCACAACTTTTAGCAAGTGCCAACTGTAGGGCGTTGGGGGCTATTTTTCAACTTTAGTGTGAAAACAATTGTATTTCTCCCGTAATTAACGTCTTGGTTGTCAAAACGGTCAAACAAAAATTATGACAACCTAATTAGTTGAACATAATGACTAAAATCGCATTCGATGTTTAGACGGGGATAACCGTTGGGGGCGCTATAATCCGGTAATTTATACTATTTGGGTGGAAAAGTTGATTTTGCGTGTTTTCACCAACAAGTGAACTTAGGTTCCCAAATTAAAACAAGCGAATCCAACACATGAAAATAGATAACTTTTCGTAAAAGTCATGAAGTTTGGAGAGGATCGAATGCAGTGTTAAAACGTTATGGTGACAAATACGGTAAGGGGAAAGTGCCCCCCCCCCCCCCAGTCCTGCTAGAGTTTTAAAAGGGGCCAAGAAATGTGTACACGAGTGTAGGAGAATGTCTCCCAACTTTATCTTTTGCAGTAATCATCATCGCTGGTATCATCTTCATAATCACCATGAGCAACATATCATTTACCTCGTCCCTGTTTTATTCGTGTAAGAGAGTGATAGCGGTTTGATTGACTTCGTTGAGGGCCCACATCCTTACGTAATGCAGTGATAGAAATACAGACGTGAGGCCGTGTGCTCATCAGCAGCACAGACAATTTAAGACAGTTCAATACAATGAATACAATGGGTTATATTTCAATACGACGAATCAGGGTATAACAATGCATGGGTTGTAGTTGCTCTATCCACTGTGCTATTCCTATTTGGCCAAGATGGAAGGTGCTAATGTTGTGGAAGACCGTTCCCTTAAACCCCGTCAAATACGACAAGTGTATTTAATCACGTATAGTCGAGCAAATGAGGCCCTAATTTCATCTCGGGAGGAGTTTGCAGAGGTGGTATTGCATGCTTTCCACCCAACGGAGGATGACGCTGAAGTGGTAGTCCAGTGGGTTTGTGTCCAGGAGACCCATTTGGACGGGTGTTTGCACTACCACATGGCGGTGAAACTTCACCGAGTTCAGAGATGGCTGCAGGTCAGGAATTTGTTAGAGCAAGAGAACGGTATCCGGGTTAACTTTTCCTCCAATCACTGTAACTACTACAGTGCATGGAAATATGTGACGAAAGAAGACATGGCGTTCGTTCAATCCGAAGGCCATCCCGACTTGGCGAACGCTTTGCCCCCCAGAACCGCCCAGGCCTCCCAGGCACGAACCGGGGATCGAGAACCTGAAGAGGATCACGCAGGCGTAAAAAGGAAAAAAACAAGCAGATTGACGGCATTTGAAGTGTCCCAACTTGCTGTTTCCAGAGGCATCAAGACGCGGCTTGAGCTGTTGGCCCTTGCAAATCAACAAAAAACGGAGGGGAAAACAGATTTGGCGGAGTTTATCGTCAACAGGGGACACAAGGTTGTGGAGCAGGCTATACAGGTATAACTATATACCTCTATAATACACTTCTTTCTGTTTCTTTCTCCTGGTTGGCTGAAACATGGGCTTCACTAATAGGCTAGTGCATGAAATTTGCGTCAGTGTGAACTGAATGCGCGTGAAGACATCGCACGCGCGTAATTTCCAAAGGTTTAAACTGGTTACAGCGCCCTCAACTACAACTTAATGGACGTGTGGTTATATTATCGCGAAGCGTACACTAACATGATGTCAACAGTTAATCAAACACTGCATTCGGAGAAACAAAAATCATTCCTTTAATTGTTGAATTGCTAATTGTTGAATTGCTAATGGTTAATTGTTGAATTAAAACAGTTCAATTATAAAGCCCTGCAGAGTTCATATTGTTATTTCTGTATTTTGGAAGGAGGTGTGTTATAAAACAGATATTGACTGGCATGTGTATAATACATATAATTTATTATATATATATATATATATATATATATATTCGGTTTACGTCCATCCCTCATGCATTAATTCAGTCATCATTCATCCGCCATTCCCCCCTCCTACATTGTACCTTCTACATTCTTAGTAGTTCTTTAGTGCCCCCCCCCCCCCCACCACCACCTTCTTTCTTTTGTCCCTTTGTTTTTGAGGGGATGATTTCTTTACTCAATTCCAACTGTCGTTTGGGAAATTGTACACATTGTTGTAATATTGTTGAGACAATCAATGTTGAGATGAAAATTGCAGGTCTTTCTTTCTGTCCTCATTCTATTTTGTCACCTTATCGAAGTAGTTTGTATTTTGCTGTATTTTTGGCAGGACGGATGGGAGCTGGAAAATGCTGAGGAGACGTTGGAACGTTCCCGGAAGAGTCGACTTGATTTGTTGCGTCAAGCGGCTCTCGGCGACTGCATTTGTGAAGGTCGTTGGAAGACGTGTGCTGAGGAGATCCTCCGAAACAACAGGGTGGAAAAGGCCACATTCGCCGAAGCCTGCAGAGAACTCCTTGAGAACGGCCGTGGAAAGTATCGCAATGTGATGATTATTGGCCCTGCCAACTGCGGGAAGACTTTCCTTCTCAACCCACTCAACAGCATCTACCGAACCTTCACAAACCCAGCAAGTTCTACCTTCGCCTGGGTCGGCGCCGAGAACGCTGAAGTGATTTTTTTTAATGACTTTCGCTGGTCACCATCTGTTCTCCCATGGCATGACATGCTCCTGCTTTTAGAGGGTCAGGCCATCCATTTGCCAGCGCCTAAATCATATTATGCCAGCGACCCTCTATTCGAGTCTGACGCCCCCGTCTTTGCAACCGGAAAACATCAACTGGTGTTTGTCCGCGGAGGCGCTGTGGATGATAGAGAAACAGAAATGATGGCAGCAAGATGACGGCTTTTCACCTTCTTCTACCAGATCCCAGAAGAAGAACAACGAAATGTGAAATCGTGTGCGCATTGTTTTGCCACACTTATTCTTGGCTAACTAAATAAACCATTGTGTATTTCAATAAAATTACGTCCTAAAACGTACAATTTGGCTCTTCTTTGTGTATCACATTTTGTGATGTCATATATCAGTAGAATAAAAAAAGACGCAGATCTAAATGTAAGAAAGTAAATAAGAGATTACAAAGCGAGTTTGTTTTGCACTTCCATTTCTTTATATTTAATTGATCATATTTGCAAGTATCTTTGTTGGCAGTGAAAATATGGTTGAACCCTATACACATGTTTAGAAAACCTAACAAAAATTAGGGCAATTGTTTATATTCAACCCACCCCCACCACCGTGGTGCACCCCCCCCCCCCCCCCACGCCCGTTCAAAGCCGTTGTGCCAGCTTCCCACTCTTCCAACTTATATCCACCAATATTAAAAAAAATGAGTGCGTATTGACCTGTGCCGTGATAAAGCCATCTTGTTTGTCTTCCATTTCATTTAATCAATCCAAAGGGAGGCTTGAGTGAACAATGTCTCAACACTGGTTTTCTAACACTAATTAGTAAGAATTACTCGCAATAAAACAGACAAAGAAGGCCTCCCCATGGCAAAGGTCTACATATAACAAAGAAACCGCATCAACATCTTCAACGTTTCAATTAGAGAACAAAGAATCTTTTGTCAGAAATATTGCTCAGTTCCTTGCTTCACGCTGCCCTTACTGTGTCTTTGCAAGTAATATAATTGAAGATGATTTCAAAGTAGGAATTTCTGCAGTTGCTCACTCCCCTCAATACTTCAGTCTTTTTCCACCGTTTTTTAGCAATGTGGAGATTCTCGAGTCCATGGAAGATATTGTCTTATCTATAGTTTCCAAAGAAATGGAACGAATGGTGGCAATTAGGCGAGCTTGAAATTCTTCGTAACTCTCACGGGTTATGTTATAGGCGATTGGGTCCTTCCTCAATTTGTCTCCAACAAGTTTGAAAATGTTTTCAATGGGATTCAAGTCCGGGCTCCTTGGGGGAATGGGTAGCAGTTCCGCATTCACGTTTGCCATCGCGTCCCGGGCAGCTTTGCAGTTTTGACTGGGGTCCCCGTCTTGTACAAACATCCGACTTCCTTGTTTGTCCGCTCTTGAAATCATAGCCTCAAAGTTTTGTGTCACGAACTCCGAAAAATATGCCCCATTCATCGTTTCGTATGGTTCGCACATTATCACTCCTTCTCCGTGTGTTATTGCCACCATCAGCTTGACAACTCGTCCCCCACTTCCAACTTTGCTACCCTTTGCTGTACAATGCTGATTGAGTCCTTCACTGCTCCTCCGCCATACCCTCGCACCAGGCGCTCTGGCTTGATCCATTGGATTAGTTTTGTGGGCAAAAGAGGTTGCATCTAAATAGAATGCAATGCGATTTGTCCACACATTTCGCGGGTATTCACGGCGCATTTTCTTGGCGAACCTCACTCTCTTCAGCAGATCCAAATCCGTCACAAGTCCCTTCTTACGAGCTTGCCTGTAGTTGAATCCAAGTCGATTCATGGCGCGTCTGATGGTCCTGTCTGAGACATGTGTCAGTCCGCATACAGCCTTTAGTCTCGCCGAGGTAAATGGCCCCTCTGTTTTTCGCAGTTTTTGCAAATTTCTCACCAAAAGGCGCTCCTGACGCCTGGACAAAAGTCTTTTTTGCCCACCTCTGCTACGGCGAGAATGGTCAACATGCCCGTCACTTGCACAAATGCGTTGAACCGAACTACGGGATACTTGGCACGTTGCCGCTATTTCTCTCTGTGATTTTCCGCTCCTCCGCAACAGACGAATATATGCACGATTTTCGTTTGAAATAAAAACCATGAAATACCATGCTGACAAATGTCTCTGTTGCCTTCTGCACCAACCATGCAATGCTTTGCTTCACTTCAATGTAATTTCCCAGCGCCACCAAGACTCCGGTTTATCTTTGTCCACTCAACTCGTTATAGATAAACTAGGCGAATTTTCAGACAATCCCGGCCAAAATGCTTGGGCCACGTGATGATAAACATACCCTCCCCAGCGCCCCCCGCTCCCCCGCTCAATGTTGCAATCTCAAGCCGGAGCGCATTCCGCGCAATGAGAGCCAACATTGATCGGGGGCCAGGGGGTCGGGGGCCCAACGAGATTTGGCCGGGATTGTCTGAAATTTTTATTCTCAAAAAAAAAAAAAAAAAACTTACAAAAGACCTAAGTGTGAGAAGCAATGGCTGGTCATTGCTTTCCGAGTGAGGAGTAAATAAAAGAAAAGCAGGGAAAACAAATTAGGTTTTTTTCGGATTAGATTCGAACCCACAACTCTTGCATTTGAGAGTACATGCCTAAACCACTAGACTATGTGAGTCACATATACCACGAGGCTTAATTAACCGTTCAATTTCCGGACACAGATGATCCCAATTGTTTTGTAGTGCGCATCGTACACGATGTACCATGACGATTAACCATGCCATTTTGTCAAATAACTTCAGAAAATAATTTTTTTTTTCAACGCGAAAAGCGCATTACGCTACACAAACCACCTGCAAGCCTCTTCAAAATTTTCAGCCGTCTCATTGCGTGATTTGTCGGAAAATTCAACGAATAACCCTCGCCACCAAAATAATAAAGCAGAGTCAGTCATTTCTTTATTTTTTAGTGGGGAGGGTTAACCGTTGAATTTTCCGACAATTAATGGAATGAGGTAGTTGAAAAAATGGAAGAGGCTTGTATGTTGTTTGTGTAGCGTAATGCGCTTTTCGCGTTTAACAAAAAAATGTCTTTTGTGAAGATATTTGACAAAATGGCATAGTTAATCGTCATGGTACATCGTGTACGATGCGCACTGCAAAACAAGTGCTGGCGCAAGCGCATTACAGCCAGGAATCGTCATTCTGTTAACCCTATCCGGACCGGGCTTAGTTTGGTACGCACGGAGACCGGGGGGCACCTACTCCCCCCTCCCCTTCCCCCTCCCCCCTCCCAACCCTCCGTGTTTTCCCAAGTTCACAAGCAATTTTCAGGAAACTGGCCACAAATGTTCAGTTCAGGAAAGTCGCAATGATGACGTCCACAACTTTTAGCAAGTGCCAACTGTAGGGCGTTGGGGGCTATTTTTCAACTTTAGTGTGAAAACAATTGTATTTCTCCCGTAATTAACGTCTTGGTTGTCAAAACGGTCAAACAAAAATTATGACAACCTAATTAGTTGAACATAATGACTAAAATCGCATTCGATGTTTAGACGGGGATAACCGTTGGGGGCGCTATAATCCGGTAATTTATACTATTTGGGTGGAAAAGTTGATTTTGCGTGTTTTCACCAACAAGTGAACTTAGGTTCCCAAATTAAAACAAGCGAATCCAACACATGAAAATAGATAACTTTTCGTAAAAGTCATGAAGTTTGGAGAGGATCGAATGCAGTGTTAAAACGTTATGGTGACAAATACGGTAAGGGGAAAGTGCCCCCCCCCCCCCCCCCCAGTCCTGCTAGAGTTTTAAAAGGGGCCAAGAAATGTGTACACGAGTGTAGGAGAATGTCTCCCAACTTTATCTTTTGCAGTAATCATCATCGCTGGTATCATCTTCATAATCACCATGAGCAACATATCATTTACCTCGTCCCTGTTTTATTCGTGTAAGAGAGTGATAGCGGTTTGATTGACTTCGTTGAGGGCCCACATCCTTACGTAATGCAGTGATAGAAATACAGACGTGAGGCCGTGTGCTCATCAGCAGCACAGACAATTTAAGACAGTTCAATACAATGAATACAATGGGTTATATTTCAATACGACGAATCAGGGTATAACAATGCATGGGTTGTAGTTGCTCTATCCACTGTGCTATTCCTATTTGGCCAAGATGGAAGGTGCTAATGTTGTGGAAGACCGTTCCCTTAAACCCCGTCAAATACGACAAGTGTATTTAATCACGTATAGTCGAGCAAATGAGGCCCTAATTTCATCTCGGGAGGAGTTTGCAGAGGTGGTATTGCATGCTTTCCACCCAACGGAGGATGACGCTGAAGTGGTAGTCCAGTGGGTTTGTGTCCAGGAGACCCATTTGGACGGGTGTTTGCACTACCACATGGCGGTGAAACTTCACCGAGTTCAGAGATGGCTGCAGGTCAGGAATTTGTTAGAGCAAGAGAACGGTATCCGGGTTAACTTTTCCTCCAATCACTGTAACTACTACAGTGCATGGAAATATGTGACGAAAGAAGACATGGCGTTCGTTCAATCCGAAGGCCATCCCGACTTGGCGAACGCTTTGCCCCCCAGAACCGCCCAGGCCTCCCAGGCACGAACCGGGGATCGAGAACCTGAAGAGGATCACGCAGGCGTAAAAAGGAAAAAAACAAGCAGATTGACGGCATTTGAAGTGTCCCAACTTGCTGTTTCCAGAGGCATCAAGACGCGGCTTGAGCTGTTGGCCCTTGCAAATCAACAAAAAACGGAGGGGAAAACAGATTTGGCGGAGTTTATCGTCAACAGGGGACACAAGGTTGTGGAGCAGGCTATACAGGTATAACTATATACCTCTATAATACACTTCTTTCTGTTTCTTTCTCCTGGTTGGCTGAAACATGGGCTTCACTAATAGGCTAGTGCATGAAATTTGCGTCAGTGTGAACTGAATGCGCGTGAAGACATCGCACGCGCGTAATTTCCAAAGGTTTAAACTGGTTACAGCGCCCTCAACTACAACTTAATGGACGTGTGGTTATATTATCGCGAAGCGTACACTAACATGATGTCAACAGTTAATCAAACACTGCATTCGGAGAAACAAAAATCATTCCTTTAATTGTTGAATTGCTAATTGTTGAATTGCTAATGGTTAATTGTTGAATTAAAACAGTTCAATTATAAAGCCCTGCAGAGTTCATATTGTTATTTCTGTATTTTGGAAGGAGGTGTGTTATAAAACAGATATTGACTGGCATGTGTATAATACATATAATTTATTATATATATATATATATATATATATATATTCGGTTTACGTCCATCCCTCATGCATTAATTCAGTCATCATTCATCCGCCATTCCCCCCTCCTACATTGTACCTTCTACATTCTTAGTAGTTCTTTAGTGCCCCCCCCCCCCACCACCACCTTCTTTCTTTTGTCCCTTTGTTTTTGAGGGGATGATTTCTTTACTCAATTCCAACTGTCGTTTGGGAAATTGTACACATTGTTGTAATATTGTTGAGACAATCAATGTTGAGATGAAAATTGCAGGTCTTTCTTTCTGTCCTCATTCTATTTTGTCACCTTATCGAAGTAGTTTGTATTTTGCTGTATTTTTGGCAGGACGGATGGGAGCTGGAAAATGCTGAGGAGACGTTGGAACGTTCCCGGAAGAGTCGACTTGATTTGTTGCGTCAAGCGGCTCTCGGCGACTGCATTTGTGAAGGTCGTTGGAAGACGTGTGCTGAGGAGATCCTCCGAAACAACAGGGTGGAAAAGGCCACATTCGCCGAAGCCTGCAGAGAACTCCTTGAGAACGGCCGTGGAAAGTATCGCAATGTGATGATTATTGGCCCTGCCAACTGCGGGAAGACTTTCCTTCTCAACCCACTCAACAGCATCTACCGAACCTTCACAAACCCAGCAAGTTCTACCTTCGCCTGGGTCGGCGCCGAGAACGCTGAAGTGATTTTTTTTAATGACTTTCGCTGGTCACCATCTGTTCTCCCATGGCATGACATGCTCCTGCTTTTAGAGGGTCAGGCCATCCATTTGCCAGCGCCTAAATCATATTATGCCAGCGACCCTCTATTCGAGTCTGACGCCCCCGTCTTTGCAACCGGAAAACATCAACTGGTGTTTGTCCGCGGAGGCGCTGTGGATGATAGAGAAACAGAAATGATGGCAGCAAGATGACGGCTTTTCACCTTCTTCTACCAGATCCCAGAAGAAGAACAACGAAATGTGAAATCGTGTGCGCATTGTTTTGCCACACTTATTCTTGGCTAACTAAATAAACCATTGTGTATTTCAATAAAATTACGTCCTAAAACGTACAATTTGGCTCTTCTTTGTGTATCACATTTTGTGATGTCATATATCAGTAGAATAAAAAAAGACGCAGATCTAAATGTAAGAAAGTAAATAAGAGATTACAAAGCGAGTTTGTTTTGCACTTCCATTTCTTTATATTTAATTGATCATATTTGCAAGTATCTTTGTTGGCAGTGAAAATATGGTTGAACCCTATACACATGTTTAGAAAACCTAACAAAAATTAGGGCAATTGTTTATATTCAACCCACCCCCACCACCGTGGTGCACCCCCCCCCCCCACCCCCGTTCAAAGCCGTTGTGCCAGCTTCCCACTCTTCCAACTTATATCCACCAATATTTAAAAAAATGAGTGCGTATTGACCTGTGCCGTGATAAAGCCATCTTGTTTGTCTTCCATTTCATTTAATCAATCCAAAGGGAGGCTTGAGTGAACAATGTCTCAACACTGGTTTTCTAACACTAATTAGTAAGAATTACTCGCAATAAAACAGACAAAGAAGGCCTCCCCATGGCAAAGGTCTACATATAACAAAGAAACCGCATCAACATCTTCAACGTTTCAATTAGAGAACAAAGAATCTTTTGTCAGAAATATTGCTCAGTTCCTTGCTTCACGCTGCCCTTACTGTGTCTTTGCAAGTAATATAATTGAAGATGATTTCAAAGTAGGAATTTCTGCAGTTGCTCACTCCCCTCAATACTTCAGTCTTTTTCCACCGTTTTTTAGCAATGTGGAGATTCTCGAGTCCATGGAAGATATTGTCTTATCTATAGTTTCCAAAGAAATGGAACGAATGGTGGCAATTAGGCGAGCTTGAAATTCTTCGTAACTCTCACGGGTTATGTTATAGGCGATTGGGTCCTTCCTCAATTTGTCTCCAACAAGTTTGAAAATGTTTTCAATGGGATTCAAGTCCGGGCTCCTTGGGGGAATGGGTAGCAGTTCCGCATTCACGTTTGCCATCGCGTCCCGGGCAGCTTTGCAGTTTTGACTGGGGTCCCCGTCTTGTACAAACATCCGACTTCCTTGTTTGTCCGCTCTTGAAATCATAGCCTCAAAGTTTTGTGTCACGAACTCCGAAAAATATGCCCCATTCATCGTTTCGTATGGTTCGCACATTATCACTCCTTCTCCGTGTGTTATTGCCACCATCAGCTTGACAACTCGTCCCCCACTTCCAACTTTGCTACCCTTTGCTGTACAATGCTGATTGAGTCCTTCACTGCTCCTCCGCCATACCCTCGCACCAGGCGCTCTGGCTTGATCCATTGGATTAGTTTTGTGGGCAAAAGAGGTTGCATCTAAATAGAATGCAATGCGATTTGTCCACACATTTCGCGGGTATTCACGGCGCATTTTCTTGGCGAACCTCACTCTCTTCAGCAGATCCAAATCCGTCACAAGTCCCTTCTTACGAGCTTGCCTGTAGTTGAATCCAAGTCGATTCATGGCGCGTCTGATGGTCCTGTCTGAGACATGTGTCAGTCCGCATACAGCCTTTAGTCTCGCCGAGGTAAATGGCCCCTCTGTTTTTCGCAGTTTTTGCAAATTTCTCACCAAAAGGCGCTCCTGACGCCTGGACAAAAGTCTTTTTTGCCCACCTCTGCTACGGCGAGAATGGTCAACATGCCCGTCACTTGCACAAATGCGTTGAACCGAACTACGGGATACTTGGCACGTTGCCGCTATTTCTCTCTGTGATTTTCCGCTCCTCCGCAACAGACGAATATATGCACGATTTTCGTTTGAAATAAAAACCATGAAATACCATGCTGACAAATGTCTCTGTTGCCTTCTGCACCAACCATGCAATGCTTTGCTTCACTTCAATGTAATTTCCCAGCGCCACCAAGACTCCGGTTTATCTTTGTCCACTCAACTCGTTATAGATAAACTAGGCGAATTTTCAGACTGTCTGAAATTTTTATTCTCAAAAAAAAAAAAAAAAAACTTACAAAAGACCTAAGTGTGAGAAGCAATGGCTGGTCATTGCTTTCCGAGTGAGGAGTAAATAAAAGAAAAGCAGGGAAAACAAATTAGGTTTTTTTCGGATTAGATTCGAACCCACAACTCTTGCATTTGAGAGTACATGCCTAAACCACTAGACTATGTGAGTCACATATACCACGAGGCTTAATTAACCGTTCAATTTCCGGACACAGATGATCCCAATTGTTTTGTAGTGCGCATCGTACACGATGTACCATGACGATTAACCATGCCATTTTGTCAAATAACTTCAGAAAATAATTTTTTTTTTCAACGCGAAAAGCGCATTACGCTACACAAACCACCTGCAAGCCTCTTCAAAATTTTCAGCCGTCTCATTGCGTGATTTGTCGGAAAATTCAACGAATAACCCTCGCCACCAAAATAATAAAGCAGAGTCAGTCATTTCTTTATTTTTTAGTGGGGAGGGTTAACCGTTGAATTTTCCGACAATTAATGGAATGAGGTAGTTGAAAAAATGGAAGAGGCTTGTATGTTGTTTGTGTAGCGTAATGCGCTTTTCGCGTTTAACAAAAAAATGTCTTTTGTGAAGATATTTGACAAAATGGCATAGTTAATCGTCATGGTACATCGTGTACGATGCGCACTGCAAAACAAGTGCTGGCGCAAGCGCATTACAGCCAGGAATCGTCATTCTGTTAACCCTATCCGGACCGGGCTTAGTTTGGTACGCACGGAGACCGGGGGGCACCTACTCCCCCCTCCCCTTCCCCCTCCCCCCTCCCAACCCTCCGTGTTTTCCCAAGTTCACAAGCAATTTTCAGGAAACTGGCCACAAATGTTCAGTTCAGGAAAGTCGCAATGATGACGTCCACAACTTTTAGCAAGTGCCAACTGTAGGGCGTTGGGGGCTATTTTTCAACTTTAGTGTGAAAACAATTGTATTTCTCCCGTAATTAACGTCTTGGTTGTCAAAACGGTCAAACAAAAATTATGACAACCTAATTAGTTGAACATAATGACTAAAATCGCATTCGATGTTTAGACGGGGATAACCGTTGGGGGCGCTATAATCCGGTAATTTATACTATTTGGGTGGAAAAGTTGATTTTGCGTGTTTTCACCAACAAGTGAACTTAGGTTCCCAAATTAAAACAAGCGAATCCAACACATGAAAATAGATAACTTTTCGTAAAAGTCATGAAGTTTGGAGAGGATCGAATGCAGTGTTAAAACGTTATGGTGACAAATACGGTAAGGGGAAAGTGCCCCCCCCCCCCAGTCCTGCTAGAGTTTTAAAAGGGGCCAAGAAATGTGTACACGAGTGTAGGAGAATGTCTCCCAACTTTATCTTTTGCAGTAATCATCATCGCTGGTATCATCTTCATAATCACCATGAGCAACATATCATTTACCTCGTCCCTGTTTTATTCGTGTAAGAGAGTGATAGCGGTTTGATTGACTTCGTTGAGGGCCCACATCCTTACGTAATGCAGTGATAGAAATACAGACGTGAGGCCGTGTGCTCATCAGCAGCACAGACAATTTAAGACAGTTCAATACAATGAATACAATGGGTTATATTTCAATACGACGAATCAGGGTATAACAATGCATGGGTTGTAGTTGCTCTATCCACTGTGCTATTCCTATTTGGCCAAGATGGAAGGTGCTAATGTTGTGGAAGACCGTTCCCTTAAACCCCGTCAAATACGACAAGTGTATTTAATCACGTATAGTCGAGCAAATGAGGCCCTAATTTCATCTCGGGAGGAGTTTGCAGAGGTGGTATTGCATGCTTTCCACCCAACGGAGGATGACGCTGAAGTGGTAGTCCAGTGGGTTTGTGTCCAGGAGACCCATTTGGACGGGTGTTTGCACTACCACATGGCGGTGAAACTTCACCGAGTTCAGAGATGGCTGCAGGTCAGGAATTTGTTAGAGCAAGAGAACGGTATCCGGGTTAACTTTTCCTCCAATCACTGTAACTACTACAGTGCATGGAAATATGTGACGAAAGAAGACATGGCGTTCGTTCAATCCGAAGGCCATCCCGACTTGGCGAACGCTTTGCCCCCCAGAACCGCCCAGGCCTCCCAGGCACGAACCGGGGATCGAGAACCTGAAGAGGATCACGCAGGCGTAAAAAGGAAAAAAACAAGCAGATTGACGGCATTTGAAGTGTCCCAACTTGCTGTTTCCAGAGGCATCAAGACGCGGCTTGAGCTGTTGGCCCTTGCAAATCAACAAAAAACGGAGGGGAAAACAGATTTGGCGGAGTTTATCGTCAACAGGGGACACAAGGTTGTGGAGCAGGCTATACAGGTATAACTATATACCTCTATAATACACTTCTTTCTGTTTCTTTCTCCTGGTTGGCTGAAACATGGGCTTCACTAATAGGCTAGTGCATGAAATTTGCGTCAGTGTGAACTGAATGCGCGTGAAGACATCGCACGCGCGTAATTTCCAAAGGTTTAAACTGGTTACAGCGCCCTCAACTACAACTTAATGGACGTGTGGTTATATTATCGCGAAGCGTACACTAACATGATGTCAACAGTTAATCAAACACTGCATTCGGAGAAACAAAAATCATTCCTTTAATTGTTGAATTGCTAATTGTTGAATTGCTAATGGTTAATTGTTGAATTAAAACAGTTCAATTATAAAGCCCTGCAGAGTTCATATTGTTATTTCTGTATTTTGGAAGGAGGTGTGTTATAAAACAGATATTGACTGGCATGTGTATAATACATATAATTTATTATATATATATATATATATATATATATATATTCGGTTTACGTCCATCCCTCATGCATTAATTCAGTCATCATTCATCCGCCATTCCCCCCTCCTACATTGTACCTTCTACATTCTTAGTAGTTCTTTAGTGCCCCCCCCCCCCCCCCCCCCCCACCACCACCTTCTTTCTTTTGTCCCTTTGTTTTTGAGGGGATGATTTCTTTACTCAATTCCAACTGTCGTTTGGGAAATTGTACACATTGTTGTAATATTGTTGAGACAATCAATGTTGAGATGAAAATTGCAGGTCTTTCTTTCTGTCCTCATTCTATTTTGTCACCTTATCGAAGTAGTTTGTATTTTGCTGTATTTTTGGCAGGACGGATGGGAGCTGGAAAATGCTGAGGAGACGTTGGAACGTTCCCGGAAGAGTCGACTTGATTTGTTGCGTCAAGCGGCTCTCGGCGACTGCATTTGTGAAGGTCGTTGGAAGACGTGTGCTGAGGAGATCCTCCGAAACAACAGGGTGGAAAAGGCCACATTCGCCGAAGCCTGCAGAGAACTCCTTGAGAACGGCCGTGGAAAGTATCGCAATGTGATGATTATTGGCCCTGCCAACTGCGGGAAGACTTTCCTTCTCAACCCACTCAACAGCATCTACCGAACCTTCACAAACCCAGCAAGTTCTACCTTCGCCTGGGTCGGCGCCGAGAACGCTGAAGTGATTTTTTTAAATGACTTTCGCTGGTCACCATCTGTTCTCCCATGGCATGACATGCTCCTGCTTTTAGAGGGTCAGGCCATCCATTTGCCAGCGCCTAAATCATATTATGCCAGCGACCCTCTATTCGAGTCTGACGCCCCCGTCTTTGCAACCGGAAAACATCAACTGGTGTTTGTCCGCGGAGGCGCTGTGGATGATAGAGAAACAGAAATGATGGCAGCAAGATGACGGCTTTTCACCTTCTTCTACCAGATCCCAGAAGAAGAACAACGAAATGTGAAATCGTGTGCGCATTGTTTTGCCACACTTATTCTTGGCTAACTAAATAAACCATTGTGTATTTCAATAAAATTACGTCCTAAAACGTACAATTTGGCTCTTCTTTGTGTATCACATTTTGTGATGTCATATATCAGTAGAATAAAAAAAGACGCAGATCTAAATGTAAGAAAGTAAATAAGAGATTACAAAGCGAGTTTGTTTTGCACTTCCATTTCTTTATATTTAATTGATCATATTTGCAAGTATCTTTGTTGGCAGTGAAAATATGGTTGAACCCTATACACATGTTTAGAAAACCTAACAAAAATTAGGGCAATTGTTTATATTCAACCCACCCCCACCACCGTGGTGCACCCCCCCCCCCCCCCCACCCCCGTTCAAAGCCGTTGTGCCAGCTTCCCACTCTTCCAACTTATATCCACCAATATTAAAAAAAATGAGTGCGTATTGACCTGTGCCGTGATAAAGCCATCTTGTTTGTCTTCCATTTCATTTAATCAATCCAAAGGGAGGCTTGAGTGAACAATGTCTCAACACTGGTTTTCTAACACTAATTAGTAAGAATTACTCGCAATAAAACAGACAAAGAAGGCCTCCCCATGGCAAAGGTCTACATATAACAAAGAAACCGCATCAACATCTTCAACGTTTCAATTAGAGAACAAAGAATCTTTTGTCAGAAATATTGCTCAGTTCCTTGCTTCACGCTGCCCTTACTGTGTCTTTGCAAGTAATATAATTGAAGATGATTTCAAAGTAGGAATTTCTGCAGTTGCTCACTCCCCTCAATACTTCAGTCTTTTTCCACCGTTTTTTAGCAATGTGGAGATTCTCGAGTCCATGGAAGATATTGTCTTATCTATAGTTTCCAAAGAAATGGAACGAATGGTGGCAATTAGGCGAGCTTGAAATTCTTCGTAACTCTCACGGGTTATGTTATAGGCGATTGGGTCCTTCCTCAATTTGTCTCCAACAAGTTTGAAAATGTTTTCAATGGGATTCAAGTCCGGGCTCCTTGGGGGAATGGGTAGCAGTTCCGCATTCACGTTTGCCATCGCGTCCCGGGCAGCTTTGCAGTTTTGACTGGGGTCCCCGTCTTGTACAAACATCCGACTTCCTTGTTTGTCCGCTCTTGAAATCATAGCCTCAAAGTTTTGTGTCACGAACTCCGAAAAATATGCCCCATTCATCGTTTCGTATGGTTCGCACATTATCACTCCTTCTCCGTGTGTTATTGCCACCATCAGCTTGACAACTCGTCCCCCACTTCCAACTTTGCTACCCTTTGCTGTACAATGCTGATTGAGTCCTTCACTGCTCCTCCGCCATACCCTCGCACCAGGCGCTCTGGCTTGATCCATTGGATTAGTTTTGTGGGCAAAAGAGGTTGCATCTAAATAGAATGCAATGCGATTTGTCCACACATTTCGCGGGTATTCACGGCGCATTTTCTTGGCGAACCTCACTCTCTTCAGCAGATCCAAATCCGTCACAAGTCCCTTCTTACGAGCTTGCCTGTAGTTGAATCCAAGTCGATTCATGGCGCGTCTGATGGTCCTGTCTGAGACATGTGTCAGTCCGCATACAGCCTTTAGTCTCGCCGAGGTAAATGGCCCCTCTGTTTTTCGCAGTTTTTGCAAATTTCTCACCAAAAGGCGCTCCTGACGCCTGGACAAAAGTCTTTTTTGCCCACCTCTGCTACGGCGAGAATGGTCAACATGCCCGTCACTTGCACAAATGCGTTGAACCGAACTACGGGATACTTGGCACGTTGCCGCTATTTCTCTCTGTGATTTTCCGCTCCTCCGCAACAGACGAATATATGCACGATTTTCGTTTGAAATAAAAACCATGAAATACCATGCTGACAAATGTCTCTGTTGCCTTCTGCACCAACCATGCAATGCTTTGCTTCACTTCAATGTAATTTCCCAGCGCCACCAAGACTCCGGTTTATCTTTGTCCACTCAACTCGTTATAGATAAACTAGGCGAATTTTCAGACAATCCCGGCCAAAATGCTTGGGCCACGTGATGATAAACATACCCTCCCCAGCGCCCCCCGCTCCCCCGCTCAATGTTGCAATCTCAAGCCGGAGCGCATTCCGCGCAATGAGAGCCAACATTGATCGGGGGCCAGGGGGTCGGGGGCCCAACGAGATTTGGCCGGGATTGTAGATAGGTACAGTGGTCAGATCATGTGGAATAAATATTTCCAGCATTTTGAGTCTTGCCGAGCAGTCAACAGATGGATTGACGAGCAGGTTACCAGGTACCTGCATGACTGCTAGCCTGCAAGGCAGTGCGTTGATGTTGTTGGGGGATCATACCCCTGAAGGTCACAAGCACACTTTTTAATCAACTTTTTAACAGCCAAAAGGGCCACAGTGAGAACTTCCTAAAAACAGGGCCCTGCTCCATACGTAGGAGGTATAACTGTTATCTTATGCATGTGAGGTGGGTATCAATGAGAAAAAATAATATCTATCGTCTGAAATGCCTAAATATTCCAAATATACTTAATTCTTTCGCACAGAACCCAGCATGTGTTTGTTTATGTCGGGGGAGGCATCGCCCTAACTTCGATAAGTGTTTTGTCAATCCCTTTATACATTTTTGGGAAATTAAAATGTTCAAGTGAAAATGAACTCTTAATCTCCCGAGCTTTCCTACATTAAATGTCTTATCACTGAAAAAACATTTTCTACTTTATCTGCCTTTGCTAAATATTAACGTTTTACGACCTCTCCCGAGCATTGCCATTTTAATAGGCTCTGATAATTTCGATGACTATACCGGTAATTTCATTCATCTTTGGAAGAATAAATATCCCGGCAAAAATTTAAAACACTGCAGTTGCATTACAACGGCGTCATGTTTTTTTTATGAGCTTTTTACAGACTTGGTTATTCTAGCAATCAGATTTATTAATGGTCTGCCTTAATTCTTATTGCATATTTTAACTAACATTACCGTTCAAAAATGTGTAAACTAATGGTCAGCAAAAGAGGGTATTATTGATAATGAAACCATTTTATATCAGATATAAAGGTTATGGTATTTTCTTTGTTATTCAGATGGGAAACATTGCGCTGAATGTTTATTCTGACCACCCCCCCCCCCCCCACGCCCCCCTTAGCTACGCGCGCCACTGGGAAGATGTTGTATGGCGAGTAGGGGATGGGGGATGACCAAAATCTCGGCCAACCAAAGAAATCTGACAGTATGATACTAGGGGTGCTGTTCATGATACCTAGGTCTGCTCACCTATATGTAGGCTGTGCACATCTAATGCAAATATGCACACTTATTAAGGGTCGGTCACACTGGCCACGATAACGAAAACGAAAACGAAAACGAATAAACGCTCCCTATTGGTGGATGGAACGCGCGCGTACGCGCGACAATTCCACCAATCAATGCCGTTTATTCTCACCGTTTTCGTTATCGTCTTCGTTATCGTGGCCAGTGTGACGGGCCCTTTAGGCTATGTCCTTAAGCCGGACAACACAACAGTGCAAACCTTTTGTACTGTTTGCATTCCGTTTTCTATACATTTTGACTGTTGGAAAGTTACAAAATAACCTCAAAATCGGCATTTTTTTGGTTTTTCACCGGGGGGGGGGGGGGGGGGGGGAAATGATCCAATGGCCCATTCGCCCCCCCCCCCCCGTCAAAAAGTGGGATATATATAACCCAATCCCCGAGATTTACGCCAATGCTGGTTTTGGCCTAAAGTGTTGACACTTTAGCACTAGGAAGTGGAAAATCGTTACGTTTACTTATTTGGTTTATCGGCCCGAAATTAATGCAAAAATGAAACTCGTTGTTCTCTTCTTTTTCACCAATACAATACTACTCGACCAGAGTGACGTAGAGGAGATTATATTATCTTTCAACATTTGTTGAACCTCCCCTCTAATAATGTATTTAAGTGCGGAGGGTACCTATATGGCCGAGATCTTATTGGAGGATGATTTAATACCCGGGTTTATGGCATGTTTAACATCCCAAGGCAGTACTAGAAGTTTGGAAAATGTCTGTGTACTTCGTAAGTAAAGACTCGAGTTGATACAATTTGGTCTTCATTCAAATTCTCGTTTGACATAATTTACCTGATCGTGGACTTCTTTAGTTTGTTTAGTGATTCGTGCTTGTTGTGAATCATCGTCCCTTAAGGTTTGAGTGTACACCACACTAGGATTCTCAACAGACGCCGAAAACTTTGTTTTTTTTTAAGTTGCCTTAATGTGATACCACACCGCCCCTGCCTGGCTACACGAATTCAACGAGGTAAACATACGGTGTAACGTTACTGCTTGTTGTGTCTATTTAACTTCAAGGTAGACCCACGACGATGCACACCAATTTTGCTCGTTTATTACCGAGTCCAGGCAATAGCAGTCCTATTTGATTGCTGTCTCTCATCAAACAAAATTTGTTGACATGGTAACTTACCAGTGCAGACAAATTACACAAAGCACATTGATTGTCAATTTCAACATGGTTCATTTGAAGTATCTGATTGTGAAGGTTGCCAGTAAACCAATCGTCGGCATCAGCCGTGGAGACTTAGTGAGTTTGTATATGCCGGCAATCGTGGACCTAGGACAAAAGAATTCGGGCGTAGACAAAGGGGTCCACGTTTGACCTAACGTCCACGATTGAAAATCGTGTACAAAACCAATGGGAGGCCTTCCGAAAAAGTTAGAGTATAAACAAAAGAGGAACAATGGGAGGTCCACGATTGCACCCGTTTACATGACTGTGTGCGGGGATGGGGCCTTACTATGTGTGTGTTTGGCAATCAATGGAGGGCAATAGGGTCCCCGGTGGAGAGAGGTCCCCGTTTGAAAACCGTTTACAAAACCAATGAGGGTCCTTGCTAAAAAGTTAAAGATGAACAATAGAAGGACAAAAGGATGTCCCCAATTGAAGCTGTTTAACTGAGTACGGTGAGTTTGTATAGCCATTCAAACCGTGGACCTTTAACAAAGAGGACAATATGGTCCACGATTGAGTCGAGTTCCACGATTGAAAATCGTGTACAAAACATATGGGCGGCCTTCCGAAAATGTTAGAGTATAAACAAAAGAGGAACAATGGGAGGTCTGTGATTGCCGGTGTTTACACACTTGGGTGTGTGTGCACAGTATATTGCATCAATTATATTATTACATCTTCTAAATATTCATGAGCTAATGGTACCAATTCATTGGTCAGTCAAGAATGACGCAACCAAAACAATTTTAGCTGTTTCGAAAAAGGCCCATCTCCCGGGGTGTTATTTTTTACTGTTTTCCCTACAACCTCATCCCCCGGAGTCAAAATCTAATCACGTACGTATTTTAAAACATCGGATGCGCTGTCAGACACGGAACTAGACGAATTGCTGGGCAAGTTTTATGCTAATTCACGGAAGCAGAATAGATATTCAGAAGGTGCAATAAAACAAATACTACCTGGTTTGTGTCGGGGGAGATAGAGCATCCACGTTTCCATCTGTACTGGCTACAGGCCTCCCCTCACCCTCCGGGTTCGGGGTGGTAGGCCTGTAGCCAGTAAATTCTCCAGGCTGGAGCAATTAAATGATACAATGTACTTTAAGATTAATACGGTGCTGTGCTTTTGTTAAGCGTATACTGAAACAAATACATGTACTTAAATACCCAATTTCAAAATGTGACCTCCCCATCCAACTTTTAGGAGGGAAATGCGACACTTATTTAGGGTTTGAAGAAAACTTTGTGTTTTTTAAGTTGCCTTGATGTGATACCACACCGCCCCTGCCTGGCTACACGAATTCAACGAGGTAAACACACGGTGTAACGTTACTGCTTGTTCTGTCTATTCAACTTCAAGGTAGACCCACGACGATGCACACCAATTTTGCTCGTTTATTACCGAGTCCAGGCAATAACAGTCCCATTTGATTGCTGTCTCTCATCAAACAAAATTTGTTGTCATAGTAACTTAACAGTGCAGACAAATAACACAATTGTGTACATAGATTGTCAATTTCAACATGGTTCATTTGAAGTATCTGATTGTGAAGGTTGCCAGTAAACCAATCGTCGGCATCAGCCGTGGAGACTTAGTGCGGGGATGGGGCCTTACTATGTGTGTGTTTGGCAATCAATGGAGGGCAATAGGGTCCCCGGTGGAGAGAGCTCCCCGTTTGAAAACCGTTTACAAAACCAATGAGGGTCCTTAAAGATGAACAATAGCAGGACAAAAGGAGGTCCCCAACTGAAGCTGTTTACACTATGAACATCTAACAAAAGAAAAACGGCGCACTAACAATGAACATCTATTGTTACATGGCACTGAATCCCATTGTTACTTGTTCACAGTGTTAACTGAGTATGTGTGAGTTTGTATAGCTATTCAAACCGTGGACCTTTAACAAAGAGGACAATAGGGTCCACGATTGAGTCAAGGTCCACGATTGAAAATCGTGTACAAAACATATGGGAGGCCTTCCGAAAAAGTTTGAGTATTTTGTATTATTTATTATTATTATTATTTATTATTATTATTAAAGAGTATAAACAAAAGAGGAACAATGGGAGGTCTGTGATTGCCGGTGTTTACACACTTGGGTGTGTGTGCACAGTATATTGCATCAATATATATTATTACATCTTCTAAATATTCATGAGCTAATGGTACCAATTCATTGGTCAGTCAAGAATGACGCAACCAAAACTGTTTCGAAAAAGGCATATCTCCCGGGGTGTTATTTTTTACTGTTTTCCCTACAACCTCATCCCCCGGAGTCAAAATCCAATCATGTGCTTATTTTAAAAAATAATTCCCTACAACCTCATCCCCGGAGTCAAAATCCAATCACGTACGTATTTTAACCCTGCGCTGCACTGCCAATTCCTACTGACGCGGTGACACTGCCTGCTTCCTTTGGGGAAGCATGTGCTTGTAGTGTATATAAAAAAAACAAAAAACCACATGCCCTCCTATAAAGACCTTGGGCCTTGACTGGGTCGGCAGACTACAAAGGCCTGGCCATCTGGAGCTGGGCTATTGACATATCATTTACATGCCTGTGGTAAAACCAATTATGAACATGCATTTCTATGGCTTACCCTGGCTTGCCCTCCAAGGCTCCAACCCAGGCCACAAAGTGACTATACAGTGCTTTTCGGCAAGGACCAGGCTAGGCATATCTGGAGTATCAATGTATAAGGGCCTTTGTTTTTTCTTTATAAGGAAAACAACAAAAACGGCGTCCCTTGGGGACGCCGCCAGTGCAGCGCAGGGTTAAAACATCGGATGCGCTGTCAGACACGGAACTGGACGAATTGCTGGGCAAGTTTTATGCTAATTCACGAAAGCAGAAAAGATATTCAGAAGGTGCAGTAAAACAAATACTACGGTTTGTGTCGGGGGAAATAGAGATGTTTCCCTCGGCACTGGCTTCAGGCCGGGTTCGGGGTGGTAGGCCTTGTAGCCAGTACCCGGGAAAAATAGATTGCCCCATTTCCCCTCTAACCAAGTAATATTTGTATACTATTTTCTAAAAGTGGGGGACATTCCCCCGTCTTGCCACTCATGGTCAGGATTAAGTCCAGAGGCCAAGCGATAAAAAGATATTGGGGTGGGCTGGGGGGCCATTGGCCCCCTACTTTAAAAAGTGTTCTGCCGCAGAAAAATCTGGTTCAGTAATAGATGCTCAGTGATTCATTTATCTCTGGGTATTAGTTTTAACTAATCTTAATTGCCATGCTTTCTGTATATTTGGGAGACTTTTTGCGATTAATTACAATAGGGAGGTTTAGTTGCACGTCTTACGTGAACGTCAACGCGAGCATTGGGTGTTTTTTCACGCGCGGTCCAAGCCGTAATACACGGGCGTAAAACTCGAGCAAAAATCGTTTAGTTGCACGTCACGCCAGTTTCTGAACGTGAGCAAACAAGATGATGCAGAAATAAGTCTTTTGAAGTTGGTAGTTTGAGAAATAAATCTTTTGTCTTATTTAATGTATAAAATTAGGGTCATTTGCCGATAAGGATATTAAAATAAATGTTAACTTGTACAAAACTAGGATTAACAGAACTGATGCAGCCTCTGTATTACGTTTCGGATTTTATTATCAGTAAAGTCTGAACTATGGAGGAAAAAATAAAATAAACAATAAGCTTGTGACACTACAAATAAATAGGAAAAAGCGCACAGGACATCTTTTCTCAGCACAACAGAGCTTTACAATCACATGGGTAAAATGGCTCATGTGGTGCATCTTATCGTGCATCGTGCATCTTCACTGATATGTTTATTGGGCTAACATTCTTTGAAGAAAATAGTCATTATAATTTCTCAAACGCTTTAAGAATTACCGGAATTTCTCACGTTTTGAGCGGACGTGAACTAACCGTTTCTCACGTATTTGACGTACGTGAGTTCCCCGTACGCGTGTATAACTCTACGCGCAAAGTGATGATTAAACAAAACGTACCCCAACATTTTGCGTTCCCGCTCACGTTTGTCCTCACCTAACGTGCATCTAAACCTTCCCATTAATAGCATGCCGAGCGCATTATTTTGGTTGAGAGTGTATAGAATGTTGCTGAGCAGGGGCATTGCATTCTGAGCGAGGTATCCAGACTTGAAATAATATGCAAACAAGTTAAATAGACTTACATTGTACTCTATAACTGTCACATCACTAAGCAAAAACAATTCAAATTTTATTTGTGTGATACGTCCGCACAAATTGTCAGTGTTCGAAGGCAATGTCGCAGTATGCACACCCAGGAACATTCAGAAATGTTCGGCTTCGTCGACATCGTATCGCGTGGCGCGGTTGAGTTGACACCGGTCTCCGAGGATATTGAACGACAGGCAGCTCCAATCCCGGGCGCACTAGCATGCAGCACGGGTTGAGACGTGAAGCCACGTGAAGGTGGCGCTGACCAGGAATTCCTCGTAGGTGGCCCTATAAGTTAGTTGCACCGGCCGTCGACGGGGAGAGTAAAGCAGCGCATGGCACGCGGCCTGGGCGGCGGTGCGGGGCGTTCGCACACGGTGTACCTCGAGCCATCGCCATTGCACGGCTGGTCGACCCAGAATGGGTATATGTTGCTCATCACTGCGCAGTCTCGTTCTTCTGGAGGAAGCCGGTTCGGATCTGTGGGTTCAATCCAATCAGCCCGGTATCGGTTCTGAGGTGTATCACCATCACAAACCCAGAGCCCTTCCGTCTGGATGTCAGTACATCCTATCCAAACCCCGTAAACAGGATTGTCGCTAAACGATAGACCCAGGGAATCTAGGAAGATGCCCCATATGAACTTGTACTCCTCCGGCGAATTAGGCGTGGCGATGCGGTCGCCCCTCTTGTGGCACTCGAGCATGGCGTCGGCTCTTTTGCGAATGCCGACGAGATTTCTGTAGCAAGTGCCGTTCCATCCCTGCCAGCCATTTGGGCAACGATGGACGTCAGGACTGGGACACAGTTCCGAAATGGACAACTTGATCAATACAAAAACAAGCAGCAAACATTGGGAAACCAACATTGCAATGGGCTGAGACTTATCGAAACCGAACGATGGAGAAGAAGGCAAGTCGAGTATCGAGAAGGCAACTATAATGTGCGGCAGCGCGCGCCCGGCCCTTTTATGGCCAACTGATCTCCGTGTATAAAAATCTGAATACAAGCAGCTCATTGGCCGTTCGTTGCGCGCGCGCTGTACGAACAACAGTCATCAACTGCCGCCAAATTGCCACTCGTGGACTTCGAACATCCATAAATCATTGTTGCCTGGCCTAGCGCCTGCTCTTACGTCATATGCTTGTATGTGCTAGATTTACTTACGTTCGCTCATTACTACGTGCAGTGGCGTAACTGGGGTGAAACATCTAGGGGGAACCTGGAGGTGCACACATTTTTTCAAGGGGGCACTGAAAGTAATTGAACTGCGGCTTGCCTCTTTTGTTTTTGGACAGATAAAAGCCTACCGGCATGTATATGGACGTAAACAAAATGCTACAGCTGTTATGCTGAATCTATTTGCTCTACCCATTTCCGAAGGAAAAAACGCGACATCTTTCCGGGTCAAACGGATCAAGAAAAATGTCATTTCGACCTAGAAATAGATAGAGCAAATAATAGATTCAGATTCAGGGTCAATCCGACCATTGTGTTCCTTCCTCCATGATCCGACTCAGCAGTTTTTAGAGTGTGTATTTTTGAAAACAGTACGGACATTTTCCTGCAAACTTATTGGTTAAATGCCTGGCAATTATAATAACGTTACGATCCGACCACTCCCCTGCGTCAGGCTGGTGAGGGTCGGCAATTGTTTTGGTCAAATTATAGACTCAATGGATTTATTTCATTCAGGACTTTATCAACCTAAAGAAGTCTGCTCTGAATCTTCAATGACAGTTTAATGAAAATTGTAATACAACCTGCTGTACAAAAGATGATTATTTTGCTTGTGTTTTATGGTTGTCCTACGAATCAGCGTGGTTTCACGCGGTCACGGTGCTTCGCGGTACCCTCTTATTTTCCGATTTTAGTTTTGATTTTCGTTTGATTCTATCCAAGTCGTCGTTTTAGTCACAGTTTTCCTAAAGATTTTAACACCCAGCCCTCTAGCTACGACATACCTGTTGGCTTTTGATGTTGCTAACTACAACTTACGTTATTAGTTTCGTATGACTGAAACAGTGGATTTTGTTCTCTTCTGACTTGGAGCAGGGCCAGTAACTACCCAAATAGCACGCTCCCATCAAGAACGAATGTATGTTAATGAAATTATAAACAGCTACAAATATCAGCTTATAAACGTATGAAGAACATACTCACAGGGAAGAAATTTCTTGGGAATACTCCCTCAGTAGTATGGCATTCACTGTTTCAACACATCAACTACTAACAACGAGCTCAATATGTTCGTGAAATTCACAGAGCATGGATAGTCGACCTTACAGCCATGCGTAATTATTGCAGACGTAGTTTGCCCATTAGGTTTTGGCATGACAAAAGTGTGAACTAGAGCTAATTTGTGCTTCACGAAGCACGGATATCAGCCTATATAGCCCTTTGAAAGGTTTTTCTGAACTGACTCGCACTGACCACAAGTTGACCCCCAAAATTGCCAAAGCATCTAAGTTATGAGGCTTGGTCCAGAGATGTAAATAACCAACTTTGACATCAAGACTGTGGGAGAAGCAGCATTTCGTAATTTTGAAGAAAATGACCCCTACTGACCATTAGGTGACCATTGGCCAAATTATTTGTACACCCTATATGAGGCTTGGCCTAGAGATGTAAATAACCAGCTTCGACATCAAGACTGTAGGAGAAGAAGCATTTTGTAATTTTGAAGAAAATGACCCCCTGCTGACCATTAGGTGACCATTGGCCGAAATATGTGTACACCATATATGAGGCTTGGTCCAGAGATGTAAATAACCAACTTTGACATCAAGACTGTGGGAGAAGAAGCATTTTGTAATTTTGAAGAAAATTACCCCCTGCTGACCATTAGGTGACCATTGGCCGAAATATGTGTAAACCATATATGAGGCTTGGTCCAGAGATGTAAATAACCAATTTTGACATCAAGACTGTGGGAGAAGAAGCATTTTGTAATTTTGAAGAAAATGACCCCTACTGACCATTAGGTGACCATTGGCCAAATTCTGTGAACAACCAATATGAGGCTTGGTCCAAAGATGTAACTGACCAAGTCCGACATTAATTGGACCAAGACTGTGGGAGAAGAAGCATTTTGAATTTTTGAAGAAAATGACCCCCACTGACCATTAGGTGACCATTGGTCAAATTCTGTGAACAACTATTATTAAGCTTGGTCCAAAGATGTAACTGACCAAGTCTGACATTAAGTCCGACCACTCCCCTGCGTCAGGCTGGTGAGGGTCGGCAATTGTTTTGGTCAAATTATAGACTCAATGGATTTATTTCATTCAGGACTTTATCAACCTAAAGAAGTCTGCTCTGAATCTTCAATGACAGTTTAATGAAAATTGTAATACAACCTGCTGTACAAAAGATGATTATTTTGCTTGTGTTTTATGGTTGTCCTACGAATCAGCGTGGTTTCACGCGGTCACGGTGCTTCGCGGTACCCTTTTATTTTCCGATTTTAGTTTTGATTTTCGTTTGATTCTATCCAAGTCGTCGTTTTAGTCACAGTTTTCCTAAAGATTTTAACACCCAGCCCTCTAGCTACGACATACCTGTTGGCTTTTGATGTTGCTAACTACAACTTACGTTATTAGTTTCGTATGACTGAAACAGTGGATTTTGTTCTCTTATACTTGGAGCAGGGCCAGTAACTACCTCAAATAGCACGCTCCCATCAAGAACGAATGTATGTTAATGAAATTATAAACAGCTACAAATATCAGCTTATATAAACGTATGAAGAACATACTCACAGGGAAGAAATTTCTTGGGAATACTCCCTCAGTAGTATGGCATTCACTGTTTCAACACATCAACTACTAACAACGAGCTCAATATGTTCGTGAAATTCACAGAGCATGGATAGTCGACCTTACAGCCATGCGTAATTATTGCAGACGTAGTTTGCCCATTAGGTTTTGGCATGACAAAAGTGTGAACTAGAGCTAATTTGTGCTTCACGAAGCACGGATATCAGCCTATATAGCCCTTTGAAAGGTTTTTCTGAACTGACTCGCACTGACCACAAGTTGACCCCGAAATTGCCAAAGCATCTAAGTTATGAGGCTTGGTCCAGAGATGTAAATAACCAACTTTGACATCAAGACTGTGGGAGAAGCAGCATTTCGTAATTTTGAAGAAAATGACCCCTACTGACCATTAGGTGACCATTGGCCAAATTATTTATACACCCTATATGAGGCTTGGCCTAGAGATGTAAATAACCAGCTTCGACATCAAGACTGTAGGAGAAGAAGCATTTTGTAATTTTGAAGAAAATGACCCCCTGCTGACCATTAGGTGACCATTGGCCGAAATATGTGTACACCATATATGAGGCTTGGTCCAGAGATGTAAATAACCAACTTTGACATCAAGACTGTGGGAGAAGAAGCATTTTGTAATTTTGAAGAAAATTACCCCCTGCTGACCATTAGGTGACCATTGGCCGAAATATGTGTAAACCATATATGAGGCTTGGTCCAGAGATGTAAATAACCAATTTTGACATCAAGACTGTGGGAGAAGAAGCATTTTGTAATTTTGAAGAAAATGACCCCTACTGACCATTAGGTGACCATTGGCCAAAATATGTGAACAACCAATATGAGGCTTGGTCCAAAGATGTAACTGACCAAGTCCGACATTAATTGGACCAAGACTGTGGGAGAAGAAGCATTTTGTAATTTTGAAGAAAATTACCCCCTGCTGACCATTAGGTGACCATTGGCCGAAATATGTGTAAACCATATATGAGGCTTGGTCCAGAGATGTAAATAACCAATTTTGACATCAAGACTGTGGGAGAAGAAGCATTTTGTAATTTTGAAGAAAATGACCCCCACTGACCATTAGGTGACCATTGGTCAAATTCTGTGAACAACTATTATTAAGCTTGGTCCAAAGATGTAACTGACCAAGTCTGACATTAAGTCCGACCACTCCCCTGCGTCAGGCTGGTGAGGGTCGGCAATTGTTTTGGTCAAATTATAGACTCAATGGATTTATTTCATTCAGGACTTTATCAACCTAAAGAAGTCTGCTCTGAATCTTCAATGACAGTTTAATGAAAATTGTAATACAACCTGCTGTACAAAAGATGATTATTTTGCTTGTGTTTTATGGTTGTCCTACGAATCAGCGTGGTTTCACGCGGTCACGTTGCTTCGCGGTACCCTTTTATTTTCCGATTTTAGTTTTGATTTTCGTTTGATTCTATCCAAGTCGTCGTTTTAGTCACAGTTTTCCTAAAGATTTTAACACCCAGCCCTCTAGCTACGACATACCTGTTGGCTTTTGATGTTGCTAACTACAACTTACGTTATTAGTTTCGTATGACTGAAACAGTGGATTTTGTTCTCTTATACTTGGAGCAGGGCCAGTAACTACCTCAAATAGCACGCTCCCATCAAGAACGAATGTATGTTAATGAAATTATAAACAGCTACAAATATCAGCTTATAAACGTATGAAGAACATACTCACAGGGAAGAAATTTCTTGGGAATACTCCCTCAGTAGTATGGCATTCACTGTTTCAACACATCAACTACTAACAACGAGCTCAATATGTTCGTGAAATTCACAGAGCATGGATAGTCGACCTTACAGCCATGCGTAATTATTGCAGACGTAGTTTGCCCATTAGGTTTTGGCATGACAAAAGTGTGAACTAGAGCTAATTTGTGCTTCACGAAGCACGGATATCAGCCTATATAGCCCTTTGAAAGGTTTTTCTGAACTGACTCGCACTGACCACAAGTTGACCCCGAAATTGCCAAAGCATCTAAGTTATGAGGCTTGGTCCAGAGATGTAAATAACCAACTTTGACATCAAGACTGTGGGAGAAGCAGCATTTCGTAATTTTGAAGAAAATGACCCCTACTGACCATTAGGTGACCATTGGCCAAATTATTTATACACCCTATATGAGGCTTGGCCTAGAGATGTAAATAACCAGCTTCGACATCAAGACTGTAGGAGAAGAAGCATTTTGTAATTTTGAAGAAAATGACCCCCTGCTGACCATTAGGTGACCATTGGCCGAAATATGTGTACACCATATATGAGGCTTGGTCCAGAGATGTAAATAACCAACTTTGACATCAAGACTGTGGGAGAAGAAGCATTTTGTAATTTTGAAGAAAATTACCCCCTGCTGACCATTAGGTGACCATTGGCCGAAATATGTGTAAACCATATATGAGGCTTGGTCCAGAGATGTAAATAACCAATTTTGACATCAAGACTGTGGGAGAAGAAGCATTTTGTAATTTTGAAGAAAATGACCCCTACTGACCATTAGGTGACCATTGGCCAAAATATGTGAACAACCAATATGAGGCTTGGTCCAAAGATGTAACTGACCAAGTCCGACATTAATTGGACCAAGACTGTGGGAGAAGAAGCATTTTGAATTTTTGAAGAAAATGACCCCCACTGACCATTAGGTGACCATTGGTCAAATTCTGTGAACAACTATTATTAAGCTTGGTCCAAAGATGTAACTGACCAAGTCTGACATTAAGTCCGACCACTCCCCTGCGTCAGGCTGGTGAGGGTCGGCAATTGTTTTGGTCAAATTATAGACTCAATGGATTTATTTCATTCAGGACTTTATCAACCTAAAGAAGTCTGCTCTGAATCTTCAATGACAGTTTAATGAAAATTGTAATACAACCTGCTGTACAAAAGATGATTATTTTGCTTGTGTTTTATGGTTGTCCTACACTCTAAAAAGTCCCGGGTCAGAATTTTGACCCGGTCTCCGGGTCAGATTTTTTTGACCCATTCCGGGTCAACACAACCCGGAAAAGGGTCATCGTGTTTGACCCGGTGCCGGGTCAGACTTCGTTAACCCTTTTCCGGGTTAAATTTGACCCGGAGATGCCGGGTCAACCATAGTTAACCCGTTTCCGGGTTAATTTTGACCCGGAGGAGCCGAGTCATTTTATGCCCAGTCGTCGTTAACCCGTTTCCAGGTTAAATTTGACCCGGATTGAGATACCGGGTCAATCATAGTTAACCTGTTTTCGGGTTAATTTTGAACAGGAGGTGCTGCTTGGGTCATTTCATGCCAGGTCATCGTTAACCCATTTCCGGATAAATTGACCCGGAAATGCCAGGTTATAGGCATCATTAACCCGTCAAGTTCCGGGTTATGCCGGATCACACCAAGATGATGTTTGCCTGGTCAAATTTTGTAAACTGTACATTATGTCAAAATTAGCCTAGGGTACCGAGTTAGCAGTCGCAATGGAAAGATTTTACTTTAATACCCCCCACCAAAATCGGTCAAGAACAGCAAAATCTTGTCTAAACATGTGGCACAACCTGTTATTTTAAGATTTATTACAGCAAAATCTGTAAAAAATGAGGAAGAAATCAACATGTATGTGCACACTTTGGAGTGACTATACATGGTGCCAACTGCCAAGAACTTCTAACACAGAAAACACAAACTTTCTTCCCCTATAGTGCACTAAAATGTCCCAACAAAATTCTCAAAATTAAAGGTTGTGCCAAGTGTTTATACAATTATGAACACAAATGGATGGTTATTTTCCAAGATTTGCTGTTTCTAACCGATTTTGGTAGGGGGTATTAAACTAAAATCTTTCCCTACTCTTAAATTAATATAGCTTGATGGTATCATGCATAGTGCCGGCAGTCTTAAAAAAAAACTTGTATAAAATTATTTTTTTATACTAAGTTATTTAATAACGCATGTACCATTCCGCACTCAATCCACTTGCGATACAACCTCGTATCCCATTACGTCGAGCAGTATGCATCTTGGAAGCGGTACTGGGGATGGGGATACATAACTGGTCCCCATGCAGCGGGTTAGTAGTCATGAAATAACATGGAAGGGTACCAGTGGAGCTTGCAGCATGTAACTTGAATGATTGGACGAGGTTGATCATGTGACCTCACTGTGCAGCGCCACGTTTTGTATCCGCGCGACTTTTGTACCAACATTTGACTTTGAAACTTCGATGCTCGCAAGAACCGTCAAAGGATCACCCGATGATGTCCGAATTCTTTGAACGCTACTTGGAAAAAGTTGAAGGTAAGATAGCGTCATCAGATAAGAGTTTATGTTAGTTTTGTCAAACATATCACTTTTGATGCTTTACATACGATGAAGCTGTTTTAAATCAACCATTTTCATGACCAGCCGCGGCGTACTAAACTCGCTATGATCTCTACACTGACTATAGGTATAACACCCTAATTTAAAAAAATTGTCTAAATGTATTAAGTTATACATCAAAATGAAGCTCTTGCTGAGAGAGGATCAGTGGTGCAATTTGTTTTTGAATATCTCCTTCGGTTTTTGCGTTATACTCCTTTAAACTTTATAAAAAATGTACTTTGTGTGCCGCTAATTTGACCATAAAGGCATTTGCGGTAGCCCATTTCATAAAAGTTATGTAAATATGTAAATTTATATATCAAAATGAAGCTACTAATGTGAGGAATTCAGGGATGTTAGTTGCCTTCAAATTAACCTCTTACTTCTTGAGAAATTAGCTTTTGAAGTTGTGTGAACTTAAAAAACAAATTCAAAAACTTGATTTTTTTTCTTCAAAATCTCGGCACTACTTTTTTTACTTTCTAATATTAATAATACATAACATTTATGGTCATAATTTATACAAATAAATAAAACCAAAATCATTCAGGCCTAGACTGCATGTTATAAAAAAAAATATAAAAAAATACATATTTTACACTTCACTGTTAAAATAATAACTATGCAAGTCTAGAGCGGATGAACACTGAGCAAATCTTTACATAAACTTTAATATTAATTCGAGACCGCGCGGTTGCATATGCCATTATATCACGCAAACAATTGACCATGATGACATGACCTCAGAAAACACGTTTAGGGGAAGTTAGCGATATTTTTCACAGAAAATGTGTGTTGATATTGCTCAAAAACAGTCCAGACAATGTACTAATGTGTGAATCCAAGGCGGGGTCACTGGTTTTATGTCAGTTTGAACATATTTTACTTCAAATTCCCAACTTTTTGTGGATAAAAATGCCGAAAATTTCACGTTTTCTTACCCTTCAGATGAGTCTTCGTCCGTATTGAATAGCTCGACATCTCCATGTGATCTCGTTTCACACATTGACCTTTCAACTTTCATCAAAATCTCTAAGAAACTCGCGAAAAAAACGAGATTTCAACGAGACCTCCAAACGCGGTCAGAGGTCAAAAATCACCTGAAGTCGGCAATTTCTGCAAGTCGCACGCGAAAAGTCGTCTTCAAAAACATGCACATTTTTGGATAACTGTTCTATCAATAATCTCACCAAAGATGTTAAATTGAAGAGTAAGTGTTACTCTACATTTCTGGGTAATTTTATGCGTAATTTTGGGACCGTTTGGGCGTTATCCGTTTCCAAAAAAATATTTTTTTACGTGGTGGCACATAGGCAAATGTCTTAACTGGCGTTTACGTGTTATAGCTACTGACTACTTCCAGAACTGTAAGGTTTTTACAAACCTTACAGAAAGACACATTGAACCTGCTGTGGACGATTTTCTTCCATAGTTTTGACCCTCAATAACTTTCTAGTCACGAAATTTTGTGCCCCAAGATTTCACATGCCTTCACTTGATATGGCCATGTACACATAGGCTAGGTTCACTTCCTTGAAATGTAACCCAAAAAGTTAAATTTTACGGAAATTTTGCTTACCAAGACCACATCAATCGCCAATCCGCAGTTTCGCATCCGTTTTTGTCGACTGAGGGCGCCCCAATGCTCTTGACCAACCACAGCGCGGCTTTCATATCAACGCGTGAGGCAAAAAACACACAAAATTGATGCTTTGTTTTCGCAGGAAACAGTCATGAATATTTGTTTCAGATTCGTACGGCATGCTAGCAGCCGCGTTACTGCGCCGCGATGCATGCGGAAACGCCTCTTTTTGTTTTTTTGGACGACTGTTTCCTGCGAAAACAATGCATCAATTTTGTGTGTTTTTTGCCTCACGCGTTGATATGAAAGCCGCGCTGTGGTTGGTCAAGAGCATTGGGGCGCCCTCAGTCGACAAAAACGGATGCGAAACTGCGGATTGGCGATTGATGTGGTCTTGGTAAGCAAAATTTCCGTAAAATTTAACTTTTTGGGTTACATTTCAAGGAAGTGAACCTAGCCTATGTGTACATGGCCATATCAAGTGAAGGCATGTGAAATCTTGGGGCACAAAATTTCGTGACTAGAAAGTTATTGAGGGTCAAAACTATGGAAGAAAATCGTCCACAGCAGGTTCAATGTGTCTTTCTGTAAGGTTTGTAAAAACCTTACAGTTCTGGAAGTAGCTACTGACTACAGTACAGTCATGCCTAAGTCTTAACTGTGATGTATGAAGGTATAAACATTCTCCACTCGAATACATTTTATAAGTATAACCATGGAGGTAGGCCTACCTCCATGGTATAACTTACGAAGGGTGCATGAGGGCTAAACGTAATAGTATACATAATGGTGCACGATTTGTCATTTGTTTTATCATGCACCGCAAAAAATGTGTAGCATGCACTGGTTCCCTGCTTTGACTGCGTAAAGAGAAAAGGAGTTTATGGGAAGCAACGAAATCTGCAAATAGCCTGGCCCCGAATTTTGTGTGTAATGTTTATCAGTTACGGGTGGTCTAGGTACCATTTACAGTCCCCAAAACGTGTGTGATGCAGTTTTCGCTCACGTTTGGCCGTATTTTTATCGGTTTTCTTCCCTGTTTTTTAACATTCTGTGGACAGTATAGTTAAGTGAAGTTATTTAGGATTGTAACGTTAGTATCACAACGCCAACATTTTAACGTTTATAAATTCTGTGCTATAATTATAAAAAACCTTGAACATTTCAAGTTCAACATTGTCATTGTAAAACCTTCTGAATTTGTTGAAATTTGTCTTATTTCTACAGAAAATATGGAGGACAAGGATTCATTCATGCTTCTTGATCTGTGTGCAGACTAGAGTCGCTTAGAGCTGATACCACACGTAGGTCCCCGCTACTTCCAGAACTGTAAGGTTTATACAAACCTTACAGAAAGACACATTGAACCTGCTGTGGACGATTTTCTTCATAGTTTTGACCCTCAATAACTCTCTAGTCACGACATTTTCTGCCCAAGATTTCACATGCCTTCACTTGATATGGCCATGTTCACATAGGCTAGGTTCACTTCCTTAAAAAGTAACCCAAAAAGTGAAATTTTACCGAAATTTCGCTTACCAAGACCACATCCATCGCCAATCCGCAGTTTCGCATCAGTTTTTGTCGACTGAGGGCGCCTCAATGCTCTTGACCAACCACAGCGCGGCTTTCATATCAACGCGTGAGGCAAAAAACACACCACACTGACGTTTTGTTTTCGCAGCAAACAGTAGTTGAATATTTGTTTCAGGTTCGTACGGCATACAACAAGCAGCCGCGTTATTGCGCCGCGCCGCACCGCACCGCGCCGCTCCGCACGCATGCATGGTGGGGGGGGGGGGGGGGGGGGGGGGGGGGGGGGGGGGGGCGAGTGTAGTGGCCTCAAAGGGACAAAGGCTCCTTGGAAATGGTTATAAATACATGTACGCACCAGCTAGTAAGGCTGGCATGTGATAGAAAGAAATCACGTCTCTCGCCTCACGAAATTATTATTTTTATTGCACTCGCAAACATTCGTGTATTACAACCATTTCCAAGGAGCCTTTGTCCCTTTGATGCCACCACACTCGCCCTCCTCACCCTCCCCCCCCCCCCCCCCCCCCCCCCCCCCCCCCCCATGCATGCGGCGCGGTGCGGCGCGGCGCAATAACGCGGCTGCTTGTTGTATGCGTACGAACCTGAAACAAATATTCAACTTACTGTTTGCTGCGAAAACAAAACGTCAGTGTGGTGTGTTTTTTGCCTCACGCGTTGATATGAAAGCCGCGCTGTGGTTGGTCAAGAGCATTGAGGCGCCCTCAGTCGACAAAAACTGATGCGAAACTGCGGATTGGCGATGGATGTGGTCTTGGTAAGCGAAATTTCGGTAAAATTTCACTTTTTGGGTTACTTTTTAAGGAAGTGAACCTAGCCTATGTGAACATGGCCATATCAAGTGAAGGCATGTGAAATCTTGGGGCAGAAAATGTCGTGACTAGAGAGTTATTGAGGGTCAAAACTATGGAAGAAAATCGTCCACAGCAGGTTCAATGTGTCTTTCTGTAAGGTTTGTATAAACCTTACAGTTCTGGAAGTAGGTCCCCGCGTGATGTTTCCAGACTGAAGACTTTCAAAGAAGATGAGGTACATGTAATGATGTACTTTTCCTATTTATTTGACTTTGTGGATTTGAATCTTTTATGCCAGTAAAAAATAACTAGCAACAGTATTTGAACATTCCAACAGGTTGTAATAGGAGGTAATGTCGTCTTTTTTGATCGGTGTATACATGTAATTTAATCAACCAGCAGAATTGGCCAGCAAATCCTGCAATATAAAACCAGTATTGCACAACATCCTCGCCAAGCCGGAGTTATTTTTATATAACAAATTTGCATTTGTACATGTATTTTTCACTCAAACATTTTTTTTTCTAGGCTAACATAAAAAGTCTCTTTGTGATAATTATGGTACAAAAATGTATCGTGCATCTAATCGCTCAATATTTTTTAAACAATGCTCAAAGCTGATGTCATTAGTAATTTTGGAGTGTAATACAGAATCTTTGTGCTTCATGTAAAATCAAGTTCATTGGAAGTATTGTTTTATCCACAATTGGCTCATATGGCACTGAAAAATTAAATACTCATGCATGCCATGTAATGAAGGTTGAGTTGCATTTGTTGCATATGGAATGTACAAACACATGAAAAGTAGCACTAACATTAGTTTCCTAATTCTTTTGCAGAGGGTGATCGCAAAAACCTGGCAGTGTTTGTTTTGCCCTGCATATTGCCAACTGGTGTGAAAGGGAAGAACACCAGGAGTAATGGGGATGACGCCATCAAGTCATTTATAGACCGTCAACTACCGGTAGTAAGAATCTTTAACTTTTCATTGATAGCTAAACATAGAAATATTTATGTATAACCGGTTAGTATAGAACACTAGATGGTTAAGCATCTGCACTAAAAATCAAGTAGGTATGATCTAAAATACGAACCGCATGTGTTATTCACAAACGTTTAGACAAACCGAATGTACAGTGCTCATCAGGCATGCAACTTTTCCTCGGATCAGCTGATTTCCTTGTTTTTCACGTCACACTTATGCCATTGAAAATTGAAAAACACTGTATAAAGTCTTGTAAAGATTGGAATTTCCTGGTTTTTTTAAATTCCAAGTTGCATGCCTGTGCTCATTGAACAACGGCGCCAAAACACTTTTCAAACTTGAGGGGGGTCAAAATTAGCGCCGGTGCCGGCTGGCTGCTACCATTTTCTGTTTTTATTTATACGGAACTGCCCAGAAGGGGGGGGGGGGGTGCAAATTTCCCCCTCGGACCCCGGTTCCGCCGCCGTTGTCATTGAATAATAGAAAAGGGGGAAAAGACCTTAGTTGTGATGGACTGTTTCACCGTGCTACATGTACATGTACTTGCCATGCAGTTTTTCTATGGTCCCTGGCATACTAAAGACACCTTCAATATATGTAATTAAATTAATGCCATCCTATCTAACGTTTCACATTTTGAACCGCCTAGTGTTAGTTGGCCTGCCATATAGATTTAACATGTTTAAAGAGCAACTCCAACGATTTCCAACTTCTCTTAGGTTTCGATATGAAACAGATACTTGTGAATATTCTTATTTTTGATGCCGGTTTTTGTTAAAAAAAAACATTTTTTGTTGCCTTTCTTTACGCGAGTCTATCCCAGTTTCGTGAAAAGGAGCGTGACGTCAAAGCTCATTTACATCTAATTAATATGCATTTCTGACGTATTACCATGAGCATGCAACAATGCGACACGTACACATGCAAAATAACAATAACATCGCGTACGGCTTTCTACGGTACCACATGTTTTTTTCATTTCTCAACTGCGCCACCAGAAAATGGTAACAATTTCTCTCAAAATAACACAAAATTGAGACGCAAAACAAACATGATTTTGTATTGAATAAGTAATTTATTATATATTGAACACAATAACATTAATTATATTTTAAAAACCGTTGAAGTTGCTCTTTAAAGATCTAAAGATGACTTTTGCAAGATGAAATTAATATAAATATGAAATAGAAAAGTTTATGGCTCAGGAAAGATGAAGATTGTGTTCAATTGTGTGCTTTTTCTATGCGTACAGGTCTACATAACAATTGTTATCTTTCTTTGTTTGTACTCTGACTATAGATTGGTAGAAACATCCCCTGGTACCTGGATACTCCGACATTGAAACAGCCCTTTATACTTGTCCTTGGGAAGCGACTCGAGCCAGAACAGACACTTATCATCGTAGAGCAACATGCAATCTCCCACATATGGATGATGATCAAGGCACTAGATGTATGTTGAAATGCTTTTTTATGTACTGGATATCTCCTTCCCTTGGCAGCCATTCAGAAAGCTGTGTATGGCCTTGGAGAGGGGAAAGGGAGACAAATCGATCTCTGCGTGTGTTCGGTCACTCAGAGCATTTTTTAGCTCCCAAAAACCTGAAAACCAGTGATTATATCAATCTGGAAGTACCTAGAGGTAGGGGAGGGGCTGAGAGGATTCACCCAACACTTCCCGCAGAATGGCACTCTCTGGTTGATAATCACCGATTTTCATCAATCACTTACAAACATTGCAATGTCATCAGTGAACTCTGTGTATGGATGTGCATTCAATTTCATGTTTAATTAAAAGGACGATAAAATATATAAACATTGTCATTAAATTTTGGCAAATCTTGACCACATCTGAGATTCAAAAATGGAGACAATTGCCTATGAGAGCCATAATTTGTTTTGGATGTTGTACAAAAATGTCTTCATTACACCAATGATGTGAGTGGCACATCAACCCAAACATGTAAGGTAAAACTTGAGACATTTTGCGGCAAATGATTTGTAGCCTATAAAATACCACAAGCATGTCGGTGATGATCTATACCCAGTGTCAAAAGTTCAGGTTAAATTTCATTAACATGCTGGATATGCCGCTTGATTAGAGCTCATGATAGAGAAGTAATTAGGAGTACATGTTCATGTACAAATAACATGTACACTCCATTGATATTGGGGCAATATGAGTAAGTTTATTTGACAACTTGCCTATTAAACAGTGTTTACCTAATTTTTTTTTCTTCAATATTAATATTTTCATTATTTTTGAACTCTTGCCAATTGGTTCAGACCCGCATTACCGCAGAAATATCCAGATCGAATCAAAAGATATATTTCACTCTTGATTTCAGTCACATTTTAAATTGCTGTTTCTCGGTTTGCCAAATTATAATTTTTTTCACTCACATGTACAATATACCCCATGAATGTGGGTAAGCCCAAATACATTTTATAGTGCAGCTTTTATTCTCATATTTTAATTCGTGCATTTAGTGAATGCTGTAATTTTTTTTCTTGTTTTGGGGTTAATATTTTATGTCTTTTTATATTGTGCCATACTGTTTAAAGATATACTATTTCTGCTCTTCCAAAAATAAATCTTTGAACGAATTTTCTAAAAATGTGTTCTTTAACAAATACATAAACTTTTTGGTATTTTGAGCATCTCAAACTATGAGTCTACATAAGCTGCATGAGCGTAAATGGTCCATCCATCTGCAGTGGGAAATTTATGGTGTCCCACAATACATTCATTGACAGATTTTTTTTCTCTGATGGCTCATCTGAAATCTAATAACTTTTGCAATGCTCCAAAATAGCAGTTCAGCAACATTTTGTGAAATTTAGGTAAGAGAACAAGGAATATACCTTTAAATCTGCAAAGGCTTGCAATAGCACCACGTGAAACTAGTTCTCAATCAGTTGATTACTACTGCATGTTGAGCACTAGTTTCACAAGGTTTTACCGCAAACTTTACCAGATAATTTCTTACTATAAAACTTTACTACGTGTACAATGTAAAGCCTCAAATCCAAAGACGTTTGACCTAGATGATTAAAATGAGATGTTTAACTGGCAAATATCAAATGTTTCTTTCTTTTTTATTTTCTAGTTTCTCTTCTTACCTTGTTAACAAGGCTCTCCAACTTGCGAGTCGGTAATGTTACCATGATTTAAGTCGGGTCCATACCAGTGTGACAAGCCTGGAACCTAAGAGTTGGTCATAATGATCTAAATACAATCCAGCTCTCCGGGTCAATACTCTCCGGGTCAATCCAACACGGCACTCCGGGTCAATCCAACCCCGAGCCGGGTCAGGCCCCCTGTGACCCAGATTCCGGGTCAGTTTCAACCCGGAATGGGTTAAATCTGACCCGGAATGGCTGATTTTTGACCCGGATAATTCAAGGTGACAAAATTTTGACCCGGATCTCATGAATTCAACCTACCTTCCGGGTCAATGTGTGCGTAACCCGGGTCCCGGGTCAGAAATTATTGACCCGGAAACCCAGATTCCGGGTCATAAAACTTTTGACCCGGAATCCCGGGTCAGTATTATTTGACCCGGAAACCATTTTTCCGGGTCGTTCAAAAGCGACCCTTTTCCGGGTCAGGAATTTCTGACCCGGAACTCCGGGTCATGCCAACCCGGAATGGGTCAGGCCCCCTGGGACCCGGAATCCGGGTCAGATCTGACCCTTTCCGGGTCAAATCTGACCCGGGTGTTTTTAGAGTGTACGAATCAGCGTGGTTTCACGCGGTCACGTTGCTTCGCGGTACCCTTTTATTTTCCGATTTTAGTTTTGATTTTCGTTTGATTCTATCCAAGTCGTCGTTTTAGTCACAGTTTTCCTAAAGATTTTAACACCCAGCCCTCTAGCTACGACATACCTGTTGGCTTTTGATGTTGCTAACTACAACTTACGTTATTAGTTTCGTATGACTGAAACAGTGGATTTTGTTCTCTTATACTTGGAGCAGGGCCAGTAACTACCTCAAATAGCACGCTCCCATCAAGAACGAATGTATGTTAATGAAATTATAAACAGCTACAAATATCAGCTTATAAACGTATGAAGAACATACTCACAGGGAAGAAATTTCTTGGGAATACTCCCTCAGTAGTATGGCATTCACTGTTTCAACACATCAACTACTAACAACGAGCTCAATATGTTCGTGAAATTCACAGAGCATGGATAGTCGACCTTACAGCCATGCGTAATTATTGCAGACGTAGTTTGCCCATTAGGTTTTGGCATGACAAAAGTGTGAACTAGAGCTAATTTGTGCTTCACGAAGCACGGATATCAGCCTATATAGCCCTTTGAAAGGTTTTTCTGAACTGACTCGCACTGACCTTAAGTTGACCCCCGAAATTGCCAAAGCATCTAAGTTATGAGGCTTGGTCCAGAGATGTAAATAACCAACTTTGACATCAAGACTGTGGGAGAAGCAGCATTTCGTAATTTTGAAGAAAATGACCCCTACTGACCATTAGGTGACCATTGGCCAAATTCTTTGTACACCCTATATGAGGCTTGGCCTAGAGATGTAAATAACCAGCTTCGACATCAAGACTGTAGGAGAAGAAGCATTTTGTAATTTTGAAGAAAATGACCCCCTGCTGACCATTAGGTGACCATTGGCCGAAATATGTGTACACCATATATGAGGCTTGGTCCAGAGATGTAAATAACCAACTTTGACATCAAGACTGTGGGAGAAGAAGCATTTTGTAATTTTGAAGAAAATTATCCCCTGCTGACCATTAGGTGACCATTGGCCGAAATATGTGTAAACCATATATGAGGCTTGGTCCAGAGATGTAAATAACCAATTTTGATATCAAGACTGTGGGAGAAAAAGCGTTTCGTAATTTTGAAGAAAATGACCCCCGACTGACCATTAGGTGACCATTGGCTGAAATATGAGTACACCATATATGAGGCTTGGTCCAGAGATGTAAATAACCAACTTTGACATCAAGACTGTGGGAGAAAAAGCATTTTGTAATTTTGAAGAAAATGACCCCCTGCTGACCATTAGGTGACCATTGGGCGAAATATGTGAACACCATATATGAGGCTTGGTCCAGAGATGTAAATTACCAACTTTGACATTAAGACTATGGGAGAACAAGCATTTAGTAATTTTGAAGAAAATGACCTCTGCAGACCATCAGGTGACCATTGGCCGAAATATGTGTACACCATATATGAGGCTTGGTCCAGAGATGTAAATAACCAATTTTGACATCAAGACTGTGGGAGAAGAAGCATTTCGTAATTTTGAAGAAAAATACCCCCGACTGACCATTAGGTGACCAATGGCCGAAATATGAGTACATCATATATGAGGCTTGGTCCAGAGATGTAAATAACCAACTTTGACATCAAGACTGTGGGAGAAGAAGCATTTTGTAATTTTGAAGAAAATGACCCCCTGCTGACCATTAGGTGACCATTGGCCGAAATATGTGTACACCATATATGAGGCTTGGTCCAGAGATGTAAATAACCAATTTTGACATCAAGACTGTGGGAGAAGAAGCATTTTGTAATTTTGAAGAAAATGACCCCTGCTGACCATTAGGTGACCATTGGCCAAATTCTGTGAACAACCAATAAGAGGCTTGGTCCAAAGATGTAACTGACCAAGTCCGACATTAATTGGACCAAGACTGTGGGAGAAGAAGCATTTTGTATTTTTGAAGAAAATGACCCCCACTGACCATTAGGTGACCACTGGCCAAATTCTGTGAACAACTCATATGTAGCTTGGTCCAAAGATGTAACTGACCAAGTCTGACATTAATTGGACCAAGACTGTGGGAGAAGAAGCATTTTGTATTTTTGAAGAAAATGACCACTGGTGACCACTAGGTGACCTCTGACCCCACATGCTGGTCACTTGAGATAGAACTCAAGTCAAGGAAGATCCTGTCCAAATTTGGCTAAAATCGGCCAAAAGATTTTGGCAGATATGGCATTTTTTGTGAGCGTTTGCCCGAAGAAAGAAAGAAAGAAAGAAAGAAAGAAATGCGACGATCACAATATACCAGCCTGCTTCGCAAGGCTGATATAAAGAACTAGAGCTAATTTGTGCTTCACGAAGCACGGATATCAGCCCAAATAGCCCTTTGAAAGGTTTTTCTGAACTGACTCGCACTGACCACAAGTTGACCCCCTAAATTGCCAAAGCATCTAAGTTATGAGGCTTGGTCCAGAGATGTAAATATCCAACTTTGACATCAAGACTGTGTGGGAGAAGCAGCATTTCGTAATTGTGAAGAAAATGACCCCTACTGACCATTAGGTGACCATTGGCCAAATTCTTTGTACACCCTATATGAGGCTTGGCCTAGAGATGTAAATAACCAGCTTCGACATCAAGACTGTAGGAGAAGAAACATTTTGTAATTTTGAAGAAAATGACCCCCTGCTGACCATTAGGTGACCATTGGCCGAAATATGTGTACACCATATATGAGGCTTGGTCCAGAGATGTAAATAACCAACTTTGACATCAAGGCTGTGGGAGAAGAAGCATTTTGTAATTTTGAAGAAAATTACCCCCTGCTGACCATTAGGTGACCATTGGCCGAAATATGTGTAAACCATATATGAGGCTTGGTCCAGAGATGTAAATAACCAATTTTGATATCAAGACTGTGGGAGAAAAAGCATTTCGTAATTTTGAAGAAAATGACCCCCGACTGACCATTAGGTGACCATTGGCTGAAATATGAGTATACCATATATGAGGCTTGGTCCAGAGATGCAAATAACCAACTTTGACATCAAGACTGTGGGAGAAAAAGCATTTTGTAATTTTGAAGAAAATGACCCCCTGCTGACCAGGTGACCATTGGCCGAAATATGTGTACACCATGAGGCTTGGTCCAGAGATGTAAATAACCAACTTTGACATTAAGACTGTGGGAGAAGAAGCATTTTGTAATTTTGAAGAAAATTACCTCTGCTGACCATTAGGTGACCATTGGCCGAAATATGTGTACACCATATATGAGGCTTGGTCCAGAGATGTAAATAACCAATTTTGACATCAAGACTGTGGGAGAAGAAGCATTTCGTAATTTTGAAGAAAAATACCCCCGACTGACCATTAGGTGACCAATGGCCGAAATATGAGTACATCATATATGAGGCTTGGTCCAGAGATGTAAATAACCAACTTTGACATCAAGACTGTGGGAGAAGAAGCATTTTGTAATTTTGAAGAAAATGACCCCCTGCTGACCATTAGGTGACCATTGGCCGAAATATGTGTACACCATATATGAGGCTTGGTCCAGAGATGTAAATAACCAATTTTGACATCAAGACTGTGGGAGAAGAAGCATTTTGTAATTTTGAAGAAAATGACCCCTGCTGACCATTAGGTGACCATTGGCCAAATTCTGTGAACAACCAATAAGAGGCTTGGTCCAAAGATGTAACTGACCAAGTCCGACATTAATTGGACCAAGACTGTGGGAGAAGAAGCATTTTGTATTTTTGAAGAAAATGACCCCCACTGACCATTAGGTGACCACTGGCCAAATTCTGTGAACAACTCATATGTAGCTTGGTCCAAAGATGTAACTGACCAAGTCTGACATTAATTGGACCAAGACTGTGGGAGAAGAAGCATTTTGTATTTTTGAAGAAAATGACCACTGGTGACCACTAGGTGACCTCTGACCCCACATGCTGGTCACTTGAGATAGAACTCAAGTCAAGGAAGATCCTGTCCAAATTTGGCTAAAATCGGCCAAAAGATTTTGGCAGATATGGCATTTTTTGTGAGCGTTTGCCCGAAGAAAGAAAGAAAGAAAGAAAGAAAGAAATGCGACGATCACAATATACCAGCCTGCTTCGCAAGGCTGATATAAAGAACTAGAGCTAATTTGTGCTTCACGAAGCACGGATATCAGCCCAAATAGCCCTTTGAAAGGTTTTTCTGAACTGACTCGCACTGACCACAAGTTGACCCCCTAAATTGCCAAAGCATCTAAGTTATGAGGCTTGGTCCAGAGATGTAAATATCCAACTTTGACATCAAGACTGTGTGGGAGAAGCAGCATTTCGTAATTGTGAAGAAAATGACCCCTACTGACCATTAGGTGACCATTGGCCAAATTCTTTGTACACCCTATATGAGGCTTGGCCTAGAGATGTAAATAACCAGCTTCGACATCAAGACTGTAGGAGAAGAAACATTTTGTAATTTTGAAGAAAATGACCCCCTGCTGACCATTAGGTGACCATTGGCCGAAATATGTGTACACCATATATGAGGCTTGGTCCAGAGATGTAAATAACCAACTTTGACATCAAGGCTGTGGGAGAAGAAGCATTTTGTAATTTTGAAGAAAATTACCCCCTGCTGACCATTAGGTGACCATTGGCCGAAATATGTGTAAACCATATATGAGGCTTGGTCCAGAGATGTAAATAACCAATTTTGATATCAAGACTGTGGGAGAAAAAGCATTTCGTAATTTTGAAGAAAATGACCCCCGACTGACCATTAGGTGACCATTGGCTGAAATATGAGTATACCATATATGAGGCTTGGTCCAGAGATGCAAATAACCAACTTTGACATCAAGACTGTGGGAGAAAAAGCATTTTGTAATTTTGAAGAAAATGACCCCCTGCTGACCAGGTGACCATTGGCCGAAATATGTGTACACCATGAGGCTTGGTCCAGAGATGTAAATAACCAACTTTGACATTAAGACTGTGGGAGAAGAAGCATTTTGTAATTTTGAAGAAAATTACCTCTGCTGACCATTAGGTGACCATTGGCCGAAATATGTGTACACCATATATGAGGCTTGGTCCAGAGATGTAAATAACCAATTTTGACATCAAGACTGTGGGAGAAGAAGCATTTCGTAATTTTGAAGAAAAATACCCCCGACTGACCATTAGGTGACCATTGGCCGAAATATGAGTACACCATATATGAGGCTTGGTCCAGAGATGTAAATAACCAACTTTGACATCAAGACTGTGGGAGAAGAAGCATTTTGTAATTTTGAAGAAAATGACCCCCTGCTGACCATTAGGTGACCATTGGCCGAAATATGTGTACACCATATATGAGGCTTGGTCCAGAGATGTAAATAACCAATTTTGACATCAAGACTGTGTGAGGAGAAGCATTTCGTAATTTTGAAGAAAATGACCCCCGACTGACCATTAGGTGACCATTGGCCAAAATATGTGTACACCATATATGAGGCTTTGTCCAGAGATGTAAATAACAAATTTTGACATCAAGACTGTGGGAGAAGAAGCATTTCGTAATTTTGAAGAAAATGACCCAGACTGACCATTGGGTGACCATTGGCCAAATTCTGTGAACAACCAATATGAGGCTTGGTCCAGAGATGTAACTGACCAAGTCCGACATTAATTGGACCAAGACTGTGGGAGAAGAAGCATTTTGAATTTTTGAAGAAAATGACCCCCACTGCATGACCATTAGGTGACCACTGGCCAAATTCTGTGAACAACTCATGTAGCTTGGTCCAAAGATGTAACTGACCAAGTCTGACATTAATTGGACCAAGACTGTGGGAGAAGAAGCATTTTGTATTTTTGAAGAAAATGACCACTGGTGACCACTAGGTGACCTCTCACCCCACATGCTGGTCACTTGAGATAGAACTCAAGTCAAGGAAGATCCTGTCCAAATTTGGCTAAAATCGGCCAAAAGATTTTGGCAGATATGGCATTTTTTGTGAGCGTTTGCCCGAAGAAAGAAAGAAAGAAAGAAAGAAAGAAAGAAAGAAATGCGACGATCACAATATACCAGCCTGCTTCGCAAGGCTGATATAAAGAACTAGAGCTAATTTGTGCTTCACGAAGCACGGATATCAGCCCAAATAGCCCTTTGAAAGGTTTTTCTGAACTGACTCGCACTGACCACAAGTTGACCCCCGAAATTGCCAAAGCATCTAAGTTATGAGGCTTGGTCCAGAGATGTAAATATCCAACTTTGACATCAAGACTGTAGGAGAAGAAGCATTTTGTAATTTTGAAGAAAATGACCCCCTGCTGACCATTAGGTGACCATTGGCCGAAATATGTGTACACCATATATGAGGCTTGGTCCAGAGATGTAAATAACCAACTTTGACATCAAGACTGTGGGAGAAGAAGCATTTTGCAATTTTGAAGAAAATTACCCCCTGCTGACCATTAGGTGACCATTGGCCGAAATATGTGTAAACCATATATGAGGCTTGGTCCAGAGATGTAAATAACCAATTTTGATATCAAGACTGTGGGAGAAAAAGCGTTTCGTAATTTTGAAGAAAATGACCCCCGACTGACCATTAGGTGACCATTGGCCGAAATATGTGTACACCATATATGAGGCTTGGTCCAGAGATGTAAATAACCAATTTTGACATCAAGACTGTGGGAGAAGAAGCATTTCGTAATTTTGAAGAAAAATACCCCCGACTGACCATTAGGTGACTATTGGCCGAAATATGAGTACACCATATATGAGGCTTGGTCCAGAGATGTAAATAACCAACTTTGACATCAAGACTGTGGGAGAAGAAGCATTTTGTAATTTTGAAGAAAATGACCCCCTGCTGACCATTAGGTGACCATTGGCCGAAATATGTGTACACCATATATGAGGCTTGGTCCAGAGATGTAAATAACCAATTTTGACATCAAGACTGTGGGAGAAGAAGCATTTTGTAATTTTGAAGAAAATGACCCAGACTGACCATTGGGTGACCATTGGCCAAATTCTGTGAACAACCAATATGAGGCTTGGTCCAGAGATGTAACTGACCAAGTCCGACATTAATTGGACCAATTAAGACTGTGGGAGAAGAAGCATTTTGAATTTTTGAAGAAAATTACCCCCACTGCATGACCATTAGGTGACCACTGGCCAAATTCTGTGAACAACTCATGTAGCTTGATCCAAAGATGTAACTGACCAAGTCTGACATTAATTGGACCAAGACTGTGGGAGAAGAAGCATTTTGTATTTTTGAAGAAAATGACCACTGGTGACCACTAGGTGACCTCTGACCCCACATACTGGTCACTTCAGATAGAACTCAAGTCAAGGAAGATCCTGTCCAAATTTGGCTAAAATCGGCCAAAGATTTTGGCAGATATGGCATTTTTTGTGAGCGTTTGCCCGAAGAAAGAAAGAAAGAAAGAAAGAAAGAAATGCGACGATCACAATATACCAGCCTGCTTCGCAAGGCTGATATAACTAGAGCAGGATGTGTGTGCTTCACGAAGCACAAATATCAGCCGGTTGTCCGTAGGGCACCAGACAATAACTATATTGCTGACCACTAGGCGAACTTTGCTCTCAATCTTGAAACCCTCATCACATATTCGGCAATCGACACGGGTTTAGCTGACCAAATGTTGCCGAAATCGACTGAAAAGATGTGGGAAAACATGTTTGTCAGAAAATGACCCCTGCTGACCACCAGGTGACCTTTGACATAAATCTGCAATGACCCGATCAGAAGCTTTCGACATCGGTGTAACGGCTCAACTGTGGCTGAAATCAAATGAAAAAAGTGACAACAGTGCAATTTAGCATGTATCCTAGAGAATGACCCCCACTGACCACTGGCTGACCTTTGACCTTAATCTGCAAAGACACCATATCAGGTGCTCTCAACAGAGGTGTAACTGACCATGTGTGGATTAAATCAATTGAAAAGCATTTTCCGTGTTTTTAATAAAAATGACCACTGCTGACCACTAGGTGACCTTTGACCTAAGTCTGCAATCAACGCATATAGGACTGGCAACAAGGTTATAACTGACCAAGTGTGATTGAAATCGTTTGACAAAATGTTGGAAAAGAGCAAATTTTGCAAATTTTGCAAATTTTGCATTTTCCAGAAAATGACCGCTTCTGACCACTGAGTGACCTTAGTCCGAAATCTACTAACACCCCAGTTGGGGCTTTGGCAAAGGATGCATGTGACAAAATATGGCTAAAATCGGCTGAAGAATGCGGCAGAAGAAGCGTTTTACTTATTTCAATGAAATTACCCCTAGTGACCACTAGGTGTCCTTTGGCCAAATTCTGTGTACAACTTTTATGAGGCTTGGTGTAGGGATGCGACTGACCAAGTTTGGCCTTCATCGGATGAAGACTGTGGGAGAAGAAGCATTTTGTAAATTTCAATAAAATGACCGGTAGTGACCGCTAGGTGACCCTTGACCCCGGTCAGAGTGCACCACATATCAAGCTTGGGTCAGTTGTCCATAGGGCCAAGTTTCGTTGAAATTGGCCAAAGGGTTTGGCAGTTATAGCAATTTATAGCAATTTATAGCTCTTGGTGAGAAATAAGAAGACGAAGATACAGAAGGACCACAATATATCAGCGTGCTTCGCACGGCTGATATAAAGAAAGAAATGCGACGATCACAATATACCAGCCTGCTTCGCAAGGCTGATATAACTATAGCCTGCTTCGCAAGGCTGATATAAATATTCATACATTGGCGTACGGGTACGTAATAATACAGGTTGATACATAACTTGCCTTTAGATATGCACACCACTCCAAGCGCTCATTTGACAGCGCAGTGTATATTTTTGGTTCATTTCAAGATTTCAAATGGGGGGGGGGGGGGGGGGGCACCCGGGGGGCACGGACATCTGCTGCCCCCCCCCCCCCTACCTACAGCCGATTGGTTCTAAATTAAGCGGAGCTAGCTTGAGTGTCTGGCGTACAGCCTCACTCACCGTCCTTATTAGCGGTTACATTAAATTTCTTTCGAAATTTGTAATAAGTCCTGTATACGTTTACTCAAAAAAAAATTGCCAGAAAGGAAATTAGATTCTATTCTTCTACTTAACTTTCAGTTTTTTACCCAATGACTGCCACAAAATTATTTTATAAATTTTCATCTTTGTAAGAGTACAACGAGTTTCACTAGCCATTAAATAATCGTGCATGCTCGCCAAGTTATGAATAATTCATTTGTCAAGGTCAAACTCAATCGCTGATTGGCTCCCCCGGAAAGTCGGGGGAGAATGTCGAAAAAGTAAAGAAAAAGTTAAGACCCGCGGACAGGAATATCCAAGACCTTCGTGGAAGTGAAGAACCGAGCAAAGAACAGTAGAATCGATTCTTGACAGAGCGCGTAATATATAAAACATTATCGAATACAATCCGAATCGATTTACTGAGAAACAGCGCCCTCGTTCGGAAGGAAAAAACGGAACACGAAGGTCTTGGAACCAAGACTATGCATGTGCGCGCCCAACCTCGTCAGGCCGGCTAGGATGGTGCGCGCCCAACCTCGTTCCCATGGCTTACTTTATTTTCAACCTCGTTCCAATAGTAAGCCCTGGGATGGGAACTCCTTACTCGTGCTCTGATTGGATAGTGAAAATACAGCATTAGCTTATTAGCATATAGAGAAATTAAAACCGTACAGTTGGTGACAGTTGATACCAAAAGTGAAACTTTTGTTGGTATTTTTTAACGTTAGTGACTTTTCTGCAGTATATATTCTCTGAAATTTCTGCAATGGTGACGCCCAACCCCTCAAAAAATACACCCGTCAGATCTGATACTTGCATCTTGAAGTTAAATTGTGTTCCAAAAGCGACAAACGTGGGACGCACATCTGGAGAGTCAGTGGACAAAAAGAAGTTTTCCGCAATTGCTTTCACAGTAGCTTTCCACGAAGTGACACAATATGCCGAAGTTAAAGGGGCTGTGTCGTCACGATCATAGCAGGCTTGCGGCTGCACACTGAATCCCGAACTGATGAACGCAGATGAACCTAGTAACTGCAAATAATACCCCACGCGCAAATAATACCACGACCGCGCGCTGACCTACAGGGCTCGCGCGCGCTGACCCACAGGGCGCGCGCGCCAGATCAGATTACAATTGCAATGACTGCTGCATGCATGATCCTGTAGTTATGATACATACTGCATGTACAAGTATTTTGTATGTGTTTGTGCCACCAAAAATATACGATAGGCCTACAGTCGAACATAGTCCGTGACACCCCACCCGCCAAACGCCAAAATGTACCATGACAGAACTAAACGAAAATAAGTAAATAAGTAAATCTGTATTTATAATTGTAAAATAAATAATGCACCAGCCCCTTCCTATACAAAAATAAAGTTGTAGGCCTATGTATCGAAATAAATTTCGACTAAAATCGGCTGTGCGTGCAATGATGAGCAAATCAAAGTAAAACAGCTATACTGATGCCGATATTGAGTCCACGACCTTGTGTTACATTTGACGGCAGGAATTTATGGAAAGTTACATCATAAGAGTTATTTCAACACTATCAAATAATAAACACAATAATAACAGGTATTACCAATAAATAATATACGCCAAACAAATGAGATTTCACCAGTGGCGAGTAAATCCGTGTCGAAAAGTGGGGATGATTATTGAATTTGTCAACAAGTACTGCATCTTGAACTTTTTCTCAACGGGGGATACCCCTGCCCTAAACACCGCTTGAAATGTGAAACATCACTTTGTGTACAATTTCCCCTTTTTAAATTTACGAAACAAAAAAGAAATACAAATCGGCGGGCCCCTGAACTCCTTCCCCGTGTTTACGCCACTGGCGCACAGATCCCCACATCACTATGATAAAGATGACTACCGAAGAAACAAAGAAATAAACACCCCGATAAATATTCAAACAACCCTAGTTTTCACCTGTTTTGCACGAATTATTCGCTTATTACTTTTTATGACATGAACAATCCACATACCGAGTACATGGATCGGATGTATACTGTACATGTAATGTATGTACTGTACAAGTTGACTATACATTACATGTAGACTTGATGTGCGGAAATGTTGTTTCACACAGCGAGTTGTTAACAAGTGCCATTGGAATAGCGACCAAGTAAAGTTGTTTCAGCTCTATCTATCAACTGCTTAAAAAAAAAATGTACTTCTAAGTTCTAGATTTAAATTTTGTTTTTCGCTGCTAAAGAACTGTCTGCAGCCACTACCCCTCTTTTAGTAGCATGATAATTTTGTTATTAAAGTGACGGGTCAAAATAAGCCTAAAGCTTTTTATCGACCTAAGTTTACAAGCAAGATACGAACAAGATACATCCAGATGAATGTACACATAATACATAGACCCTTTTACGGATACCCCGCCTGTGGGATTTTGTGTACAAAATTTAGCGCGAACTATCCCACAGCGACAAGACATGTTGCAGTTTTGCTGTGCACATTTACATGGACAAGCACCCCGTGTGCCGAGTCGTCCTCTCTGGCAAGAGTTTCGGCATGTACATGTCATAGGTTCTCCAGCGTAAGGTTCTACTTCTATATCGCCAACCTCCAATTCTATGCAACTTTCAGACAAATATTCCATGGCACTTGTGTACATGTGAATGAAATTTTATGAAATAAACAGATGAAATTTGAACGGTTTTTTTCTTAGAGAACTGAGTGCCACGATGTGTGCTACTTGTTTATAAGTATGTATGTACATGTATGTGTATTTCAGTACGCAGACGCTGGACATGCGTGCATGTTCCAGGGGGTGTAGTTTCAAAAAGCCAATTCTCAGAACAGCCATAACAAACGGATGGAGGTTAAAAATAGCACATAACCGAAATGAAGCGCAAGGGGGCGCACTCCAATATTTGATTCGTTAACGCGAGATGGCGCGACGACACAGCCCCTTTAAGTTGTGGAACGAAGGTCCATAAAGAAATTCAAAATTCAACCTTACAACGGCCACCAAAATACTAGATACGCCACCATCTGAACAAGTGGAGTTCCATGATCTGATGAATGTACCAAGGTTTACTTAAAGGGACACACTGCCTTCAAATGTCATGAAATTTTGCTGTTTGGAAATGTTTCTTATCTTTTATAAGAGTTGTTCATGCAAAAAAACACGTATAATGTGTTGTAATTAGTGAGTAGTGATTACAAAACAAGAAAATTGGCCGCTTACCCCTGACATCTGACCCGCGAAACATAGACTTATTTCCAGTACTAAATACCACCGTCTAAATAATGTGCAAAATACGCTGTAAGAGTCTTTAGGCTGGCGCCGCAGCCAGTGGCCTTGTGAACCTATCAGATGATCGCCAGGTACAATTCTCTACCTCTCGACACATATCGCCAGTGCTGCGCGCCGTGCCACAGTACATCAAAATGGATCAACAGAACGTACTTCAACCAGATGCGACTGGAAATACGACTGGTGAACACAGTCCGCCATTTTGTGGAGTCAAAAAATTGGTTCTACAAAATGGCGGACCGTTATTTTTCACAAAATTTAACAAAAACCACGCAATTTGAAGGGATAGTTATGTGAATCTTTATATTCTACTTTTGAAAAAGCTTCCCAACCATGATCCATTTCAGTTTATAGCCCAAATAGCAAAATCCAAAGCAATGTGTCCCTTTAACATTTTACTTTGAAATTTTACCGTTTAATTCCCAGAGACCCCGCAGAACATGTCTTTTCGCTTTCTTGGAGTTCAAATAGTGACTCCTCGACCTTGCATGACGTACGTCACTGATGCGCGCGCAGCGCCCGCATGATATGCACCGCGCGACAACCTGTTTATGCCGGCGACTGTTTCGTGAATAATTCCCTCACCTATGACGCGCGTGTAACCTCGAATCAATATACTACATGTAGGGTGGGACGCTGTATTATCGCGGTACTTATCACGTTTCCCGATCGGAATAGAGATTGCTCACCAACCTTCCCGAATTGTCCTGTCTTTTGTCTTGTATAACTCTTGCTTTTTTACACTGACATAAAAATACCCGACGTTGGTTTGGTTTATTCCCATGCGATGCCTGTGAAAATAGACATGCTCGTCGTTGCTCGGCGGAGTAAGACTCTATTATCGCGGTATGTGGGAAGTGGTTTTTACAATGATCTCAACTTTTTTATTCATAGTTAATTTTTTACCAAAACATCCCCTGAATAAAGTATGATATTTTCCCTGTAAAGTTCAAGTTGATTAAAGACGATTAGGCCCTGCAGGATGATTTCTTAACACCCTGTCCCCCCTGGAAGGCGACAAAATTCACTGAGACAAGTCTACTGATTGACGATTGGGGGCGCCATTCACTTTACACGGTGCGTCGTTTTATTTTTTTACCGCACTGTCCTTATTTTGATCCCGCAAAAGTTTTTACGATTTCGCGGTGGAAATATCGTCCTTCGGCGTCATTATACGTTTGCAGCTGTAGAATGGGAACCAGACAATGGAACTTCCATGGACAGACCACCATTAAAGATTTATGTTAAAATATAGACGGTACTTTTTAGCAGACACGGTGAGGCAAATTTACAAGTTTTGGAAAACGCGAATATTTATTTTAAATCATAAAAGTCCCGACACAAAATTTTATAATCGTCATTTTTATACAACTCAGCAGGAAGTCCTTAATGCCTGATGAACTGGATGAAAAATCGCCACCCAGAGGAGTTTTGGCAACGCAAAAAAAAGAGATATTTCCAATGCCGCGATAATAGAGTTGCCGCGATAATAGGCAGTCCGACTATATATCTACACACGAACACGTACCGCGACCAGTATACCACTCACACGGAGATCAATGAATCCGATCGACCCACCCGGCCCGCGCACTTTACCCGGCCGGCCAGCAACAGTCGCATCGTGCATGTCGTGTCATTCGCTGTCAGTACGAATCGGAGATTTATTTTACCTTTTTTCGAAAATTTGAACCGCTTCCGGCGATCTTTTGCTTGGCGCACACAAGGTGAGGATGTAAATGATGATATTACGGATTTTTTAGGAAACCTTAGCTTGAAAATTCCAGCTCTAGGCTCATGACATATGTGAGATCATGGAGGAAGGAACCCCTCCATGGGTGAGATTAAACGGCGAATCTCACATGTCATGAGCCCAGAGCTGGAATTTTCAAGCTAGGGAAAACTGTGCAGCGGTTTTCGTGCATGGTATGGAAATGACTTTCTTATTCTTGCTGTACTATACTAGCCTATGGGAAAAATAGGCTTCTTTCTATAGGGTTCTGGTAGGAGCCCCATATTTCTAGGTGTATCCCTTTCCCACGCTATTCGCGTCCATCACCATGCCTACCGCCGAAAGGCTAGGTCGGGGAATTTTCGCCGAAGGCTCAAATTTGTTTATAGAGGGCGCTAGACCAACTGGACAGTGGAGAAATTTCAGTACGGTACCCAGCATCCTCATTGTGATGATCAAACGTTATTCGATCGCAAATTTCCACGGGCTCTGGCTTATAGTTGATGCAGAAAACACGCGTACACGTACACGGTACAGTACATGTACATGTACACGATACGATGTACGCGATGATGTACGGACGGACAGACGGGGATTGCTGGTCGAAATTTGTTTGAGGTTGGTTAATACAGTCAGTGCGACATTAAGGCGCCGTCGTGGGGGGGGGGGGATACATTTTCGGTGTTTTTTTCATTGGGAAATTATCTAAACCTCTGTGTCTGATCGGCTAATATAACTTCCCAACATTTAAAAGAAAATGACAGATTAAGAAGCAATCTATAATTTGCATTCTTCACACAGCAACTGATCTTATGAGAGACTACTGGATAAGATTTTTTTTCTTCTATGAAATAACTTATATAGGTCAGTATAGTGGGAGATTATGTTGTCACATGGTCATGATGGTGCACCCCTCATGCACGTACACGTCCGAACTTTGCAATTTATTTGCTTGTTCCTAATAGATTGAGCACTGTTTTATATATGTGACCCGCTCCAGAAAAAGGTGATATAAGTTGCGCTATGCATTTACGTGTAATGGTCCTTTCAACGTTGAGAGAGTAAAAATTTTCGTCAAAATATATTTTTTGTTTTTTTCTTTAATGACATCTTAAATATTTAAAGTTTCAGGTTTGGTGTACAACAATGTTGATTTCAGTGAATAAAGTGAAAAAACAACCCTTTTAGAGTGCATTGTTCCATTGCATTGTATTATAACTAGCTATTTCAAAGCCTGTTTTCTCTGTTGTGCAATTTGAACTCCATAGAGCTAATTAATATGCAAAAACGTGACATCTCCAGAACGGAAAAGGCTTTGGAGCTCTATCATGTACCAAATGAAAGCTTACATTGTGGGCTTTCCAAACATACATAAAACTAATTTTTCATATTTTGCGACATAATAAACCTTTTTCCAGAGCGGGTCACATATTTTCTAGCATTTTTACGAAGTTTTGTTATTCTGTTTTTGTTTTACACTTTTCTACTGGTTTTCCATACTTTTGCCAAACCTCAGGCTTGTAAAGTTGTATTGTATCCCAGCCCCGGATCCCAGCATCCCTTTTTAAGTGCTTTGTCACAAGAAATTTGGAACTTACAGTTAGTGTGCAACCCGTTTACTGTTTGAATAATAAAGATTGCGTGATTTTCAAAAATTTTGCTCCATCTATAATGCGCAAATTTTAAATTTACGCAAGCCAACTCAATTTTCGTGTTAAAAAATTGCGCAGCGAGCATTTTTAATAAATGCGCGCCTTTGAAGATTGCGCTCAACAACGCCATTGGCCGCTGTTTGTGCAGTTTCAAGCCAGTGTTGGATTATTGTGTATAGGTTACGCTTGACTGCACAAACACATTGTAGCAGTTCGCTTGGCTGCCAGAGCCACCGCGGCACCCCGACGTACGTCTCCCGTAAAATACCGTACTCAAGGGGTTAAGTTTTCTTGATAGAAAATAATCTAATACATTTGTCATAGACCTATTTGTATGTCACAGATTAAAATATTTTGGCAAGTGAATTTACTGACTTGCCGTTTTCAACGAAAGATTTTCATGCATGTTTACTTTAAGACAGTTCCGGATCAACACCGTTTGCAATTTGCAATTGCGAATTTCCCCATCCGGGTCCACGTCATTCAATTACGTATCATTTCAATGTTTTTGTACTGTACAGTCGTAATAACTCGTGCAATAAGATGCTTATTAAATCCAAGGCCAACAATGTATTATTTTTCCTTTTTCCGGCGCGTCTGTTTTTTCTTTTAAGCTGATGATTGTTTAGTGATGTTTGGGACGCACATCCAGACTCTCAGGCGAAGGCGCACACCTGTAACAGCTCAGTAACAGCTCTGGAAAGCATCAGAAAAAACATTTGAGCAAAATACTTGACCTCTCGCGTGTGCGCCTTCGCCTGAGAGTCTGGATGTGCGTCCCAAACATCACTAAACAATCATCAGCTTAAAAAAAAACAACAGACGCGCCGGAAAAAGGCAAAAAAATACCATGTTGGCCTTGGATTTAATAAGCATCTTATGCACGAGATATAACGACTGTACAGTACGCCAGTACGAAAAAAATTGAAATGATACGTCAGTGAACATGGTGAATGACGTGGACCCGGATGGGGAAATTAGCAATTGCAAATTGCAAACGGTGGTGATCCGGAACTGTCTTGCCTACAACAAGATGATTACAAATTAGCGTACGCGTGATCCGGAACTGTCGCAAACGATCTGGAACTGTTGCGTTTAATCCTGTACAAAAACTGAGATTTAATTCTCTTTAACCCTAACCCTCCAGGGCATGTTTGCGAGAACCCTGCCAGACGCATCAGATTGCATACTTTGTCACATTGACTTGTGTGGAGAGTCCAGCAAAGTGGAGCTGTCAGCACAGATGCACTGTGCTGCGTCTGGCAGGGTTAGGGTTAAATTGAATCTATGTGGACATAACTTTTCTATTGAAATACATGTACATGTAGCATCAGACATGTCAGAGTTGTACAATGTAGGCCTACATGTACATGTATCTAGTACATATATATTTTTTTCGAATATTCGAAATGGCAATAAACTGTTCAAAATTACAAAAAAAGATGTCAGTAGAATTAAGAGAAGTCTGCTTTAGGTTGAAAAAGTCATTTTGGATTGAGAAAAAATACCCTTGACTCTAATTTGATAGAAAAATGAGGCCCTCTAAACTACACAATCGCCAACACTTTTTTAAGAATAAAAAAACGGGGGTGTGTCTAAAACTCCACAATCGCCCATTGTTTTCACTATCGATTTGTAGATGTGACATTGCATTATAAGCCTTAATATCAATATTGTTATGCCAATGACAATGTCGATTATGATTTAATGATGGGCCTATAGTGCATCAAAGTTGTGTGTATCCGATGCAATGTAGCTCACTCAGTGAAATAAGGTGTTTGGTGGTCTTCTGGAGAAAAATCAGTTCAAAAGCCACGGTCTTTTTTTCCAAGTACATTTTAGGGAAAATCTGTTGCCTAGCAACCACGTAAATAAGAAATGATGTGAAAGGCACTTTTCATTATTCTGTAATTAATTAAAAAGCAATAAAAACTGGCAAGACTACTATGTGTTCATATGAAATATTACTGAGTCTGAGAGGGATTAATAAAACTAAAAAACATGCAGGGCTCATGAACATATGAGCGATGAAAAGGGTCCCAAGAGAACTAAAAAAAATTGAAGTACACAAAAAATGTGTGCTTCCTCAAGTGCATGTATTCAAGTTACTTGAGATAAGGATGTGACATTTACACATTAAAATGTTTTAATAAAAAATTCAAAGTTTAAACACAACTCAAATTTCAAAAATGGCAGTCAACCCTCCAGTGTTCTTTACAAAAAATCTATGATATTTGTAAACAATTTACAAAGCCACTGGCAATTTGGGAGACCGCCAACATAGGGCAAAATAGCTCAGTTGGTAGAGCGCCGGTACGGTATTCCGGAGGTCGCAGGTTCAAATCCCGTCAAGATTTTTTTGGTCAAACAATCCACAAGAGAAACTGACTAGGTAAATTTTAATACATTTTCAAATTGAACAAAGAAACTGGCAGGAGCGGGATTCGAACCTGCGACCTCCGGGTTACCGTACCGGCACTCTACTAACTAAGCTATCTTGCCCTATGTTGGCGGTCTCCCAAATTGTCAGTATCTTTGTTCGGGTGGGCGCTAGTAAGAAGTCATAAACCCAGAATGCCGTATAGCCAGGGATCACACCCAATTTTACGATACAACCTGGGAAGCGACATTGTGGGGATCACTCAATGAGGATACGACTTATTAACTTATAATTCGTCAAACAATCCACAAGGGAAACTGACTAGGTAAATTTGAATACATTTTCAAAGTGAACAAAGAAACTGGCAGGAGCGGGATTCGAACCTGCGACCTCCGGGTTACCGTACTGGCGCTCTACCAACTGAGCTATCTTGCCCTATTTTGGCGGTCTCCCAAATTGTTAGTATCTGGGTTTATGACTTCTGACTAGCGCCCACCCGAACAAAGATACTGACAATTTGGGAGACCGCAAGAGGTTGCAGGTTCGAATCCCGCTCCTGCCAGTTTCTTTGATCAGTTTCTTTGATCCTGCCAGTTTCTTTTTTTTGGTATAATTCAGCAAAAACCTCCGAAAATTATACATTTCCAATGATTTTGTTCAATTTTGTTTTAAACCTTGGTTTGTAAAACACCCCATTTTAATGGTTCGTGCCTCACGTGAGTAGTGCTAAAATGTCCTTATATGGAAATTGACGCGCGTGACACGCATGTGACATGAAATTATGGACTCTACATGTAAATACGGACACAACGGTATAGTAATGCGCTTGCATAATTGGGAGAGTGACTGGTCGTGCGAGTGTTAAACCAATAAAAGGAACCAGATTTCATAGGATTCTAAATTTTGCGTGACACCGGAAAAAGTGTTTAATACCGGTTGGTGTTTTATTGGCCATTTAAAACCACACACGTGACGGGCTTTCGACCAATAGCAATGGGTAAACTGTCTTAGGTATTTATGAATGTTTTTTATCAATTAAAACCCTCCCTCTCCAAAACCTATTGAGTGATAGATTGTAACACGAGCTATGGGAGAGGAAGGGGGTTGCTGTTTTCGATAGGTTGTGATAGAACAGTAGGAGGGTTAATTAATTAAAAGTTGTCTAAAATAGCCCCAATTCAAACAGGGTGTCCCAACAATGATTTGACAGTGTTCTTCTGGTACAAGTCGCCAGTGTTGGGCCATGCCATTTGTTCTACACGTAGTGCTGGATTCCAACAAATTTTTGCAATTTGCTAGTATTTTTTACTTCATTTTACATTGTATATTCATACTGTACAGTTATTAACTTGTTCTGAAGGGTACATTACATACAAAGTGTTCTGCTACTGTAACTGTGTAAGAATAACAATTTCGCCCAATTTGGACACCTACTTTCACCGCAGACCATTAGTGCAATTTGATTACATGGCTGACTTGATTAATTGCACGTTTGCAATGTACTACATGTATGCTCATACAGTACACATACATGTAGTAAAGCAGCCCCACACCCAGCATGCATTACATGTACATCCACTGTCATTGTGCCCTACAGAGTAGGACTCTGTGACATGAATGCAGAGTTATTCATGCAAGGCAATTACCACTCACATTTGGAGAAAAAAACAAAAAAAACAAAAAAAACATACTTAAGGTTTCCTCGTCCCGTGCTCTTGGGGTGCAGTCCACTCAACATTAAAGCTGGGGAGGCTCTGCATGCTATTTAACAGAAGGCGTTTATTGTATGGATGTACACATGAAGCAGAGTTTCTTACAAGTTAATGTGTAGATCTACATAAAGGACTGTTATATACGTCTCGCAAGAATTTTTTGTGCTGTCTTGATAAGAATGCTTTCCTAAATGTCAGCTATTCCTCTGCCAGCCGAAGCATTCCAGTCATGATTGAATTATAATGGCAGGGACATCGTTCACTGCACGAGTGCCAGACATCGATGTAATGTATTAAGTCTATTAATATCTTAAAACAAATACCTGCACATGTACATGTACACGTATACATGTATGTGGTAGTAATGTGGAAATAATATAATTTGATAAGGTCATCAGCATAAACACCAAATGTTGATATTACTTCCTATAGGCCTAATTAGGGTGTTTAGTCAAGTGACATTTACCGAGGACAAAATCATGTTCACGACTTGAACACGACAAATAAATACAATTGTAACTCCAAAGCTACGCAAATAAGTAAAAAAACAACTGTGTTGCCCTTAAATGGGAAAAATCAGGAAGGAGGGTCATTATTTTTTTCATCCATGTCATGTGATTCGGAAGTCGGGAGGCAAAAAGTAAGCTTATTTAAAAATGAGATGTCAAAATGCACGATTGTGCCATCGTACAGTGGCTGTATTTGAAGACAATGATTTTAATCAAACTTGTTCATTTTGTGCGGAAAAAGGTGAGATTTTGAAAATTCCTTTAAAAAAAAAGGATGTTATAAACGACTGATGTCTTGGGATATAATAATAATAAATATTCCAGGTTTCATAAGAGAAGTGTTTTAATAAATTAGGTTAAAATGCAATGCCATTTAAAATCCGGTTATCCAAATTTTATTTAAACCGACGAGTAACGATCATACATGTACATGTAGTCATGCCACAAAAAAGTGAAGAGTAAGGTGCCTCATGAAAAGCCTTCCCAAGGGCAGGATATACATGTACATGTAGTTTGCAGGATGGGCCTTTTAAGTTACAAAAACACTTTAGAGCTGTAACATACGAAAAAAATGGGAGGCAGGATATTATACAAGATACCAAGCGAGTTAAATGCATTTACAATCAAAGTCCATGGAGCAAACTGAAGGGTATTCTAGTTGTTTTCTTTAGCCTGTGTCACAAAAGAATGGAAGGCTTATTTGTTTTTTAAAGGCGGCTTTCGAATATCCGGTTTCTAAAATTAAAACCGAATTCAAACCGAATATTAAAAATAGGGATTCCCTGAGAACCATGCATGGCACATCATTGACTTAGTGTGTAAAACGTTCCATGCGTGCCCCAGACAGCCAAATTGGCAATTTTCAGCAGAGCCGAGTGGAACTGAGCTTGTTAATTAGTTTTTCAAAGTGAACAAAGAAACTGGCAGGAGCGGGATATGAACCTGCGACCTCCGGAACACCGTACCGGTGCTCTACCAACTGAGCTATCTTGCCCTACGTTGGCGGTCTCCCAAATTGTCAGTATCTTTGTTCGGGTGGGCGCTAGTCAGAAGTCATAAACCCAGAATGCCGTATAGCCAGGGATCACATCACACCCAATTTTACGATACAACCTGGGAAGTGACATTGTGGGGATCACTCAATGAGGATACGACTTTTTAACTTATAATTCGTCAAACAATCCACAAGGGAAACTGACTAGGTAAATTTGAATACATTTTCAAAGTAAACAAAGAAACTGGCAGGAGCGGGATGGATGACATATTAATGACATGTTCTGTTTAATGACATCTTTATCATAATTAGTGTGAATTTGACATGAAAGTTTCTCTTATTCAAAAAATAATTGGTTTGACCTGTTACCCCATATTTGATTTCCATGTGTACGTATTTTATACACATTCTAACGGGAATATGTAATTTCCCAGGTTTCCCCAATTTTTTGTCACCTACTCGACAAACTAAAATGTCAATTTCTCTACAACTGCAGATTAAAAAAAAAAATGAAGCTTTGTTCTAAACACTAAAAAAAATCAAGAACATTGGACTTTTGGAAAATTTTCACCCAAACCCCCCACCATAATGCTCCAAAGGAGGAGTCCTACTGGCAAAAAACCTGTGCTACAATATGTATTCAAGCCGTAAATGCCATAGCATACATGTACACATTGGCTTGGTCTCTGACTATAACCCTCCCTCTCTCGGTGCCAAAATGGAGTAAATTACCCTATCTATCAAAACCTATCACAAGCTATGAGAGAGGAATGCGGTTGGTTTTTTGATAGGTTGTGATAGTACATAGTTATAGTACATGTAGTAGGAGGGTTAAGTTCAGTAATTTTTTACCAATGCACAATTACATGTACCGGTACTTGGAACAGTCCTCAGCTGTAGCTACAAAATGTATGTACATTGTACACTCCCATCCCAGGGCAACTTGAAATCCATCCTGTTAACCTGCAGAGAACCGATACTGGCTACCCTCCGAGCAGCCTGCGTAATTCAGTACTTATGAAAGTATCACATTATTATTAAATTGCCAGATCAAACGAATCATTATAAACTTTGGGAGATTACTGATAAGCCCTGCAGTATGATATTTATGACTTTAATGCAATGTTTTTCATATGGCCCTGCTATAAATCCATCAATCTCCAACAAAACATAATCCAACAAAATACAACAGGTATTTTTTTGTACATGTATTCGTGTGCCCTGCCAAATCCAACAAAATCTAACAAATGTTACTAGAAGTCTGGTTCCACCCTCCTAAATATGACAAAATCCAACAGGTATATTTAGCTTCCACCCTGCTAAATATGACAAAATCGCTGCTATCCTGCTGAATACAATGTACAACACACCATGTACAACACACACATTTGTGTTGACTGCTAAATCCTACAAATTAAACAGCTTTTTACTTTTGTTGGATTTTCAAAGTGAACAAAGAAACTGGCAGGAGCGGGATTCGAACCTGCGACCTCCGGAATACCGTACCGGCGCTCTACCAACTGAGCTATCTTGCCCTATGTTGGCGGTCTCCCAACTTGTCGGTATCTTTGTTCAGGTGGGCGCTGATTTTGTTGGATTTGGCTTAATGTGAATTTCCATTTTGTAGCAACGCCAGGGAATCATTTCAGCATTTTGGTTTTTATGCTGATGAAAATGTCCATACATGTAACAAATGCGTGTATATCAAACATTTCTGTACAGAGTAAGGTTCCATGTTACATTGTATGTTGAACTTTCATGCTAAACGGCTTGTTTGGTCCCAATTACATTGTAGAAGCCAATATTTCTGCAAAATGTTGAGGTGGGTTATTTTGAAAATATTTTGATTTACACTGTTTTTATGCTCTTTGACAGGGAGTTCCTTGTATTACAATACAAAATATAGTGCACTCATGCACTGAGGATCTAGGAAAGGATCTTTTAAATTGAAAAATTGCCTCCTTTTCACTTCCAATGAAAAACAAGCATTTAGATGATGCTTGTATTTTTGTGTGAAAAGTCCAACTGGATGTGTGATAAATAAAGCCTTAAACATGTACATCTACTTTCCAAAAAAAGTGGCCAAGTCACTCCATGGCATATTCCTAAAATAATGCAATTAATGCTGTTGTTTTGCTTCAAGTCATGGAAACAGTGGTATCCCATCATAAATCTGAATTGTCCAGTACTTGTCATTTTGGACAACCTTAACATTTAATGTGAGACAGTCTCAGTTGCAGTTAGACTTAATAGTTGCCAGAGGGTACACTAGCTCCCAGTTTACTTGATTTTGAACCCTTCCTGGGATAACTGTTATCTTGTCAGGGAAGAATTTGGTAAGATTCATTTAAAATGTCCTGTGTACTTTCATCAATCTTTTCACCAATATTCAATGCAGTATGTAAATAATCCATTTGCGAGTTAAATTTAAATAACATCTGGTACACTGACTTGCTCCAAATGCTTAGCACATTTTAACTTTGAATTCTCCAGACCAAAGACACTGTTGCTACATGTATATCACATGAATCGGGGCAAGCTCTTGCCTAATTACGTAAGAGACGCTTAGCACCAATACATTGTTCACAATGGGTGAGAATGGCACAAAGACACCAGACCATTCCGGAGCTGGGGGTTGCTAGCATAAGGCTTGCTCTGAATCACGTGATATAGTAACAGTCTTGGTCTGGAGAATTCAAAGTTAAAATGTGCAAAGCATTTTTAGCAGGTCAGTGTACCAGATGTTATTCAAATTTAACTCGCAAATGGCTTATTGTGGCACACAGCACAGACCGGCAAGAGGTGAAACATTTATAAACTCATTCCTGCCGGCCAGCCAGAGATGTGCTTGCCATTATATTAATTCATTGGCTGGGATAATTGCAATACCCATAGTAGACACAGCATGCAGTTCCATTGTAGAATCTGTTTACTTCTGTCTGCACAGCTGGGTGTTATTGCATAGGTGGTCAGATGGAAGTGATGTGATTGGTCTGTGGCCGGGGGTGTGTCAGAGGCATGGGAGATAGGAGAATGAATTGCATTTCAGCTGTTCACATAATAGTGGTCAATGTGCATGTACAGTACATGCTGTATCTCTGGGCATTGATGATGAGTGTGCACAATGAATATACACGTACACGTCTTGCATATTTATCCATTAGTGTTTACAGGTAAGGGAAAGGTTTTGTACTATACATTTAGGTTGTAGTTTATAGCAATTTGCTCTAAATCTTACCAGGACTAGATATATCTTTAGTGTTCATGAAAACCTGGTTCAGGGTGATTCCACTGTGAACCCCTTGGATGTGATTTTTCTGTTCAAAATAAACGGGGAGATTAATGAGGACGATGTGGTTTTGACAATGGGCGTCCAAAATCACATCTGAAGCCTGTAAAGTAGAAGAGCGCATTGTAACTTCTTGGTTTAACAGCTTAACCCTAACAGTCCTGAATCCTCCAATTTCAATACGATTTGTTTTCACCACCTAGGGAGTTAGGGTTAAACCTCATTGTGATTCTGAGCTCTGGATGTTAATTTGGGCCCTCATTCACCGAAGAATTCTATCCATTTTTAATAGAAATCACATCCAAGGGTTTAACAGTGTTCATCTGTTTCATGTACTGGTTTTGTTCATCATTAAAATTTGATTGGAGGTGGATCAGCCAAAATGGAAGGGAGAGGGTCTAAAATCTCTAATGTACTGTAACTGCTGAATAGGTTTGCATGCTACTATTTAGGTTTTTATAATTTTCGTCGCATTATACATTTCTCCCACTGATTACATGTAAATGGCGTTTGTGTCATTTTCAAGTTCATATTTTCTTCACTCTGAGTCATCCCTAAAGTCTCCAATGGCAGAGACCTTGAGAGATGTATTTTTCTCCACGAGACCTCTCATTTTGAGTTTGATCACCTAAACCCCTACAAAGGGACACTAGAGTGGCCCATCATAGTTTTTGGTTTGGGAAATTCTGGACCTTTTATACCATGGAAACACAAGTTAACCCCTTGAGTACTGTATTTTACAGGAGACGTCGGGGTGCCGCAGCGGCTCTGGCAGCCAAGCGAACCGCTACAATGTGTTTGTGCAGTCAAGCGTAACCTATACACAATAATCCAACAATGGATTGAAACTGCACAAACGGCGGCCAATGGCGTCATCCGGCCTGGTGGCACTGTTTAATCCAACAATAGATTGAAACTGCACAAACGGCGGCCAATTGCGTCATCCGGCCTGGTGGCACTGATTTTTGGGGCGCATATTTGCGTCATCCATACTCAAGGGGTTAAAGTACATGTATGTTGTCAATAGTTGAAACTGTGTTTCTGTAATAAGTCCAGAATTTCTCAAAGAAATATCTGTGTGCAGCCGAGGCTAATTAGGCAGCATTCCAGCAGGTGTTGGCCGGACACTCTGGTGACCAGTAGCAGTCTGTCCACCAGTCTGTCCAAAGCCTACATGTAGTTCAACAGCTGCATTGCACCGGTTGGTGCATCCACCAGTATGAAGACGCTTTACCCAACTTTGGGTTCATGTACATGTATTTGAGTTTGCGAAATTACTTATAAATTGTTTTGAAATTTCAATTCTTCAATGTAATCTCCTTTATAACTCCTGGTGCCCCAGTATCAAAAAACGGTTTTTCAGTTCATATGAAGTTTTTAAATTCTGGGTACATGTACATGTGTACATGTAGAAGGATGCAGTGCTTAAGTACATGTGCACTGTAAGTTCTATTGGCCCAAACCCAACCTGACCATCTGTCCATTAGAAGAATTTCTTTATTTGTTGATACATGTAATTTACATTTCATTGGCCCAGCTGTGAATTGGCAAAGAGGTTGTGGCTATTATTTTCCGGATCCATCTCGAAAAAGCTCACAGTTAGAGTGTGTTTATTTAATTCAGAGGTATTTTGAGAAAAACTTTCATGCAAATGTGAGCCAGTTACATTTTGTACCTGTCAAAAAAATGGTACATGGCAAAGAAGGGCGCATACATACAACGTGTATGTAATTTGGTTACTGTTACTGTTGCTGTACTGTTATACTGGTGGTGCCATCTGGCATGACCAATATTGTTATGGCTGACTTGATTTTAAGCATGCCTGTCGAATGACGTACAATGTACCAATGCTTGGCTTATTTTATTTTTTGGAATCGCCTATATCTGAATTAATCATAATTATTGGTCTGTAACAATTTTGGTGCTTAGTTGGTGCATAGATTTACAGTAATATAAATTTACATTCATAACTCTAACTTCCTACATCATTTTTCCTCCAAGTAACCAGAATCCAACAATAAATGTGAAATATTCATAAACTCATGCCAAATACAAAAATCTATGGAGAGACTGAGAGAGTCAACAAAGTGTAAACCAGATTGCCATAGCATCAACGCTACAGTGTTCTGATTGGTTGAAAAAGGGGGCGTGTCTCAGTCTGATGCCTGTGATTGCATCATCATCCAGTACACCATGCTGCAGAGAGAGGTCGAATCAACAACAGCATTGCCAATTCAGCTGGTAAACTAGTAGGAGTGTTGTAATTGATTTAAAGATCTGTTCACAGGTCCTGTACAATGAAGCACAACAAAATCCCAGGTGCGGTGTCAACAAACAGACATACTTAAAAAGAAAACCGAACAAACAGCTCCACTATATTGAGAGATGAACATCAGTTTTGCAGACATTTGTAAGTGCACTGAATTTTGTTTCCTTTTTTTTATGCACTTGCAGGTCGGTCTGTGTGCCGAAGCCAGTTTAGAAGTGTGTCATTTCGTGAAGCGGCATAACAATGTGCACTTAAGATAATTGGAAGCATAATCAGAGACAAGGGTAGGTATTTTTTAAGGTTTTCTTTTCATTTGTATTTGTTTTGTTGTGTGTTTGCTGAATTTGAAGTTTATTTCCAAAACAGTATGTCCACTTGACAGAATTTGTGAAAATAGCACCTATATTTAATTTAAATAAATCCAAAAGAAAAATTCTTCTATCCTTGATGCATGCATTCAACATGGAATAATGTTCCAAAAAAATAACAGAACAGTCCTCAGAACCGACTTTGAGATATTCCAAAAGTGTGAAAATGTCAATTGTTGAATTTTTGAAACAAATTCTTAATTTCTTTCTAAACTTGTACATGTACTGAGAAACGAAGTGCAACTTTGAGGGAGGAGTTGGTGGTTGGCATCTGCATGTAGCACCTTCAGTTTTATTACTCATAGCACAACGAATGATTTATTTGCATATCATAATCATATATAAAGTCCACAGTAGGCCAGGTAAAGAATTGTATTCTAGATTTTTATTGGCTCAGGATAATACTGTAATGAATGCATCTGTACGTGTGTGTACAATTTTGTGTACAGGTTGCACATGCAGTATACATGTACTTGTAGTGATTTGTTTGCAATGGGACACTTAAATGCTGGTGCCAGCAGACTTACTGGTCCATTTCCATTCTTCTCAACAGTCGTGTACATGGTCGTGCACATGCTACATGTAGCAAAAAGGACCGGTATGTTTGATGCCACCATCAGCATCTCCAAATTAAAGTCTTCCATTAAAACAGAAGCCCATGTACATTTACATGCAGTCGTACTTTCCCAATACTTCCGAGGACAATGCTTTGTGTTTCCTATTGTTCCTTTAATATAACCCAACCCCATAGACTAAAAATGTACTTCTACTTGCGAGGACCGATTTCAACAAAAGACTTGACTTGCGGAAAGGTTTCTTTGTATAATTTACTTTCTCCTCTTGTCCTTAGAAGTATATATACAGAACCTGTACATCATGGACGGGTATTCGGTACCCTGTGGAGCAGTGTTGGAGGTCTCGAGACAGGCCTCGGCCTCGAGGCCGCGTAATAAAGGTCACGCGCATAAAGGTCACGATTGAACTTCCGGGCACCTCCGAGCACCTCCGAGCCGCCGGTTATAGGACTTTTACGTGTGGTTGATTTTGTTTTCTACAATACTTTGTTTTTATACGAAGATCTGAACCATGAAACGGCCATAAATATGGATAAATTCAAAATTACAATATATGAAAACATGCATGACTGTCTAAAAGTTTAAGAAAAGTAGGAAAAAATGTTTGACCTGAGCGTCATGTTGCAACGTGATTGGCTCATTGTCGGGAAGAGAAAGCCCGGCCCCCAAAACCCCTGCACTGCATGCGCGCTCTGCAGACGTAAGTGAACGTGTGTAAGTGAATAATGTATGTCTACGCTATTAAGACTGGCGCGTGAACCACCAGAACAATGGCGAATGACGTATGTATGACGTACTAGACTTTTTCGTTCTCCTTTTCCCTAAATTGATATATCGTTCAGATTTTGTAAATTGAAATGAAAAATAATATTTTGCTAAACGTTTCTATCTACCTTTCAGTAAAAAGAACAGCGTCAAAACAAGTTATTTCAAGAAAACTACTCGCTTTACACGTTGAAGCTCCTATTCGAGGTGCCCCGAAGTGATTCCGAAAAAGTTAGAGTATAAACAAAAGAGGGACAATAGGAGGTCCGCGATTGCCGGTGTTTACCCACTTGTGTGAGTTTGTATAGAGCTCTATTCAAACCGTGGGCCTTTAACAAAGAGGACAATAGGGTCCACGATTGTGTCAAGGTCCACGATTGAAAATCGTGTACAAAAGATATGAGAGGCCTTCTGAAAAAGTTAAAGTACAAACAAAAGAGGGACAACAGGAGGTCCCCGATTGAAGCTGTTTACACACTTGGGTGTGTGTGTGTACAAAATGTAGGTGTACTCTGTCTGAAATTACTCTGAAATACATTTTATTGTACTTTGGTTCATCTGTATTGTATTTTGTACATGCCACAGATACATTGTACATACAGATTAGGGCTGTCCCGAATATACCGAATATTCGATATTCGATCGTCAAGCGAATATTCGAATACTATTTTGCCAGTTTGAATATTCGAAAAGATATATATGCACGTACAGATATGACTCTGATGCTAATTTAATAGAAATGTTACGGCGCTTAGCAGTGTCAAATGCCGCATTTTTGTCAATCGCAATTTTTTGTGGACGGAAGTTTATTGTCCTGTCGGTAAAACCCTTGATACAACAGGGGCATGCAAAAAAATGCTGTTTGAATGGTCTATAATATCAATCGCCATACGTAAAACACCGGCATGCTTTTACGTGCAATGTTTTTTTTTACCGGTGTGGCATGCACTGAAAAACTTGATCGGCGAGTATTGAATATTTGAATATTCGGTCAAACCCAGTTTCGAATATTCGAATAGTAAATTATTCGAAAATGAACAGCCCTAATACAGATGTACATGTATGACCTTGCACGTGTGCAAGCCATGCATATCAAGGCTGTGAAAAATTCATATCTGACCTTTCAGTTGTAATTTGTATAGACCTTTACATGGCAGCCATCTAAAGCCATGTTCCTGCATTATTTTTTTGGTCAATCTATCACCAATAATTTCCTATAAAGTAACAAAATTAAGTCCAATAGGAATGGACGAAGAACTAACGTCCCTGTTACCGCAGCTGAAAGGAGGGGCATGGTAGACTTCTGCCTGGCTATGGTAGTTTTACTGGGTCACCGATCACAGTATAGATTAGAGGGAATATACCACAAAAGTCCAAACAGCTCCCTGTATAAGATTACTATGCATGACCCAGCAACCTGCCACAAGGACATACAATGGGAAAATTGCTGTAGATGGGATGCCATTGGTACCCTTTGACATTGGACAGGCATGGGTATACCTACATGTATATATGGTTGTCGTTGGTTGAAAGTTATCGGAAATAAAAATAGGAAAATACAATAATAGGTCTGAACTAGTAAATACACGAATAAAGGGTTATCCATGCAGTTCACAATACACATGTATGTACTGTACGTGTAGTTATCAAATATACACTGTATCAATAAATCGTTGGCTAAAGGTTCACAGAAATCAAAATAGGAAAATGCAATAATATATGTAGGTCTGAACTAGTGGTAAATACGTAAACAAAGATATTGATTTTTGTGTTTTACTCATTTATTATGACTTGGGACAGAAAATCGCCCACACATAAAAAAATAGAATATAATAGCAGCACCTATTTCTGGTTGTGATGTAATCATAATGCAGTCTTTCAAACTCCATCCTGTCTCTCTGTCAAGTATTGTCAATTTTACATAAATAAAAAAACATGTGGTTCCTTGCGATAACATTTTTCCCAGACAGGTACGAGGTGCGATCAAAAAGTTCCAAGACTGCGCCTATAACAAGCAAAAAACGTACGTGATTTAAATCTGGCCGCTATCCCCTTCAAAGTAGTCCCCTTGTGCAACGATACACCACTCCCAGTCCTCCTGCCACGCTTGGAACGCTCCACAGCAAACCCGTTCTGTAAGCGCGTCAAGCACCATCTGCGATTCTCTCTGGATCGCCTCCACGGTGTCAAAATATATAAGTTATATTATAAGATGTTTAGGTACATCCAGTGACACTAAGGAAAATTTAAACATTCAACATTTATTTCAGGCCGTTTTGAAAATTTAAGTTCAAGGGTAGTGTACACGATTGGTAATCCTCCATTTGTGTTTTGACTGAATTATTTTGAAATACTTTATTAGACTGTAAGCCAATAGTAGTCAATCATCCTGTGAAATTATAGCACCAGGTGTGCTGTCGTTGTCAAGAAAAATGGAAATATATATCGTTTTCCAACGATTTCCAGCTGGAAATCGTTGGAAAACTGCCCTGTAGCCTTTAGTCAAGGCGCGCGTGGCTACGTGGACGAGTGGCGTGCCCCGGACATGCAGGCATTCGGGGTGCGTCACGCAGATAGCCACGAGCGCCTTGACTGAAGGCTATCATCCGCCCGACGGTTGAAAACGAGCGCCGTTTTTCTCTCGTTTTTTTCGCCACCCATGCAACAACGCAAAACTTTGAACGGTTCACTGGAACGATATTTCCTATAAAATACTAACCCCTAAATCCGCCCATTTCTGAAAACTGCAACAATGACCAATCATGTACACTTTAATGGATTTCTTCCACTAACAAATTATGAAAGAAAAACTATTTTTAATTTAAAAAAAAAAGCACTTGCTGCACTGTGCATTCTGTACATGTATGCATTTGGCCTTCCTGAACTATACTGTTTTATTATAGAAGTGTGTGGCACACATGCAAAGATTAATATTGTGGGAATTAGGGGCATCTTGCTAGTAATTAAAAATGTAAAATTTACTAAATCTTTGGTACACGTACATTGTACACCATACATGTAACATTAGACCCTGTGGATCTTACTACTTAGGGCCAATTTCACAAAGCTGTTAAGCACAAAAATTTGCTTTGCATGCAAGTGCTTCCTTGATAACTGGATTACCAACCAGATTTCCATGTGTGGAATATTGCTTTTGACTGGTATTCAGCTGTTTGCTTAGCATGAAAATTACATGGCTGGTAACCTGGTTTTACGTTTTCATGCTAAGCAAATGTTTGTGCTTAACAGCTCTATGAAATTATCCCCTGGTGTTACATTATTATGTGTGGGTCTTATTTATTTATGAACAGTTTGTATGGATTGTATTTCATTTGCTGTAGTATCACAAAGAGGGCATAAAACTACCAGCCAGCATGCTGAAGGCCCAGGCATCCCGTGCCTTGCAACTACGGCATCTCAACAGCCGATCGTCCAACCAATCAATCAGCAGAGCGATACTCAACTCAAGAAACTGTCTCAGTCGATACGTCTCCTTGAGAACGGCTGCGAGTCAACATGGCAGCAGCAGCACCAGCAGCAGCAGTGACTCGGCGACACCGAGTAGTTTGTCGAGCGGGCGCAACTCGTATTCAACAGTTTCTCCCGACAAACTCAAAGTGGACAGGGTACCAATCAATAAAGTGATGGTGGCAAATAGGGGTAAGAGATGAGGCAGTCTTCACTGGTTGCCATTTGTATTTTTTATGTGATATTGGGCGCTAGTCTCTGACTGTCAGGGTCCTGCAGAAACGCACTTCAAATGACGGACATGATGCTGGACAGGCCTTGCGCTATTTTTTTCCTCTGATGCGCCCCCTGGTCCAGTTCAGTGTATATTTCATTAGTCCACAACCATGAGATTTTTCAGAATTTTATCTAAATTCAGACTTTTTTAATCTCAGAGAAAGACATTATTATAATAGAAAGATACTTATTTTTTTTTGAAATTTCTTTAATTTTCAGACTTTTTTCTTCATTGACAATCTCATCCCTGAGTCCATTTGAAGTGCCAGTATCCCTCAATTTTAGAGCACTATTTTTGTAAGGTGAAGGAAATAGTTCCTTGTCAAAAGAGTGTAAAAATGGCACTAAAATAATTAAATAAAATCGGTATAAATGGGCACCAAAAAAGAAAAAGAATATGAAATCAAAAACATTTGTCAACATTGGCATCATCCCCTCTGGATGACTTTTAAAATATTAATTTTTATTTCTAAGCAGTTAGTGGTATCGTCTGTTAGCTCTGTTCAAACCCTCACAGCACAGGTACATTGTAAGTTGCTGATTTTTCACAAGCGTACTAGCAACCTAAGCTAGTTTGACTAGCGTGCAGCAGTTCTGACTAGCATTTGAACTCCGGGCTAGTAACTAAATAAAGCTCTGTATACAGTGGCCAAACATGTGACAGCAACATAGAATTGAGTGCAATGATTAGTACAAGGCATCTTGTCCATTCTCGGCTACAGTATACCGATAGATGGCTGTAACGTTACCCAGCAGCAACACAAATGTGACCCGCTCTGCAAAAAGGGCACTTATGTTGCAAAATTTGAAAATAGTGTTTTATATATAGCTGGAAAGGCCATTTTATAAGCTTTCATATGGTATATGTCTGAGGTCTCTAGCATTTTGCAATCACGAGATATTTGGAAATTTGCATGTTTGTTTTCAGGAATTTCTTGAAATGACTTGAGGAGAAACAAGCCATTTAAAAAAACAAAAAGCAAAGCAATAGATGGAAGCACTCGACAAAAACACATTCTTTTTCCAACTTTATTCACTGAAATCAAAGATTTTGGTTATGAAGTAGAATAATATAGGTATCAAAGATGCGAAAAATTCCCTCCCTTCAAAATCACTTGTTTGAAGAATTTTTCACCCTCTTCACATTGAACGGCCCATAACTCGTAAAAGCATACAGCGACTTATGTGCCCTTTTTGCAGAGCGGGTCACAAATGAGTTGGAAGTTGTTTTTTACCTATCGAGGTAACGTTGTCCGGATGCTAGTGAGTGGTACAAGTTTTTCAAAATGTCTTCAGAATGTCTCCTTGAGTAATAATTTGTCGGTGATGAAATGGCTAGTCATAAAAACCTCAATTCTACTTACAAAGAGAATTGCCTGTGCGGACCTGTCTCTCAGACTGATTTTGCAAGTAATGATAAACTCTTAAAAACAAATGTCCACGATAAATGAACATTGCTCTTCGTGCATCAGGTGAAATTGCTATCCGTGTGTTCCGAGCATGCACCGAGCTGGGCATAAGGACTGTGGCCATCTACTCCGAGCAGGACAAGGGTAACATGCACCGTGGCAAGGCAGATGAGGCCTACCTGGTGGGGGCAGGGCTAGCCCCAGTGCAGGCCTACCTGGATATCCCCGACATCATTCGTGTGGCTAGGGTAAGGTGGAGTTGACCGAGAACCCTAACCATGCTGAATCCTACAATATCCAGCAGTGGCTACTTTCTGTCAGATTTTGTTGATGTTGGCAGTGAACAAAGGATCTTTTGTTCTAGCTGTTAGATTCTGTAGGATCCAGCAGGCTTCACACGTTTCTGTTGTTGGATTGCGTTGGATTCAGCAGGCTGCCTATAGAAAACCCGGAGGGGGTTTATAGGGTTTAGCCTTGATATTGCCATCTCTTTGTCAACACCAGGCTCAGTGACTGAACACAATGAATGCTTGCAGTCATATAAAACATGTGTTACCTCTCAGCTGTTGATGGCCCTCAATCATGGCCGCAGTCACCCTGCCCATAAAAGCTTGATCAGATCTGTCTATACAAAGCCAGTTGTTGACCACTCTGTGTTATTTTGAAATCATCTCCATTATTTTTGTCAGATGTTCTGCAACATTTTGTTTGTTTACCTGTAATAAAAGTCTCCCTCTTTTGTTGAAGTTGAATGACTTTGGGACCTGTCTTGTTTTTTGCAGGAGAATGAAGTGGAAGCGATCCATCCAGGGTATGGCTTCTTATCAGAGAGGGCGGACTTTGCCCAGGCTGTCATAGATGCTGGTATCCGGTTCATTGGTCCCTCACCGGACGTTGTGCACAAAATGGGAGACAAGGTTGAAGCTCGTGCAATTGCAATTGCTGCAGGTATTTTGCTTGTGATAGGAGATAAGCTTGAGACACTTGCAACACTCGGTTAACCAGTCATGTACCTCAAATCTGAAGACCTAATGAAGTTTTGTTTGAAAATTCTTTTTCCGATGTGTATTTTCCTATATTCAGTTCTGCCCAGTGCTTATAGGAAATTACTAGTTTGTAATGCATCTAGTTTCTTTGCCAAGAAATTTGTTTTCAAAACAGTATAAAAAAAAATGTTATTGAATTATATAGTGTGGGCCAAGTTCATTTCCTTTTCCGGTACAAGGAAGTACAACGTATGTCTGAAGTTTTGTTTACATGATTTCTGGTTTTATTTTCTCAGAATTTCAATACAAAATTCAAAATGTTTGATAGTAGTTTCTAGTGACAACCAGTTAGAAGAAATGTCTGTGTACATGTTCAAGTCAATAGTGCCCCCCCCCCCCCCAAATGGCCATAGAAAAGACATGCAGAAAATATAGTGGGTGTGCTATTTTTGTTATGTTGTTGCATGATCCAGAGGGTATACGCTTTTCCTAATATTTATGCAAATTTTTACTGAAAATGAGGCTAGAGGTGTCTGTGGGTGAAAAGCTCTTCTGCGATGCATAATGCGCGGGGGTTGTGTATGTTCAAAATAATGCACTTTTGTTCTCCTCCCCAAGGCTACCCCCACGGACATCGCAGCTTCAAATCGCATACTGTCATCATTAACAATAGCATGTCAATTATTATGAACAATGGTAAATTAAATGTATAGTCCATTAATCCTAACCCCCCTTGGGTGCATGCAAAATCGTATTAAAATTTTGAGGATTTCTGACTGTTTGGGTTAATTGATCAGTCAATCATCAATGATTTATTCACTCACTTCATTGGTTGGATTATTTCACTGACAGGTGTCCCTGTTGTACCAGGCACGGATGGACCCGTGCGCACCAAGGAAGACGTCAAGGCATTCGTGAAGGAGTTTGGCCTTCCCATCATGCTCAAGGCTGCCTACGGTGGGGGTGGCAGAGGCATGAGGGTCGTCAAAAATATGGAGGTCATATGATCATTTTTTTTTTAGTTCAGAAAGTATTATTGGTTCACAGAAATGAAAATTAAAAAAATGCTGTATGTGGATTTTTGTGTGGAAGTTGCCCATTGCAAGGCAAAAAAAAAACATTCTAGGGTAAGGTTTAGAACAGAAGTTGTAGGATTGCTAACCGTACCACCCAAACGTGTCCAGGGCCAATTTCACGGAGCTGCTAAGCACAGAAATTTGCTTAGCACCAAAAAGTCTTGCTTAGTTAAAACAGGTTACCAGCCAAAAGGCCATGGGATTTTCATGCTAAGCAAACAACAGCTGAATGTCAGCTACAAGTGTTACACTTCACATCAAAATTGGGTTGGTAATCCTGTTTTGTTTGCTTAGTATCGCCATGCAATTGGCCCTAGATCTAAATACAGAATAAATTGTCATTGTAGGCCATTGAAATCATCCAGATTTTTAGACTTCCACAATTATTCAGACTATCTCACCGCCAATGTAAAAATCTAAAACACAAAGTAAGGCTGTGTCCAAATCGCTTGTCTAGGGCTATTGTCTAGGTGTTCGTCCATTACAACTACGCGTGGCGTAGCTGTAGCTCTAGACGCCCATTTCAGACACAGCCTATATAAGCCAGTTAAGTATTTCAACTGCACATGTGCACAATGACATAGTTATCCCGAGTGACCATGACCTCAGTAACGCGCGCGTATAAATGCTCAAGGTGGTCACACAACATGCACGTGTTTAAATTCAATCAGAATGGGCGTTAGCGTAACATCGCGTGACATTACGTCAGCAATTTTATCCCGAATAACCTTTGACCTTCGAGATACCGAACTGGCTTATTGCTACAACACAAAGTAATAGTGCGGAAAAGTCCACTCGGAACAGCATTTTCATTGCAAGAAGACTATTGTGTTGACTTTAGGAACTCTTTTGTTGTAGACACAAAGTATTAAAAAAACACTTGACTGAGTGACAACTACTCAGTGGCATGATCTCTTACCGTTTCCTTCATCACATACTCTTCAGGATGTAGAAGAGCATTTTGAGCGTGCCTCATCTGAAGCCCTGGCTGCCTTTGGTGATGGGTCCATGTTTATCGAGCGTTTCATTGAGAGGCCCAGGCACATTGAGGTGCAGATTCTCGGTGAGTACTGTCCTGGATTCCATGGGGGTCCATACGTGTACATATATTTGAGTGGAGGAGGATGATGATGTTGGTTGACAAATTAGGAATTTCATGTAGATTGAAGTAAATTTACATATTTAGTACCCTTACTAAATTACAGCTGTAATCAAAATATGTTTTGATTAGTTTTAAACTGAAAGCTGACCATTTATAAAGATGATACCAGTAACAATCCTCCTGAGTAATATTTCCATCTGAAATGCGGTCATCTTCGAGAAAATTGTATCTGAAGACTTCCAGAAATGCTGGGGTTTCTTTTGATTTCAACAATTGAAATGAGCACATAATGAACATGCACAAAATCACTGTTAAAACGAAATGGTTTTAAACTTTTTTCGTGACTCGGAAAGTGGATTTACTCAAACTTTTGCAGCTTTTAAAAAAAGTATATGTTGATTCCCAAAAAGTATGAACACGGCATGCAACTGTTTTGTCAACTTTGATAAATACCTTAAACCCTAACCCTCCAGGGTATTTTGGCCTTGAAACCCTGCATCAGATTGCATACTTTGTCACGACTTGTGTGCAGAGTGCAGCAAGGTCAAGCTGTCACCACAGATGTACTGTGCTGCGTCATAATCATAGTGCCCGTGTTTGCTCAATTGTATTGCCTATCTGGTCATTGGCTTGACCACCACAAGTTTTGGTGTTGCACGTAAGGCCTTTCACCAATAATTGTGACCCGCTCCAGAAAAAGGTGATTTAAGTCGTGCTATGCATTTACGTGTAATGGCCCTTTCAACGTTGAGAGGGTGACATTTTTTGTCAAATTTCTTTCTTTTTTTTTTTCTTTAATGACATCTTAAACATCTAAAGTTTCAGGTTTGGTGCACAACAATGTTGATTTCAGTGAATAAAGTGAAAAAATAACATTTTTAGAGTGCATTGTTCCATTGCATTGTATTAGAACTAGCTATTTCAAAAGCCTGTTTTTTCTGTTGTGCAATTTGAACTCCATAGAACTAATTAATATGCAAAAACGCGATATCTCCAGAACGGAAAGGGCTTTTGAGCTATATCATGTACCAAATGAAAGCCTACATTGTGGGCTTTCCAAACATAAATAAAACTCATTTTTCATATTTTGCGACATAATATACCTTTTTCCGGAGCGGGTCACAATTGGTCTTTAAACTATGGACCAAGCATGCAGAATTTGTTGTTTCATTCAGTTTTCAGCGACTCGTTACAACATTAACAAAAAAAATGACCTATCCTCCACAGGCGATAAATACGGTAATGTCATCCATTTGTTCGAGCGTGATTGCTCTGTCCAGCGCCGTCACCAAAAACTGATTGAAATAGCGCCAGCGCCCCTGCTGGAGGCAGGCCTCAGGGATCGCATCACCTCTGACGCAGTCAAGCTGGCCAACCACGTGGGCTACGAGAATGCTGGCACAGTAGAATTTCTGGTGGATCAAAATCACAAGCATTACTTCATTGAGGTCAACGCCAGGCTGCAGGTTGAACACACTGTGACAGAGGAGGTGACTGGGTGAGAGATCATTTCATATTGTCTGAAAGCGGTATCAATTGCAGTAACGTTGTTTGTTGTGGTACCAGCATTAACGTCCAGCTGGCTGGGTAAAGGGTCATTTCATATTGTCTGAAAGTGGTATCATTTGCAGTAACGTTGTTTGTTGTGGTACTAGCTGGCTGGGTAAGGGGTCATTTCATATTGTCTGAAAGTGGTATCATTTGCAGTAACGTTGTTTGTTGTGGTACTAGCTGGCTGGGTAAGGGGTCATTTCATATTGTCTGAAAGTGGTATCATTTGCAGTAACGTTGTTTGTTGTGGTACTAGCTGGCTGGGTAAGGGGTCATTTCATATTGTCTGAAAGCGGTATCAATTGCAGTAACGTTGTTTGTTGTGGTACCAGCATTAACGTCCAGCTGGCTGGGTAAAGGGTCATTTCATATTGTCTGAAAGCGGTATCATTTGCAGTAACGTTGTTTGTTGTGGTACTAGCTGGCTGGGTAAGGGGTCATTTCATATTGTCTGAAAGCGGTATCATTTGCAGTAACGTTGTTTGTTGTGGTACTAGCTGGCTGGGTAAGGGGTCATTTCATATTGTCTGAAAGCGGTATCATTTGCAGTAACGTTGTTTGTTGTGGTACTAGCTGGCTGGGTAAGGGGTCATTTCATATTGTCTGAAAGCGGTATCATTTGCAGTAACGTTGTTTGTTGTGGTACTAGCTGGCTGGGTAAGGGGTCATTTCATATTGTCTGAAAGCGGTATCAATTGCAGTAACGTTGTTTGTTGTGGTACTAGCTGGCTGGGTAAGGGGTCATTTCATATTGTCTGAAAGCGGTATCAATTGCAGTAACGTTGTTTGTTGTGGTACTAGCTGGCTGGGTAAGGGGTCATTTCATATTGTCTGAAAGCGGTATCATTTGCAGTAACGTTGTTTGTTGTGGTACTAGCTGGCTGGGTAAGGGGTCATTTCATATTGTCTGAAAGCGGTATCATTTGCAGTAACGTTGTTTGTTGTGGTACTAGCTGGCTGGGTAAGGGGTCATTTCATATTGTCTGAAAGCGGTATCAATTGCAGTAACGTTGTTTGTTGTGGTACTAGCTGGCTGGGTAAGGGGTCATTTCATATTGTCTGAAAGCGGTATCATTTGCAGTAACGTTGTTTTGTTGTGGTAACAGCAATAACGTCCAGCTGGCTGGGTAAAGGGTCATTTCATATTGTCTGAAAGCGGTATCATTTGCAGTAACGTTGTTTTGTTGTGGTACTAGCTGGCTGGGTAAGGGGTCATTTCATATTGTCTGAAAGCGGTATCAATTGCAGTAACGTTGTTTGTTGTGGTACTAGCTGGCTGGGTAAGGGGTCATTTCATATTGTCTGAAAGCGGTATCAATTGCAGTAACGTTGTTTGTTGTGGTACTAGCTGGCTGGGTAAGGGGTCATTTCATATTGTCTGAAAGCGGTATCATTTGCAGTAACGTTGTTTTGTTGTGGTAACAGCAATAACGTCCAGCTGGCTGGGTAAAGGGTCATTTCATATTGTCTGAAAGCGGTATCATTTGCAGTAACGTTGTTTTGTTGTGGTACTAGCTGGCTGGGTAAGGGGTCATTTCATATTGTCTGAAAGCGGTATCAATTGCAGTAACGTTGTTTGTTGTGGTACTAGCTGGCTGGGTAAGGGGTCATTTCATATTGTCTGAAAGCGGTATCAATTGCAGTAACGTTGTTTGTTGTGGTACTAGCTGGCTGGGTAAGGGGTCATTTCATATTGTCTGAAAGCGGTATCAATTGCAGTAACGTTGTTTGTTGTGGTACTAGCTGGCTGGGTAAGGGGTCATTTCATATTGTCTGAAAGCGGTATCATTTGCAGTAACGTTGTTTTGTTGTGGTAACAGCAATAACGTCCAGCTGGCTGATATAATGAGGTCGTTCTATATGGGTCAGTGCACACAGGCAGACTTTTTGTCATAGGAGTGTTCATGAGGATTTTGTGATCAGTTGGCTGCAAATGATTTACAAAGATTCTAGTTACAGCTTTCTGCCTAATCTGTCTATATGTACAATGAGGGACTACAGTATTGTCGTGGGGTTCCTCGGTTGGGAGACGCGAATTAGGTAACAGAATTAAGGCATATTGACTCGAAGTTGTATACTAAACTAAATCATTTATTCCTGGAGATCAGACACAGGTCTGACCCGTCCGAAGTCAGAACAACAACATACAATTCTTATCGTGTAAGTCATACTTTTTCCATACATGTTTACAAATGGAATACAGAACAAAACATTCCGTCGTAACACTTACAATTAGAATTCTCATACAACGGTAGCGTTAGCGTGTAGCGTGGCAAAACAATAATACGCACTCCACCAAGAGAAGGCGCTAGCCTGTTCAATCGTGTTCACGCTGATTACATGGTATTCTAATCACGCACAGAATTAGGTGTATGTAAATGTACATCGTCGATGCAGGTGCTTCGCGCTCAAAGTGTACACGCACAGGTAATCGCAAAGCGCAGGTAATGCAGGGATAATTTACCAATAATCAATAAGCAATTAACTATAATCAATGAGCAATAAAGACTGTAATTTCACAACAGTATTCTGAGCCAGAGCTGTTAATAATAAACATTGCAACAATGCAAGACCCCCGCTAATGGGTTCTTTTTCCATGATCTGGTCGTGCCTATAGGGCATTTAATGACTGCTGCAAACTGGATCTTTGACAATCCGACTTGGATCTAATGAGCTCCAGTTTTGACCTCATGATTATTCAGTTATTAGGCCAGCTAAACTTTGTTGATTTGCACTAATAAATTAATTACTTCAAAGTTACTTGTAAATAGTAATAACTAACCATTTGTTAAGCCCTTTTGACAACTGGCTCTAAATTGTGAAAGCACTATATTAAGCAGTTTATATCGCTGATTGTAAACATGACAGGAAGCTTTTTCTGGATTAAATTTCAGTTAAACAGCCTTGGGAGAGAGACCCTTTTACCACGAGGCATCTATATTTGTATGAACAGTCACCCAGAAGTAAACTATAGGAGGTCCCCGTGTGTCCCCTTACAGGAATCTGTTTGCGGCTCATTCCGATTGTTGTGAATAGTGCTCTTGAATCCGATATTGTGCCATGAATCTATAAATCCAGCTAAACTAGCTTGATGCTTGGTCAAGCTCATCCTAGTGATTCCGACTTTAATGTAAATGTCATAATTGCATACACTGTCTTGTGGTAAATGTTCCTTATCTTTATACCGAGTCGCCTTGTTTCTTCCAGAATCGATTTGGTCCAATCCCAAATCAAGATAGCAGAGGGCAGCTCCCTGCCTGATCTGGGCCTAGCTCAAGAGAATGTGAAGATCCAGTGTAGCGCCATGCAGTGCAGAATAACCACTGAGGATCCCGCCAAGAACTTCCAACCAGATATGGGAAGGATAGAGGTAAGGTAAATGCCAGAATTGAAAGATGGGATGGGGAGTCTTGCTTGTTTACTTTGTGGAAACAGCTTGTTTCAGAGGCTAATTTCATGGAGCTGCTCTTAAGCACACACAAAAACCAGAGTATGAAAAGTCTTCCTTGGTTAAAAACAGAATTACCAACCATATGTGACCGGCTCTGAAAAGGGGTATTATGTTGCAAATTTTGAAATCTGAGTTATATACATAGTTGAATTTGCCACATCCTAAGCTTTAATTTCGTGTAGGTTTGACCCCTGTGGCATTTTGTGTTCTCGAGATATCTTGACATTTGTATACTCCGATTTTCCAAAGTAAGGAAAGTGCATTTAGACAGATAGGCCTTAAAGATAAAAAGTGCAAAGAAATAAGATAGAAGTAATTTTTATCAACATTTATTTTGTCATCTTTATTCATCAATATTAATGTTTCTGAAAATCAATTCTGAAAATATAGATATAACAGAAGCCAACAAACCAAAAACAAAAGAAATCACTTACGTGAAGATTGTTTTCGGCCCGCTTCACATAGAACAGCCTTGTGTGTGTCTCATATTTGGTGAGAACATGGAATTTGTAGTGGGGATGATGTCATTTACATCATCCCTGATGCAAATTCCATCTTCTCACTGATTATGCAGTACCCGCTGCTACATTGGATTCAAACCGGCCAGCCTAACCTAGCAAGCTGACCCCCCCCCCCCCGGCAAGCTCGGTGGTTAAGTGGTTAACCAGTTCGTGGTTAACCAAGTGTAGATTTCCCACAAAGTATTGGTATGCACTGCTCCTATGAGTAATGTCAAGTCGTGTGGCTTGCTGTGGCTGAGAGGTTTATATGGAGACTGATTCACATTCTTGTCGTTGAGGCTTTGTGGTTGTTGGTTTAAATTCTACTGGAGGACCTAGTGCTTGTTCCCTTTGGCAAGGCGCTTTGTCCTACTCGTTTCTCCCACCCAGGAGTATTACTTTTCGGCACCTGTTAGGGCAGAGCTTGTTATTGTATGCGTAGTTGGTTATTATTTTTATTCAACCATAAAACAGGTACACAAATATATACATGCATGTACAATAGACAGACTACAATATATAAAAGAACCAAAAAACTAAACCTTAACGTGAGCTAGGAGCAACAAGGGCAAACTAATTTACTTTGGACCGTTTGCCTCAAATCTAAATGAAAAGAGAATTTACAAAAAGACATACAAGATAAAACACTCAAAGGGATAAAATCTCAACAACCAACCTAAATTTAAAATCCACACAAAGCCATTCCAGATTCCAGAACTGCCGTTCTCCTTTGCATGCAGGTCTTCCGCAGCGGTGAAGGTATGGGTATCAGGATAGACAGTGCCTCGGCTTTTGCCGGTGCCTGGGTCTCGCCTCACTACGACTCCCTCCTGGTCAAGATCATCGCCAGCTCTCGGGATCACCAGAGTGCTGTGGCAAAGATGCTCAGGTCACTCGCTGAGTTCCGTATCAGGGGTGTCAAGGTGGGTATCTCTCATTGAGTGATTTGGTCTATGGTGGAGCTGGGGTGGGGAAGACTCAGTGGATTTGAAGGGCTAAACCAGGGTTGGAGCAAAGGCTTTGACTCTCCAGGCCAAGGCTCCGGCCCTCAAGAACAAGGTTTTGATCCTCAAGGCCAAGATCCAAAACAAGGTGGTCTGGGCCTTGAGGGTCAAGGCCTTGGCCTTGGCCTTGAGGATCATAACCTTGGCCTTGGCTTGGGTGTGGGGGCTTGACCTTGAAGGGAGCCTTGACCTGGGGGGCCTGACCTTGGGGCCTTGACCCTGAGGACCTTGGCCGTGAGGACCTTGGCCGTGAGGACCTTGACCTTGAGGTCCTTGACCTTGAGGGTAGCCTCGGCCTTGTGGGTGGGAAGCCTTGGGGATGGGAAGCCTTGGGGGATAGGAAGCCTTGGCCTTGGGGTGGGAAGCCTTGGGGTTGGGGAGCCTTGACCTTGAGGTGGGAGCCTTGGCTTTAAGGTGGGAGCCTTGGCCTTGAGTGTCAAAGCCGTTGCTCCAAAACTGGGCTAAACTATGGAGTCTTTAGCCCCATTGCTCCTTTAAAAAAAACTGGGATCAGATTCTAGGTCCATGTCCACTTAATTAAATCATATTTTTAAGTCTGTGTAATGTGAGTTGACTGAGTTTTCTAAATTTACTTGAGATATCTGTTGTTTTGGAGTGCTGTAGCCTCGTATTCTAGTGCACTGGACACCACAGATGGGTCATGGTGCTTGTGTCCTTGAGCAAGGCACTTTGTCACAAATTGCTTCTCTTTGCACATCCGAACTGCTGTTCCAGTTTACTTTCGTGTTTGACAGTTTATTTTTCCACTGTTAATGTTTTACTTGTATTTCTAAACCCCCCCCCCCCCCACAGACCAACATTCCCTTCTTGCAAAACGTCCTCACCCATCCCCAGTTTGTCACGGGTCAGGTGGACACATATTTTATCGATGACAATCCATCCCTGACCACACAATTTAAGCGCAGTCAGAACCGGGCTCAGAAGCTCCTGCACTACTTTGCCAACCTTCTGGTCAATGGGCCGTCCACTCCTCTGGCCACTGGCCTCCGGCCGGCCACGGGGGAAGCTCCAGTGCCCCCGGTTCCTTTTGGTAGGTGTCACAACTTCTTGCAGATAACATCAATCGTAGTTGGTTCATTTTTTGTTGTCTTGTCTCACTCATTGCACACTGAACACATGTAGATATTTTTCTGAAATCTTGAAGAAAAGGAACCGTATGAGATAAACATCTGCTATTCAGAAAAATATCTGAATGTGTTCAGTGTGCAGTAACTTATAAAAATTTTTCCCACATTTAAGACACTTCATGGATTTGCCAAACTTTATCTCAAGAACATGCTGCAATTTCCGCTCTGTTGGGCTGGGTCTGACATCAACCAGCAACACTATCTTGGTTCCCCAGACCCGCTCAGCCATTTATAGGGGCAGAGCTTTTTCTACTATTGCCTCTCGCCTACAGAACTCCCTTCCTGACAATTTGTTCTCCGAGGAGCAAGGCAATTTCTTCTTGGCAAAGAGTACTCCTGTTAGAAAATTAAATTTTTAAGAGGGAAACAGTTCACGGGCACGAATGAGCAAGTTTGGGCAAGATCTGTCGGTAAATATTGTGTAAATATTTGTGGAAGTCACCCAATACAAGGCTGAAAGCCACTCTAGGTTAAGGGCTACAACGGAGGTGGTGGGGTTGGCCACATTTTAGATAGCAATAGACAGCAAAGAATTATCCTAATTTTCTTACCTATAGACCCAGGCGGGGTAACTGTCATCATTGGTGAGACCAGCTCACCTTCCTTCTTATTATACACATATAGACTGGCAATGAGGTCACTAGTGCAAGTCTATGCGCCCCCATGCCAGAGACTGTAAGTCACCAGAAGAGGGTTTCTATTTTCCGAGGCCGAAGGCCAAGGGAAATAGGAACCTTCGGTCACTCACAGGCCCGATGGGGCATAAACGTGCAGTGGTGACCGAATTATATCAGTCCATATGTGTTTTATAACGCACCTCTGTCCAAAATATAAAATAAGAAAAGAAACTTTTCAAGGTTTTATAACTGAACTGTTTTAATTCAACAATTAACTCGTCAGCAATTCGACAATAAGTAATACAACAATTAACTCTGCAGTTTCCCATGGCGCTGTTTTGTTAAGTAGGTCACCGTGGTGTAACGGAGCGTGTATATTGTCATGGCATACCGCAGGGTTAAAGGAATGCTTTTAGTTTCCCTGGATTCAGTGTTTGAGTTGCTGTTCACTGTTCACATCATGTTAGTGTACGCTTTCACGCATCCATGGAAGTTGTAGTTGAGGGCGCTGTAACCAGTAATTATGAGTATAGTGCCCGATCAGGCACTATACTCCGGAAATTATGCACGCGTGATGTCTTGATGCGCATTTAGTTCATGCTGATGCAAATTTCATGCACTACCCTGTAACAGTGAATCCCACGTGACCGTGTTTCAGCCAACCAGGATTAAAGAACCAACAAGAGGTGGGTTATATAAATTCTATTATGAAATTTAAACAGGAGTGCCCCCGCCTCCTGGATTCAGGGATATCCTACTCAGCGAGGGACCGGAGGCATTTGCCAAAGCGATCCGCCAACACAAAGGCCTTTTGCTGATGGATACCACCTTCAGAGATGCACACCAGTCCCTCCTTGCAACCCGGGTGCGGACCTACGACCTGAAGAACATTTCACCGTTTGTGGCTCACAACTTCAACCAGTTGTGCAGCATTGAGAATTGGGGAGGTATGTGGACATCGCATAGGGAGTGTGTGTATAAGTATGTGTTATTCTGAGGGAGAGGGGTAGGGCAGCCTCCTGTCTAGTGATTTCTTTCCGTCTCGTTTATGTATTAATTCGTGCCGGTCTGAAACAGTGTGCAGTAGTCTCCTGTGAAACCTTTAAAGAGTAGAATTGTTTCCAGATGAAATAGCTGATTAACTCAACATTCTGATTGGTATATTATGACCACCCCTAGGTAAATAAAGTCATGTGGACATTCTGCCCGTTATATGTAGTTCATCTGGTAATTGTGACCCGCTCTGCAAAAAGGGCACTTATGTTACAAAATTTGAAAATAGTGTTTTATATATAGCTGGAAAGGCCATTTTATTAGCTTTCATATGGTATATGTCTGAGGTCTCTAGCATTTTCCAATCACGAGATATTTGGAAATTTGCGTGTTTTTTTTCAGGAATTTCTTGAAATGACTTAAGGAGAAACAAGCCATTTAAAGAAACAAAAAGCAAAGCAATAGATGGAAGCACTCGACAAAAACACATTCTTTTTCCAACTTTATTCACTGAAATCAAAGATTTTGGTTATGAAATAGAATAATATAGGTATCAAAGATGCAAAAAATTCCCTCCCTTCAAAATCACTTGTTTGAAGAATTTTTCACCCTCTTCACATTGAACGGCCCATAACTCGTAAAAGCATACAGCGACTTATGTGCCCTTTTTGCAGAGCGGGGCACAATTAAAGTTTTGCAACTGACAATTAAATTGTGACTGTTAAGAGTAACTTAACCTTAACCCTGCTTATTGCAACAAAATCCAACAATGTTAAAAAACTGCTGTAATTGGTTGGATTTTAGCAGTGAGCACAAACTACATGGTGTGTTGGATATTGTACATGGAACTGTTGTATTCGGCAGGGCAGCAGCTAAATAAACCTGATGAATTTCCTCGCATTCAGCAGCGAGGAAGCTAAATATACCTGTTGAATCTTCTTGTATTTAGCAGCGAGGAAGCTAATTATACCTGTTGAATATTCTTGTATTTAGCAGTGAGGAAGCTAAATATACCTGTTGAATCTTCTTGTATTTAGCAGCGAGGAAGCTAAATATACCTGTTGGATTTTCTCATATTTAGGAGAGTGGAAGGATACTTCTAGTAAAATTTCAGTTGGATTTTGTTGGATTTAACAGGGCTCATACAAACAAATATCGTTGTATTTTGTTGGATTCAGCAGAGTAGCTGCAAAATGCCAAGGCTATTGTTGTGTAGGTAGTACACTGCAGAATCCAATGAAATTTGCTGTTGGATTTGGTTGTATTTGTTGGAAATTGTTGGATTTAGCAGGGCCATATGAAAAACATTGAATGGGGTTAGGGGTAAATATTTGCGAAAGAGAAACCCTTAACCATTCGTGCAAGTTTGTGCCATTGGGTGACGATAAAAACTTAATATAAAAAAAAACAATACCTGATTATTTTACTTTATTTTAATACATATTAAGATTATATTTTCATTTCCTTCTCTTGTATTCAAGTCTTCATTCAACTTCTCTACCAGTATGCTTGAAATAACACAGAGGTTCTTGTAGTATTGAGCTACTAGAGAGGTTTCGCATGCGAACTGATACGCGTACGCATACGTTTAGCTATCCGTAAACGTTCGCGGCCCCTTCCTGTTTTCGCAATGCCAACATATTGGTGGCGCTATGACGGGAGAGTATAATCCAAAACTGCAGCCTCCTTAGACAATTATTATGTTCATGGCTTTAGAGGAAAATGACGAAGAAACCGTGCGTTTTTTACTGGAATCCGGTGCTGGTACTAGGACAGGAAGAGTGGTTCCTTTCTTTTTAATCTAATCATGCATATGACCAAAAAATAACAGAGAAATACTAGAAATTTGAAATTTCACTACGCGTTTTATGGTTACGTGTAGCGAGCGAGATATCCGTGCCTTGCAGACGGATAGCGGATAGCGAGGAACTGTGACGTCATAAGTACACAAAAACTGGTGACGTATCCGACGCACTAACCGTATCCGTTCGCATGCGAAACCTCTCTACTATAAACTGACGTACATGTAAGGCCGATGTGTATGTCTACCTTTGGTATTTCATTCCTTCAGGTGCAACGTTTGATGTGGCTATGAGATTTCTACATGAATGTCCATGGGACAGGCTGGAGACGCTCCGAGAGCTCATCCCCAATATCCCATTCCAGATGCTACTGCGTGGCGCCAACGCCGTCGGCTATACCAGCTATCCCGATAATGTTGTATTCAAGTAAGTATGTGTAGTTGGTTCTAACCCTCCTACTCTTGAGGCAATTTATAAGAAAGTTTATTCACCATACAAAACCATACAGTGAGTCACTGAGTGTACAGCAGGTATACCATACAAAACCTGACAGCTGTCTGGTTTTGTATGGTCAAAAGACTTGCCTGTACTGAACTATGTAAAGGTGATGAATGGTAAATCAACTTGACCTCTGTGTGGCACTGTAAGGTTTTGTATGGTTGTACAGACTGTGTCTGCTGGCAGGTGCAATGTTTTGTATGGTGAACCAACTCCATTGTGTACTGGGGAACATTGATGAATAGGCCTATCATTTTAGAATTAGGGTGGTTTCTCTTTATACATTATATATAACTCACCATAGCCCCAAGTAGTCTGTTGATAAGCCACAATGAAGTATATTCACCACACAAAACCATTTGGCATACATTGTACACCACAGTGAAGCATGTTTACCATACAAAACCATTTGGCATACACTGTGTACCACAGTGAAGCATGTTTACTATACAAAACCATGTCAATAAGTTTGCTATAGCATTACACTGTATGGTTTTGCCATGTGTGTGTTAATGCTATGGTAAAATTTTGATATTAAAATTTTGTAAGGTTTTGTATGGTGAAATAGTAGGAGGAAACAAAGCACGGTTACAGCTGAATAGCAAGGGATAAAAGTGCTGTTAATGGACTGAGCAGAAGACGAGGTTCATTAACATGCACAGTGGCTACGATCCTCCAAGGCAACTATTGGCTGGTAAAGATCGAGTCATCATATTTTATCCCTTGTCATAAATGCCTTCTTATAACAAAAAGCAGCCAAAATCTCTTTTAAAGGTAAAAAAACTTCATTGTACCACGCCCGTTTTTCTCCAATATGTATAGTACTAGAGGTTCTGCATGCCAGCATACATGCTCTGTGCGAAGGTCTGCGTGTGTGAACACTGGTAGCTTGTCGGTTGAGCATGTACACACACACACACACATGAGCGCTGTCTGTCATCTAAACTTCAGCACATGTTATTGTGTACTGTGCCTCAAATGCTGTTTCCATTGCGTATCATCAGCTTAGAACAACCAGTTTTGTGTCGCATGTTTTACACGGCAGGCTTTAACCAGTTCGCGTCGCAAACGTGTTCACACGATCTGCCTGTTTTTATACACTGGCACGGGCATGTAAAAACGTCAAGCTTGCCTCACCCCACCTCCGGGTGAGGTCCCAACACGCTAAGCCCTCATTTGTTTTGTACACACACACACACAAAGTCCAAGAAGTCTGTGGAGGCAGACCATGTGTTGAACTTGAACTTGGCCGCTGTGCACGGCCTGTTGTTCTACAATTTACGCTCCGATGGGCACACCCGGGGTATTGAAATATATGAGGTTTCGGCAAGAAATATTGTACAAATACTGTTGAAATGACTCTTGCAAATCAGTATTTGTGGCGTTTGGCTGTATATCAAAAGTTGGCTGCTAAATTTTGCCCTTTAAGAAAATTGACATTTTTGGCAAAAATAATCCCGGCGCGAACTGGTTAAACAACTCGCAGTTTGTATTAAACGAAGGTTCAAACATGCTCTGCATATTGTACAGGGTCATGAGTGCTTATTTTGATTGTTGAAATCAAACTAAGCCGCAGCATTTTTTTAGGTCTTTAGATACAATTATCTCGAAGATGACAGCATTTCAGATGGAAATATTTCTTAGGATTAGTAGTGGTTCCATCGTTATAAACAGTAAGCTTTCGTTTGAAACTAATCAATTTTATTTTTGATTATTACCAAAGCTATATCATACCTTTAACCTATTGAATATGGTGAATGGCCATCGCCGCGGTGTGAAAAAAAAAACACCTGGCTGGTTGTCGTCTATATGCACATTTTTGCGCGTATCCAGTCCATTGTTTGCCTATTGTGTGCATTACGCTTGGCTGCACAAGCCAGTATTAGCACCTATTAACCCCTTGCGTACGGATGACGCCTTATGGCGCAAAAAAACCAGTGCCACCAGGCCGGATCCATTCAATTCATTTCAATCCATTGTTGGATTATTGTGTATATCATGCTTGACTGCACAAACACATTGTAGCGGTTCGCTTGGCTGCCAGAGCCGCCGCAACACCCCGACGTCTCTCGTAAAATACCATGCTCATGGGGTTAATAACAATCGGACAGAATGGGTTAATATTGGAAGGGGTTTCAGCTCATCAGTAAAATATCACACTCTTAATTTTATAAATAAAATGAAAATCGGTCACTGTACTCTTCTTAGATGTGAAACATTTTCAGGTAATAGTCCGGTAGAGTTGAGAAAAATAGGAAAACTAATCCTGAATTTGGCTTCCAGATTCTGCGAGCTCGCCCATAAACACGGCATGGACATCTTCCGCGTGTTTGACTCCCTGAACTATCTTCCCAACATGATCCTTGGCATTGATGCAGTGGGAGCATCTGGGGGCGTGGTGCAGGCGGCCATTAGTTATAGCGGGGACGTCTCAGATCCCAGCAAGACCAAGTATACCATGGACTATTACATGAAACTAGCCGATGAGCTGGTCAGGGCAGGCACACACATTCTATGCATCAAGGTAAGGAATGAATGGAAGGAAGCATTTTTCGGCGATACTGAAATGAGTTCTTAAGAGCCAACAGGTTTAAGTTCAACAGGTTTAAGTCCAATCACCAGCTTCTCTCTGTCAGCCATCAGATTTTACTTTTTGGGAAATGTGTAAATATTCCTTGTTGGCACTTTGTTGGCAATTTTTAGGAAATAAATGTGGAGAAAAGCTGGAGTAATAATTATCTGAAAATAATTCTGCTTGCGTAGCATAGAGATCAAAGTCAAATTTCACAATTTGCAAATTGAATTTCACAATTTCCTGGTCAAAGATTTCATTCATTGCAGACAAAAAATAAATGTTGTACACAGAAATTGAAATCAATTAAAGTGGTTCTCTGTAGTGGTAGGAGAAATACCTTACACCCTTGTGTGAATATTTGAAGTGAATCCCTTATAGGGATCGTAAACTTGATCTACACCAGTCACTGGGCCAAGCTGGTCCGCAACATGTGTTCTGTTGCTGGTGAAAACTGAAAACCTGGTGAAAACTAAACAGCTGCCTTGGTTCTGTTTAGTACAACCAGTGAAATGCCCGGGCAATGAAGTTTTTGATCCTTCTGTTTAAACAAAGTTTTCAGGGTTCGATTGTCACTGCCTGGGTCATTTAACCCGTCAGATTTTAGGAAGTTTTATGATGCACTTTTTAACTTGATTGCTGAACTTGTCAACTCTCATAAAATGTTGTATCCATCAACAAAATACTTGTTGCCATGAGTAAGGATACAGTTCACAAACGCAGTTTCTGGGGCCATAGGGATGGTTTTAAAAACACCACCAAAACAAAAATTCCAAAACAAACCCCAAGCAATACCTAAACAACAAAATGACAACAAAATAATAAGAGAACAACAACACACCAACTGATATTGACCTTTTGCAGTTGTGAGATTTGTCAGGATTTTTCCTGATCTCAGGATTTTTTGTTGTGATTTCAGAATTTTTAAAGAATCTTTTTTGCAATTTGGAATTCTTGAGGTGTCGTCCTAAATGTGTTTTTACCTGTAAAAGTGGATATAGACCAATAAAAACATATTTTGAGGGGGTGCCTTTGGGCAAATACAAACTATGTTGATCTGGGGTCCTCATAGATTTTTCGTGCATTTTGTGGATTTTTCATTTTTGACCTGTCACCCTTAGGACATGGCTGGCCTACTGAAACCCAGGGCTGCTACAATGCTCATCGGTGCCCTGCGTGACAAATACCCGGATATGCCCATCCACATACACACCCACGATACCTCGGGCGCCGGTGTGGCGGCCATGTTGGCTGCAGCCGATGCAGGGGCTGATGTTGTAGATGTTGCCGTGGATACCATGTCGGGGATGACCTCCCAGCCAAGCATGGGAGCAATAGTGGCAGCGGTCGAAGGCACTGAGAAGGATACAGGTTGGTGTTTGTCAAAATTCAGTTTGTTAGTGATTGGCCAGTCCATAGCAACAGTTGTTGCAGAAATATCACTCTATCCTTTAATTAACCCTTTCATTAACACATTATTGGCTTATCTTCCCCCAGTACCACATTCTTTGTTCAGTCAAGCGTGAACAACTCAAGCAGAAAAAGCAGCCGACTGCTTGCTGAATGGTTGTATTTTCAACCAAAGAATTCACTCTCAAGAGTTGATCGAAATGGAAAATGTGTGCAGAGTTTGTTCCGTGACAGTTACTCTTTCATCATATGGTGTAAAGTCACAGCTGCTAAAATAGCAAAGATATGGCTGTTTTCTCTTCTGGCCCACTTTATCAAACAGGAAATTTGTTTGTCACACGAACAAATGGCACTCCATACAAAAGACTTATGGAAGAAACTTTGGATACAGTTTCCTATTGTAATGCTGGTATGAGGATGAAGTATGGACAACAAAAAACATAAACACTAGGGTTTATTGAAAACGTGGTGACCATGTCTGTTCGGCTGCTTTGTGTGTGGTTTGCTTGTCCAGTAAACTCGACATTGGTAAGCAACAGGGGTTCTGTGGCCTGTCGAGTAAACTCAGCATTGGTAAGGAAAGGGTTAATAGTTTAATGCCATTTGGACCGGAAAGTGCATTGTATAAAATGAATAGAGTATGCTTGCATCTTGCTTCACATACACGCTTTCCATACCACCCCACATATTTTGAGATATGTTGAGCCCTGAGGTGCTGTGGTCCAGTGTACCAGAATCTTGGTGATACTACAGATTGTGGGTTTGAGTTTAGCAGGGGTCAAGGTGCTTGAACAAGACACTTTGTCATACCTAGTAATATGTGGGTACCACTGATGAGGGTAGTGATATCTTAACGAAAAGAAAAAAACAATTCTCTTTCCCTTGTGCAGGGATCCCCCTCGACAAAGTCTTCAACTACAGCGCCTACTGGGAGATTGCCCGTCAGTTCTATGGTCCCTTTGAGTGCGCTGTTACGATGAAGAGCGGCAACGCAGACATCTACAAGAATGAGATTCCCGGCGGTCAGTACACTAACCTGCAGTTCCAGGCCTTCAGTCTAGGGCTGGGACACCAGTTTGAAGAGGTCAAGAAGGCGTACGTTGAGGCTAACATACTGCTGGGGGATCTGATCAAGGTTTGTAAAAAAAGAATTTAAAAAAAACAAGTCTTTTTAGAAGTGAATGGTCTATCTAAGGTAGAATTGCATATGCACACCTTGTGTAATAACATTGTCCAATCACATGGGCAATTCCACGCAAAAGCGGACAAGGCTGGAAAATGGGAAATGTATGAAAGCTTCCAAATTACAAGCATCACAACATCATATGTGGTGTCGAATTCAAGGGGACAACAAGATCTGTCATTTAAGTTGTGTGCCAATGAGATGGAATGTACAAATAATGTAGTAAAGTGTGATTTTGGGTCAAAAACTTGTTTTTTTGTGCTAAAATCATGGATTTTTGGTAGTCATTTTGGCACGTCGTATTAACATGCCAAATGCGAGTGTTATTGAGAGAGTTTGTGTTTTAGGCATAGAGAAAGGTTCATATATTACAAGAAAAGAGTTTCATTATGTTGCAGTTCATCAAATTCAGATTTTATGCCGTGTTAAAAACCACGAAGAGGAAGTAACGTGAGTGACGTAACATGAGTGACGGTACCTCATTGTAATCTCATGTCCCTTGCATCTAAAATACACACTGATTTGATTCAAAATGGGTTTTTATATCTAGCTATGGGTTGACTGAAAGGTAAAACAATGTTACTTCTGTGTTGCAGAGTACAGTTTGAGGAGACTTTAACAACATAATTGCAGGCAAATTTTCCATGTTCTCTTTTTGTAACGTGAGTGACGACCAACAAAACACATGTTGAACAGAAAGGTGAATGAATGGGTTGAATTTTTGTTTCCATTCCGAGTACCCCTTACCCTAAGGTTGTTGTATGGCTGGTTTGATTCAGCTCGTGATCAAATACTTTGAAAGCAGTGAGAGGTCAAAGTAGCCTCATGGCATATAAATGTAACGTGAGTGACGGTGGAATTGCCCACATCATGTGTAATTTGTCATGCAAAATCTGGAAAATAATTCTTGATATGGCTACGCTGTAATGGCCATTGGGTGAATAGAAAATGTAACAATCGGGTCTCTTCTGTCTTAACCCCAAGCAACTGCAATGCACAATCTCCAAGCAGCAATGGAAGTCAATGGGCTCTGGGCTCCGTGCGCCGTCGAATGAGGACGCTGTCCACATAGCAACCGCACTTCCATGGGCAGTACGTCACTGATATCCGCACCGCGCTCCTCGTTCATTTGATACTCGTATACCAGTGGGATTTCTTTTGTCTGTTCGCTGACTCTTGATAATTGCGTTTTCAATAAGAATATCATAGCGGGAGCCAGACACTTAAATTGAAGTCGGGTAAGATGGCGTCGATATTGACCCCCAAACTCGCCTTTTCTTACCGCTGAGGGGGTAGTTGTGCACGGAGCCCATAGTGAAATTAATCCCTGTATTAAACCATCTTTAATGTCATATGTGTTACCTTGCTTTTGTACGTACTTGATTATTTACCACAGGTCACTCCTTCGTCCAAAGTGGTGGGTGATCTGGCTCAGTTCATGGTTCAGAACAAGTTGGATGCCACTACCCTAGTCGAGAAGGCTGAGGAACTCTCCTTCCCTACTTCAGTCGTGGAATTCATGCAGGGTTATCTAGGCCAACCGTATGGTGGTTTCTCAGAACCGCTCAGAACAAAGGTAGCTGTCTCTCAAATCCGTTTAGGGAGCATTTCATATTATCTTCAAGCAAACTTGAATCCTGGATGCTGATTGGTCGATCCATGGCAACAAGCCATGCTGCATTGTCCCATGTCACGGCTATACCACAGAGCATTTTGCACATTTCTAAGCTTGCTGTTCCATCTTGCATCAAGTTTGCTTGAAGATAAATTTATTATCCCACTCGCGATGTCTCTTTGGCCTGGTATCTGGGACTCAGACATACTACATTATTCTCACTCGCGCTCATGGGATAACTAATATTATACAACACCTGAATAAATCCCCGCCATCCGATTGGTGGAGAGTCAATCACGTGCATTGAATTATTCGACCCATCACACGACGCGAACCCGCACCGCCCAATACGTTCTATCACATTGGTCTATCACATGGTGCGCGGCATTGATAGAACCAAAAAACTTTTCTAATTTCACGGTCACTTGGTGGCGCTACAACAGCGCTGTCATTCACACAACATGGCGGCCGAGTTTCCCGAACTGCCGTGGTTTGTTCTCCTAACAGACGACGAAATATTGGAACTCATAGGCGATGCTTACGCTGCTAACACAAAGAGACAAATGAAATATGCAATCAAATGATTTAATTTTGTCACGGTTTTATGCGGGACTGAGAAGGTAAACGGCATGTTGTAACGTTACACCAAGACATCCATGCATGCAATCTGTCGCAGTGTCGGATTTATTCAGGCGTTGTATAAAACAAATAATGAATGTTTCACATTCGTGCAATGGTAAGAATAATTTCATTCGGTGACAGATGGAATGTCCCATTCCACTCGGCTTCGCCTCGTGGAATGGAACATTCAATCTGTCACCTCATGAAATTATTCTTACCATCGCACTCATAAACATTCATTATTTGTATATTATCAAGATGTGGTATTGATTGCGGTACTGCTGTTTTTCTTTGCCCTAACGTAATCCTTACCTCCAACCCAGCTTGAATAACTGAATAATCATGAGGTCAAAAATGAAGCTTGGAGCTCATAAAAGCCCAGTTGGCTTGTCACAGATTTCTAGTTTGTACAGTCAGACTATCGGCAAAGAACCCCATTAGTGGAGGTCTTGCTGCAAGGAATGTTTTAAAGACCTCTGGCTTGGAACATTTTAATTCTCCATTATGCAACATCTGAATAAATCCCCGTCATCTGATTGGTGGGTCGTTAATCGCGTGTCATTGAATTATTTGTCCCATCGCACGGCGCGGCTGCACAGCAAAAATAGAAGTTCTGTTCAACGGTGAATAGGACTTTCATTCCACGGTCACACAATTGGTGGCGTTTACACCACGGCTGTTATTCACACAAAATGGCGGACGATGTTCACGAATCAGCGTGTGTTCTCCTAACAGACGATGAAATATCGGAACTCGTAGGTGGTCGTGACACTGCTAACATAAAGAAACAAATTAAATACGCAGTCAAACAATTAGATGAATTTGCAAGACCTGCAGGAACAACAAGCTTTAGCTGAGTCGGAAGTGGACAAAGAAGGGAAACGGTACATTGTACACAAAGAAGTCCATGCATGCAATCCGACGAGGCCTTATTTAGCCAAATAATAAATGTTTTACATTCGTCAATGTAAAGAATATTTTCATTCGGTGACAAATGAAATGTTCCATTCCACTCGGTTTCGCCAAGTGGAATGAAACATTCCATCTGTCACCTCATGAAATTGTTCCTACCATTGCACTCATAAACATTCATTATTTGTATATTGTCCACCAAAACTTTACGTTTTTAACACCCTCAGGGATGCATAGCATCCTCGGCTTTGCCTCGGGTGCCCTGGGGTCAATTTCACGAAACGGTAAGACGCGTCTTAGGAAGAGTAACTCGTCTTATAAACTCGCGACTCGTCCTAGGATCGATTTCACCAAAGTTAGGACGCGTTCAACACGTCCTAACTTCCTTAGCAAAGCGGCTGAACTCATCTTAATTTAAGATTGGTCTGGGGGTCATCTTATCTATATGTGAACACGTACAATGGCGCTTATGTTTCTCGCTGATTACGAAGCTCAACGGGCAATTAGGAGAGAGAGGATATTCCGAGATAGAAGAAATCCACTAGATAATCTAAATGACGATGAAATCCTCAAGAGATATAGGTTCAACAGGCAGGGAATATTCCAAGTTCTAGAAAGGGTTGGAGATGAATTGGAGTCCGATACCCGGGTGAGTGTAAGGGGATAAAAGTGTGATGACCCGGTCTTTATCACGTCAATAATAACCGAGGAGGGGCGTGACCGCTGTTAATGGACTTCGGCTCGGTCCATTAACAGCGGTCACGACCCTTACGAAAAATGTAAAAACCTCCCGTAAAAAATACAAAATGCGAAGCTTTTTCTCCCCACTTTTTCTCCCATTTGCTCAGTACAAAACACATGCGTACGTATCAGCCTTATGAGGGCGTGAAGGCGTTTCGCGCCTGTCTGTCGCATGCGCGTAAGCACATGCACGAATGCAGCGTTTTATACGCGTGTATTATTACGCGTGTATTATTATTGTCTTATAAAGTTCAGTACATCTTGTGCGCGCACCTACTACGCTCTCCCTGTTGCGTATCGGCTAAGAGCAGCTGGTTATGACGCGCCGTGTTTAAACAACTGTTTTTAACAGCGATGTTTAAACAACCGTTTAAACACACCCACGTGACAGGCTCTCGACCAATAGGGATAGTGAAACTCGCTGAGGCATATGAATCAGCATTCAAATTTTTCACCCAAAACAATCACCAATCAACCATCTTGAATTTTATACTGCAAGCGCGTACACATCCGACGAAAGGTCATCCTCGTCCAATAATTAGCAGTTCGTTTATCTGTATTTCGGATGCGTCTTGCTTAAGAAGGGTTTAGTGAAATCGATCTTAGGACGCGTCTTAGCTAAGATCGATCTGAGAGCAGGAACTCGTCTTAAGTCCACAGATGAGTCATAAGTTAAAAAGAGTGTTAAAAAAACATCATATCCACTGAACTACAGTGTAGTAGTGCTGATATAGCATTTCACAATTATATTACCCCTATTACAGTAAATGATATAAGTCATTGGTAAAACACCACTGAATAATTTACAACTGACGCTGGTATTAAGGCTGTATGTGAGCCCTAAGCCATTTCTGTGAAACTGCCATCTTTATCATTAATTATACAATTGGTGGATAACTCGAGGGATTTGGCTACTTTACACCTAGCCACTGTGCACACCTAGCCACTGTGCACACCTAGCCACTGTGCACACCTAGCCACTGTGCACACCTAGCCACTGTGCACACCTAGCCACTGTGCACACCTAGCCACTGTGCACACCTAGCCACTGTGCACACCTAGCCACTGTGCACACCTAGCCACTGTGCACACCTAGCCACTGTGCACACCTAGCCACTGTGCACACCTAGCCACTGTGTGCATTTTCCTAGTGTGCATTTTGTTCAGATAAAATATGTGACCACAAAATAAGCTTAGTCGCACTATGGCTTTCTGAATTACAATAAATTTTGGGTATTTTAACAACTGTGTATTTAAAAAAAAAACCTATTCTATCAGATCCCAAAGTTTTAAAACTGAATCGATTCTCGTAATATATTTTTTTCTAACTTGGGTTAAAGTGTGTACAGATCACAAACTTCATTGAGCTCCATTCTGATAACTCTAAAAGGTTGTATTGGGGGCTTGAGATGAGATACCACAACACAGAATATATCGAATAAACGCCCTTATTGGTAGTGTACATGATTGGTCATTGTTGCAATTTTCAGAAATGGGTGGATTTGGGGGTTAGTATTTTATAGGGAATATCATTCCACTGATGACCTGTTCAAAGTTTTGCATTGTTAGTGGAGTTTGGTTGAATCATGGACATGATTGAATGGTGTCACGAATGGTGTCCTTGTCTGTAGGACTTTTTCTTCGACTTTCTCAAGTAGGAAGTGAACTTTTTTTATGGGTCTGTGAATCTAACCGTAATTCAGGCTTTTTAATTGTGTTGAAACACTGAACATTTTTCTCATCGTAGAATTTACAGGAGGCAGTGTCCGGAAATTGGACTTGAAGTGTATTGTATAACTGTGTGTACATGTGTAACTGCAGCGCGGCCCAGATTTCGGACACGTATTTTTGTCCGACCAATTTTTCAATTTGTTTTTCCCATATGCCAGTTTCATCTCTGTTACTCCTTTACGCCCATTTTGTGGTAATAGCTCTTGTGCAGAGCCAAGAAATAAATTTAATTTTGCTTTTGCTTGATCAACACCCCAAGAATTTCTCGCTTGACACTTTCAGATGCTCAAAGACAAGCCAAGAATCGACGGCCGGCCGGGGGAGACACTCCAATCCCTAGACTTTGGCAAACTCCAGGAAGAACTCATAGAGAAGCACGGCCCCAACATCAGGGAGGTGGACGTGGTCAGCTCGGCTCTCTACCCAAAGGTCTTTGACGATTTTGAACAATTCCGGCAGGTGTACGGCCCAGTGGAGACACTGGGGACCAGGCTGTTTCTTGTGGGACCGCACATTGCGGAAGAGTTTGATGTGAGTAGTTAGATGGTGTATAAATATTGTCCGTTTGTGATTGTTACAGTAAAACTTACCTCCCTGAAAAGTTCTGTGTGACGTTTGAAAAAGTTATTATTTGTTGTGTAATATCTTATTCATAGATCATGAAATTAAATTAGGTCTTTACTAGCATTAATACTTTTAATACTTGACTTTTTATTACTGATATTAAGCAAGAAATTATAATCATGATAGAAATGTTCGCACCAAAAAAGTACGACAGGCCATGCCATCAGGAATACTCACACTGTGTCTTCCATGAATCTGTACACTGGGATTTTACGTAGAATCTCTGGTTGTTACAGCTATACTGTTGTGCCATGTAGTATTTTTCTCACCGTGGGATAGTCTCTTTGAACGTGGGCGGCAATATATAGTAAAATAGTAATCTAGGCCTTTGCGGTTGTGGTGATAATGCAAATTGTGGGTTTCAATCCAGGAAAGGTCATGGTAGGAGGGTGCATCCGAACTGAGTGTCCAACTGCTAATGTCAGGAACCTGTTCCAGATTATGGAATGGAGTACCTGTAACCAAAATAACATTATTCGTCAAACAATAATATTATTTAGACTTATTTCTCAGACAATGAAAAGAAACATTTGTGAATGCCATTTGTGAGGAATTTTCAAAATGAAAACCAGGGTACATGGAAAAACAAAACAGATTGACGTTTAAGACGCTTGTGAAAATGCAATTTGATGCACCGATGTGTTAGTCTGCGGACCTTCACGAACAGTATGAACAGTAATTTTCGATAATTGTTGGGGGTTGTGATTGGCTTTAACAGGTACCCGTGCTTTTTCAATCAGTAACCCGGTCTGTTTTCAATCGGTAACCCGGTCTGTTTTCAATCGGTAACCCGATTCCTGTACTACACAAAAATGCACACCCCTAGGTCATGGTGCTTGTGTCTTTGAGCAAGACACTTTGTTACAAGTTGTTTCTCTCCTCCCAGGAGTAAATGGTACCTGTGAGGGCAGTGGTTATAAATGTGTTTGATTAGCCTGAGGACTGAGGTTAAGAAGAGATTCAGGTTATAATTGTATCATCCACAGGTTCAAATTGAGAAGGGAAAGAGATTGCATGTGAAGATGCTCGCCATGGGTGAACTGCACGAAAAGACGGGGGAGCGGGAGGTGTTCTTTGAACTCAATGGCCAACTCAGATCAGTACTGATGAAGGATAAACTTGCAATGAAGGTAAGCAGAAAACTATAGACTAGGTCATCAGCCTGGGGGGGGGGTCGGTCGGTATCAAATGAGGGGAATAATGCTCATGGTGATTTTTGGCAAGGTATGCACCCCTGTAGTTGGAAAATATGTGATAGCATTGCAGCGGTGGCAGCTTTTTAGGTGTTATCACCTTAAAAAAAAAATTGCCGCCAAAATGCTTTTTACCACATATAATTAATCCGGTGACAAGCATATTGGCGGCTATTTTAAAAAACAAATTTTAAAAGGGATAACACCCAAAAAGCTGCCACCGCTCACGCTGCAATGCTATCACACATTTTCCAACTCTAGGTGTGCATACCTTGCCAAAAATCACTATGAGCATTACTCCTCTCGATCATTTAATACCGGTGGCCCAATTTTTGGACCGAGGCTGATGGCCTTTACCTATTGAGCAATCACAGCCATGACTGTGGTCCGAGATGTGTGTTTGACAAGTGTGCGTGTGGAGAGATATACCATACTCTGTGGAGACATGAAAACAATAGGAACAAAGGGACTGAACAGGTCTCCACTAGGCAATTCTATGGGTTAGGTTGTCTCCACAAGGAATTTTGTGTACAAAGTCTATGGGGGTTTGCTTAAGTACAGGGACAAAGGGGAGAACAATGCCATGTCTCCACAGGGATGCAAAAATGCAAATGTGTGTACATGTTCTGTATATACGTTCAAGGACAAGAGGATAAAGAAAATACAAAGGAACCTTTCTTGTTCTCGGGAGTCGGTCTTTTGTTAAAATCAGTCCTCGGACGTAAAAATGCTTAGTCTATGGGGTTGGGTTATATTTAAGGAAAAATAGGAAACACAAAGCATTGTCCTCAGAAGTATTGGGAAAGTACGACTAACTGTGCACACCACTGTGATTAGTCAGTATGTCAGGTGGCGAACCGGATGACGCCATTGGCCGCCGTTTGTGCAGTTTCAGTCCATTGTTGGATTATTGTGTATGTCATGCTTGACTGCACAAACACATTGTAGCGGTTCGATTTGGCTGCCAGAACACCGCTGCAACACCCCGACGTCTCCCGTAAAATACCGTGCCCAAAGGGGGTTAATGGATGGGCCTAATCAGTGTCTGTTTGTCTCTACTGTTGCAACCTATTCCTGATATATAACCATCATTGACATCGATGACTATTTTCTCCGTTATCAAATACAAAAATATGCCTGCCTTTGTGTTTACTGAAGTCATGTGTTTTAACCCTTTGCGTACGGATGACGCCACATGGGGAAAAAAAACCAGTGCCACCAGGCCGGATGACGCCATTGACTTCTGTTTGTGCAGTTTCAATCTATTGTTGGATTATTGTGTATATGTTACGCTTGACTGCACAAACACATTGTAGCCATTTCGCTTGGCTGCTAGAGCCGCCGCGGCACCCCGACGTCTCCCGTAAAAAAACGTACTCAAGGGGTTAAACACCATGTACTGCTAAAGTTTATTTGTCCAGTGTCTAGTTCAGTCCCCGATGTTGATACATGCTCGTCACGCTTTTTTCTGATTCCAGGAGATGCACGTACACCCTAAAGCCCAGCACAACGTCAAGGGCTCCGTGGGCTCTCCCATGCCCGGTGAGGTCATCGACGTCAGGGTTCAGATAGGGGACAAAGTGGAGAAGGGTGCCCCCATTGTCATCCTGAGTGCCATGAAGATGGAGATGGTTGTCGGTGCACCAGTCTCGGGGACGGTCAAGGCTGTCTATGCCAGAAAAGGTCTTTCAGTGGAAGGCGACGACCTACTGGTGGAGATAGAGTAGTCGTGTAGAGATGTAAGAGTACTCCCTTTCTATTTTTTTGAAAATGTAGTATCAATGCAAAGATTAGTTTGTGGTTTGACTATGGAACTAAGCCGCTCATTGAAGGGTTATTAAGTTGTGAGACAAAGCTTTCGGTTGGCATGGAGCAAGTTCGAGCAAGGAACTGGTTAATTTGATTTGGGATGTATCTTGCACTTGCGCGAGGGGTGAGATTTGTCAGGATTTTTCCCGATTTCAGGATTTTTTTGGTCGGAATTTTTAAAGAATCTCTTCTGAAATTTTTGAATTCCTGAGGTGTTACAGTAAAGGTGTTTTTACCCTGTAAAAGTGGATAGAGACCAATAGAAACGGGTATTTTAAAGGGTTCCTTTAGGCAAATAGAAACCATAGACCTTACGTTGCTCTGGGTCCTCGGTGACCCCTAAACACTGCAGATTTTGTGGATTTTTCATGTTTGACCAATCTCACCCTTGAGACTAATTGAGACTAATATGTAAAGTTGAACGATAAATAGCTAATCTGTTGTGCTATGGGTTCATTATGTTACGATAGCTCGTTGAACTATACGGCACTGGTTCCTGTTTTTTCTGTCAGTGCAGCAAGGCAAATGTTACTCTATGATCAGCCTATAGGCCAGCCAATTTTGTTGATTAAACTATTATTAAATGTGACTTGAAGATTTAAATGGTGGAGAGTACCAGGGGCGGATCCAGGAATTTTTGCAGGGGGGGGGTTTCTGAAATTTTCCCAGAAAAGTGACTCCCAAAATGTTCCGCCTGCAAATTTTTTTTTAAAGTACAAGGGGCCCCCCCCCCCCATTTAACCTCTTTGTTTTGTTCTCACACATAGGCAAAATAAGACCTGTATTGGCAAGGCATAGGCCCCTACAAACAAAAGCAAAGCAAAAAAAACCACCCCCCCAAAACGACCTTCAAAATCCCCCCCCTGGATCCGCGCCTGGATACGCCACGTGAAGTAACTAACTCTAAAAAGAGAGGTGTGGTTCTTGAAAGAACCAGATGTATAAACTCAACGTTTCTGGTTAGTATGCTCTGACTGTCATGCCTAAAATGACAGTCGGATCAGAGCTGGATACATGTATCAATTACTACACATCAACATAATACCGAAGAACCTCATCTGCGCAGAGTTTGCTATTTAATGCCAAATTTAGGAAATGACGTGAAGAAATGGGTAAAAACTATATTTCAGAGAAAAGCCAGTACTATAGAGTAAGCTTCTTGGTGACACATACAAGATAGCTGCAGGAATTAAAGAGGCAATGCTAATTTAGACTGATGTAACAATGTTATCATTACCACTGCCATAATATGAATTAATTTTCTGAGGAGGTTTGGCAAAATTGTACGCTTGTGATGTGCCCGTGGGTCTGTTCATACTCGAGTGTGACCGAAAGGCCTGGCACATTTGGCGCCTTGCATATACATGTACACGATATCCCAAAGCTGGGAACCATATCCAAATGATTATACATGCCAGGGTATCTGCAGGTCTTTAAAAAGTCTTAAAAAGTCTGAAATTGACTTTTCTCAATTTAAATCCTTAAAAAGCATTAACAAGTATTAAATTGAGTTCTCCAAGGTCTTAAAAAAAAATGGACAAAGCGAGTAATTATTTTTTTATCAGCTTGTAAATAACGATCACAGAGCCTGTGTAAAAAAATCAGCTATTGGAACCCATAGCAATTTTTTTCGGAAAGCTGATCGCATGTGGTATATATATCGAGCATTCCAATCCCGAGATCCAACCATACACCTAGTGTCGGTCCGCGTATTTTTGGTCTTACATTTTGGTTAGGGCAGCATTAAAAGGGTTTTAAAAAGTCTTATATTTGACGTTCCGAAACATGCAGATACCCCGACATGCATGAGGAAGGACTTTTGAAACATGATTTTATTGATATACCGAGAATTTACAATAGAAAAAATTGCAAGAAACAGAACAGTTCCACGAACACGTAAAGGAACAATTTCCAAGCTAAACAATGCATGTTGTCATCTACATGTACCGGTACGTGTAGACCCTTCAGAAATGACTGTGTGCTCATGAATATGGTGCAACTCAACATACAAAAAAATACCTCATCAAGAGGTTCAACTTTAAGAATTGTCGTGATCCATTCCGTGATTAGGTGACATCCAACATTCAAGTTGGTGTACATGATTGGTCATTGTTGCAATTTTCAGAAATGGGCGGATTTGGGGGTTAGTATTTTTATAGGAAATATCGTTCCACTGACCTGTTCAAAGTTTTGCGTTGTTGGATGGCGGAAAAAACGAGAAAAAAACGGCGCTCGTATTCAACCGTCGGGCGGATGATAGCCTTTAGTCAAGGCGCGCGTGGCTACCTGGACGCGTGACGCGCCCTTAATGCCAGCCTGTCTGGGGGGCACCACTCGTACGGGTAGCCACGTGCACCTTGACTAAAGGCTAGGCAGTTTGTCAACGATTTCCAGCTGGAAATCGTTTGAAAACGATATAAATTTCCACTTTTCTTGACGACAGCACACCTGGTGCCATCATTTCACAGGATGACTGAGACTACTATTAACTTAGTCTAGTAAGGTATTTCGTAATAATTCAGTAAAAACAAATTGGAGGATTACCAATCGTGTACACTACATTTAAGGGATGTTTCTCAAAAAATGTGCTGATACATGTGTGTGTGCAATGAAAAAAAAAAACCTTCACAAATTATATAACGTAGATCATTCTGTAGGATCCCTGTAGTTTTTGAAATCTTCTTAGAAAATGTTTTTATGGAATTTTAAAATTGCTTTGTCTGTGCTTTTGGGATGTATCATCTTGAAAAATAAATTTTCAAAATTGAATTGCAATTTGTTAGCATTAGGGTCATACTATAAATTTGGGGTCCAAAAGTGACATTTTTGTGTGTCCCTGTTACACCTGACCTGTGTAATTTCCCATCAAGTGTCATTAGAATTGACTTCACACTATTTGTTTACTTGTTTGGCAGGTACTTTGCTTTACATAATCACTTTCGGAGATAGATGGCATTATTAAAGGATGTGTCCGGAATTGCAAAATCTTATACATGTCAGATGTAACAGGGACACCAAAATTGGACCCCAAATTTATAGAATGAAAGTTATGAGCTTTTCATTTTGCACACAAAAATTGACTCTCAAAAAAGTAAGCGTTTCAATTTGATGAATTTGGAGTGGGATGCTGTTAATTCCTACGGTGTAATAATGTATCAATCTTTGTATGTAGCACATAATAAAACAATATATTTTAGGAAGACTAAATAGGGCACAGTGTAGTAATTGCTTTTTGGGTTAAGACAGCTTTTTGTCTGTAATTCGGTAGAAATTCATTGCATTGTAGTTTTCAATCACATTATGGACAGAGGACCTTTTAAACTGCATGTACTTCTTCCGTTTTAAAATGACAGTTTCAGTCAGAAGGATTGGAATTATATTCGCCATCTAAACCAAAGAATAATACAGTCGAACACCTTTATAACAAGGTCCTTGGGACTTTACAATTTACCTTGTTATAACAGGTACCATGTATTATCAGTAATGGAAAACAAAGAAAAACAAAGACTCTGGACCTATTTTTTCCTTGTTATAAGCAGAATGTTGTATTAACGGTGCTCTTATTATCAGGGTTTGCCTGTAGTTCTAAATCTCGATTTGTTGTTTTGCAAACAAAATTCATAACTTGTGAATTACAATCATGTTGGAAGGAACTGACATCTACCATTCAAAGGTGATTTTTATCTCTAATGTAATCTCTGCTATGTACACATGTAATCAAAATAGTCATTGGTCTTCCTTGTACATTGCAGCTTCAAATACTTCCAGTGGTATCTGTTTAGAAAGTAGTGAGTTTTTGTATACATGTACTATTGAGAACAAGGTTATATTGGCTTGTAAATAGTGGCTCCTTAAAAGTTGTAAACTTTCTATTCCAAGAATGAGTGATTACATGTGGTTCCCAACTACTAGTTGGAATGACAGTTCTTCCTCAAATAGATGGATGTTAATAGTAATATTTGAACATCAGGACTCTGAAATTACCATGTGGTAAACCTTTAATGTCGGTTGTCTCAGTTTACTCAAATCCTGCCCAAGTGAAATAGTGAAAACTGAAAAAGTGTAAAAGAAAAAATGTATCCTGTAATGTATTGAATGTTATCATATTATGCAATAACACGGTTATTTGGTGCTACCCATAATAGATTAAAACATTTGAAAAACTTTATTAGTGAACCATATCACAAGCCTTTTTCGAAATACATTTATATTTTAAGAATGTTACTGTGTATGTATACATGTATCATGTGTGTGTGTGTTTGAAAATTCGTGCAGTAAGATCAAAGGTAGTATACATGTACATCATTTGCTTTTGCTGTAATTTTCAGAAATAAATGGATTTGGGGGTAAGTATTTTATAGCGTACTAGCAGATACTGTAATACTGGGAAACATGTACTGGGAAACGGGAATTTTTTTTTTAGTGGTCTGGTTCACCGACCATATTTTAGACAAAACAGAGCAATTTATAGAGTTGGGGAATTATCAGGTTGGGGACTAGACTATTTCCAACGATTGTCGGCCGACAATCGTTGGAAAACGACACAAATTTTCACTTTTCTTGAATATGGCAGCACACCAGGTGCCATGATTTCACAGGATGCTTGAGACTGCCGTTTACTTACAGTCTAGTACGGTATTTCATAATAATAATTCAGTAATTGTTTTTTGGTGTTTGCAGATGTTGTATACTACATTTGTGTTTTCTTCCTTGTTTGAAAATACCAAAACAATTCAGAAGAATTTGGGGACATGGTACTTTTGAGAATATATTCTTGAAGCTTTGTGGCATTTCAAACAAGCATGTACCATTCCTGAAAAGGTGTATGTTTTTTTTAGACCCTGGAGAGTCTGCGTTTGAGTGACACTGTCAGTGGACTGAACAAAATCTGTAACCTGAAAGTGATATGCCAGTTTATGCCAGTAGCAAATATTGATATGGTATTTTTATATGAACAGCAAATTGTTAATTTTGTTATGCTTACTATTGAAAGTAAACACGTGCTTTCAATCTACATTCCGTAGGTTTATTTGTTTGGCAAACATTTATTTTATAAAGTTGGAAAAATTCCCGTCAAAATTTGTATAGATTGTAGTTTATTGTCCCGACACACATGGATCATGTTTCATCATGGAGGAAGGAATGGTTTCATGTACTGTATTTGTAGGGTACATGTATATTAGCCTGAGATGGGTTAAGTTGCTGCTGGGGTTTATAGGTTTTTTTTTTTCTTGTAACATTTTATGTAAATAAACTAAAAACTCATATTTTATTAAATCAAAATCCTCATTGAAGTTTACGATTAGGGATTCCTTCGTTGAGAAAGAAAATGTAATATTTACAACAGTACTATCCTTCAAACACACTAATAAGATCTTACTTTTAGTTTTTTCACAGGGATTTTTAGGGTAAAGTATATGTGGTCTGCTCATTTCAGAAATTGTTCTGAAATTTTGAGTAATTCTTCATTTGTGTACGAAATCATTTTTTCCTCACTTACTAGTTTTTAATGTGTATCGTGTGCCATTGATAAGGGTTTGTTTGATGAAATATGCATGGAAATCTCTACTACAGAATGTGATACGAGTTCTGCCATCAGAAAGCCCAACTGTGACTTGGGTCCCAACTACACGCAGTTGGGATTTAACCCAGTGTAATGGGTGCAGAGACGGTTCCAGTAGAGTTGTGTAGCTCTTTGGACAGTTTATATTTGGGCCTGGTGCTGCAGTTGGGTCGTAGGAGTGTTGGTTTCATGCATGTGACTTCAGTATGTGTTAATTTCATTGATAAGAAAGTAGTGATCATACTAATTAAAGTGAATGTATATTTTTGGAGCTCACCTCAAGTACATACTTGACATGAAAATATCCTTTAATGTCTGTGTCACAGTCCCAGATTGTCACTTTTTAATATTTAATTAGCTTATCAGTAGCCAGTTATTCCCGGGTAGGGTAAGCCAAAACAATGCAAGCAGTCTCTATTTGAATATTCATAGGGATTCCTTTTCTTATTTTTAGTTTAACCTTAGACTGCATCGTCTTTAAATTCTCTCTTGAAACACATTTTGTATTTGTAGTCGCGGTAAAATGCATGTTTACCAGTCAAGCTGTACCGGCAGTAGTGGAGAAATTTGATACATTACAAATTTACGGTCTTGTTTATAGACTACACGATGTGTGATGAGCCCACACGGAACCGTAATTTTCGTATTTACACAACAAACGTAGGTAGCAGATTGACATAAAGGGTTTTCGAAACCTGGCTCGTCTCCGTCTTCGTCTTCTGAATAACTGAGAAGCAAACCAGATGGAAATATTCTAATTTTTGCTTTTATAATAAACCGAATGAATGTTCCCGAGGCAGAACGTGCACCAAAATTTAGAATAATTCCATTTGGTTTGCTTCTCAGTTACTCAAGTCGGAGACGAAGACGAAACTTCAAAGGTTCCCACATGATCTCATATTTTGGTTTAGGAAAATCGCACCTGAATTTTTGGAAACTTCATAAAAGTAATGTTTTGTCCGGTAATTCCGTACTTGTGTGTCACTGCTGCGAATTTGTGTAGTAATTAGCCGTGACAACAGAAATCAAAGCAATAAAATATTAACCAAACATTCATAGTGGTAGGCCTATGCAGAACGTGCCAATCTGAACTTTTATTTTATGTTGGTGTCGCCCCCACGGCTTCCCCTGATACCACCACCACCCCCCCCCCCCCCCCCCCCCCCCCCCAGGTACGCAGTGGAAAACGTCGGAGGACTGCAAGGTAGCACGGACAAGCCAAATAGCACCGTTACATCAGCACTTGTTTTAGGTAAAAGAAAATACAAAATTAGGCTAAATCTTGGACTTTTTCTCTTTAAAAATCAATTCAGCTTTGTTGATGTAAAGTACGAACTTAAAGCTTTAAACATGTATAAGTTGGCCTCCCTTAACTTATTTTCAAGGCTCTGGACAAAAAACTCCAGGCATCTCCACAATTTGCTGTAAATTTCACACGAAACCCGTTTGAACATATGGCAGTAAATTTTTCGCTACCAACCCTATTTTTGGCTCGCGTCCCCACCCCCCACCCCCAACAAAAACAAAACAAAACTAAATGAAAAACCAAAAACACAAGGGGGGGGAGAAAGAAGAGGAGAAAGTAAAATAAAACAAATTACACAAGAGACAAACATTTTATTTACCAATATACACGGCATGCAACAAAGTATATTGCTTTGACCTAAATGTAGTCCAAACTCTAAATGTAGCAAAGTTACGATCTCCCACAATCACTGTAAAAAAAAAAACACACCTGCATTACAATGGTTTTTTTTCAGAACCATTCTCTCAATTGAGAAATATTTCCACATGGTGTTTCCTCAAACCCTTTCATTTATTACATACATGTTTTAATTCAAAACTATTTTTTTTTTCACATCAGCATCACAATGAACTTGGTTCTCCGCATCATTGGCAACGCACTTATGTCTATTTTAGACTTTTCATTGATGCGCTTAGGCAATTAATTGCACACAACAAACTGATAATGGTTCATTAATTAGAACCCTGGTATTTCACCCCACAATTACTCGGGCACTCCAATGTGAGACTCCGGAAGGCAGTAAATAAAAGCATGGACATCAAACAGTCGGCTGTTGTTTACACTCTGTCACTGGGCCAGTGGGATGCAAGCCGGCTAGACTGGCTAGAAACGGCTGTACTCAAAGACTTAGTTTGTACACAATAAATGGGGCTTGGCTGGCGGCCCAGATTTATGTAATTTCGTTCGGTTGAGTGGCGAATTAGAACGAAATTAAGTTCTTAATGGTCAATTATCACTCCGCGCTTCGCGGAGCGATACGGAAGTGCCGGGGCACTTGTTGTATATAAAGGAAAGGCGTGGCACAATATAGCCATCTGCGTACCGACAGGCAACACGTATATTTATATATATAAAAAGCCTAGTACATGGGGTTTTTGCTTATCAGTATCATTTTGCGGGTTTTTTTCCAGAAATGTTTTTTTTGACCCTGTAAATATATCGATGAAGCTCTTACTCGCATGTAGGCTTGAATATGTGTTAATATTGAATTAATCAGACTACCGTAAACCCAAGTGTATTATCGGTACAATAAGGATTAACTATATAATCCAGTTTCGACTCGTAGTCTACATCGGTATTATACCAGATAGCATGTAAACATTTCAACATAAATGACTTGAGTTTAATGTGCTGTACTATTTAACACACCACTTCATTATACAAATGTATGTAAAATTGTACAGAAAAGCAAAACAAGAAAACATAAAAGATAAAAGATAAGAGAAAAGAAAAGAAGACAAGAATGGTATACAATAAAAGGGTTGGTATGCTTGTCGGTCAACCTCCCAAAGTTGTAATTACTGGAGTGATGTGCAGTAATTAAGAACTCAGGGTCGGCCTGACTGGTTAGTGAAGTCAACATTAAAGGTGACTAGAGATTCTTAAACTGGGGGGTTCGATTGAGGATTACATGGAGTTTGAGCGGAATTGGCCAAAAGGTGTTTAAGTAATTTTTTTTTTAAATGTGCCTTCCGGAAGCTCCCCTTGGCATTAAGGGTTTTAAGCACAGACTACATGCACTTGACTTTCAATGTATTATTTTAGTCTGTCGATTGATTTTGTTTTCATTTAATGAGAGGTGAATTCCATGTCAGTAACATAACAACCGAAGGGCAATTCACACAAACCACATCACAAAATTCATGGCCAAAATTGAAAGAACACTTAGGCCTAGTGAAGTGAAGAAATTTGGACTGAACACATTTTGCTCGATTAAAAAAAGAAAAAAAATAGCCAAAATGAAGAGACACTGTGTTAGATGCGCCTGATTTGCCACTAAAAAGCAACACCCCAAAAATCGTCCTGGCTGACTAGGATTTTTTAAAAGATACAACGACCTACATACATGGGCTTACCTTGAAAGTGTGCTATTTTTCTGAAATTCTTGGCGAAAAGCTTAATACTTTATAATTGACGTATTCCACTCACTGATTATGCGTGTCTTTGTTTAACGCAAATCACGGGGCTTATTCATACAAGCAAGGTCGGGTTGTTCCATGCAGAAAAGAGGATATGATAGCATCTCGGGACCAACTGACACGCGCCCCTGCTGATAGCAGTCACACGTCTTTATCACGTCGTAATCTGGTCATATTGGTCGTACTCGTCCGCTCGTCGTATGCTGACCAGATTACAACGTAATATTTACGTCTTAGTCATGATGAAGCTGATGTGCCCCGCGAGGCAATTTTGGGGGGGATTTTTGGCCGACCAGAATGTGACGTCTTTTCACGTCAGTGTTTTACATTAATTTTACCAGGATTTTTACGACCAAATTATGACGTGGTTTTTACGTATAGGCGGATGCATTCACGATATTCGCAGTATCTAAAGGTTTTTTGGAAGTAAAACAAACTTTTCTTTAAAATATATATACAAAAAAAAAATTCATGGTATTAGCAGACCATGGTAATATTGACGTCTTAATGACGTCAGAAAAGTTGTCAAAAAGAAGTCAGCAGAAGTCATATCTTTCTGACGTGAAGTTGCACCGAGGTCCCAGAAAATAGTTATTTTCATGTGCAAAATACGTGATGGACGTAAAGCTTTTACCAGTTGGACGTAAAAGTCACGTACAAATCACGTACAAATCACGTACAAATCACGTCAAAGAGCTATCAGGGAACTGACCAATCAGAACTGAGGAAATTTGTGTTCACAAAAGTCGTGTTTAATTGCAGTTTTTAATCCAAAAACACAATTTCCTGAGCATAATATGTAATTATTCAAACAATATTCCACATAAGCATGACGGTAGGTAGTTAGTAGTGTGTGGTAGGTTATCGTAGCATTTGTATGTAAATCAGTCTGGTTCAATTCCCTAACCCTGGCCCTGAGAACAGACAATGGTAATAATTACGTCAGCAGAAGTCGTCTTTCTCACGTGAATTTGCACCCAGGTCCTACGTCATAAAGACGTCATAAGTTGACGTGATTTACACGTGCAAAATACGTGATTGACACGTGAGAAGGACGTAAATCCTTAAAAATCACGTCAAAATATGAAGTGTTTATGACGCGGGACCTGGGTGCAAATTCACATCAGAAAAACGACTTCTGCTGACGTCTTTCTGACAACTTCCCTGACGTAATTAAGACGTAATTATTACCATTGTCTGCTATCGATATCAGGCACCGACTTTGCTTCACAAAATAGGCTCTGCAGCAAAAACTACTGGACCCGCGAATCGGGAGGTCTTAGTATAATTTTTCTTCTAGAAAGACTCTCTATCCATCGGTACAGGTAGTTGGACTCTATAAAGGTAGCGGAAGTATGCCGCTCTGTGTGTTTTTTTCCCACCCTGTAGGCATAACTAAAAATCCTATTTGAAAAAAAAATTGTTATATCTACGGCTACTAGTACAAAATAATGAGTTCAGTTCAGTTATCCAGCTCAGTTCAGTTATCGCACACAGTGAGTAAAAAGCACAGCACGGAAGGAATCTTTGATTTTAAAATGGTTTCATTCATCACAAAACAAAAGGTTAGTTTTGTGGTTCTTTGATATACCAAGTCTGTGTTGCCAGGTTTTTGGATAGTTTTCTTTATTCCACTAATCGTAGATAGTTCCTGCATCCTCCCTTGGGTTTCAGAGTGACCTGGTCCAGTACCTCGTAACCTTGACCAGGGACGAGGTCAAAGTTGAACTTGTGTAGCAACTTGGCCAGCAGAACACGAGCCTCGATCTGAGAAGAGACAAACTATACGCATCACTGAGGTAGGAAAAAACCTTTCCAAATGTATTCGAAATGTTAAACAGTTTCTCATGCACATCAGAACCAATTTTTAAGTGACAATTTTTCTACTTTTTAAAGCCATGTTCCCATTGCACTGTTCCTCGTAAGTTACTGAAACTAACTGACAATTGCGTAATCCTATGTAATGGGGACTAAGTATACTTAGATGATTTTAACTTGCCCTGCTATTTATTGGAGTGGTTCCCCAGGTGATAAATTCATTTTTTCTTTAGCTCACCCTGACTTCCACATAGGAGTGTCCCCATGCATTTACCCCTAGAACAAAGACCCTTGCACACTGCAAAAACTGTGGTGTTAAAATAACACCATGTGGTGTTAGATTAACACCACAGTTTTTGCAGTGCATATGGTTACATAGTTTTTCCCAAACCGGCTAGCTGCCATTTTTCATGAAGCATCCCTCCACTTCACAAGCCAAATAGGACCAATTTTAAAGCCAACATTTATCAAGTCTTTACAAAAGTTGAAGCACAGAACTCCCAGATTATGATAGCTGGTCATAATTACACAATCTATCAATTGCATGACCCCCAAACATTTATTATTCAAAAGAATTTGTGGGTTCACAATTTATGCAAATCAGTTTGGCGCAGCCATTTTGGCCTATTTAGTGTGGTGCAATACATGTAATATAGTGTAGTGGCCATGTTTCTTTGATACAGTAATAGACAATGCATTTGAAGCATTCTTTTTCTTTAAGGAATCATATTTTTGTTTGGCCATTCCAAGATTGCATTTCATTCATTGCTGGAGACATTTTGTGTACGATTGACAAATTCAGATTCACTATATTTTCCATGATTTTGTTTAGTTTAGCCTATTTACTGATTTTTGCTTTCATGATTGTATTTTGCAGGTTTTTACTTAAGCTTGATTACTCTAATTTGTGCAGCTATTTGCTGAGTGCTGTGTTGGCTTATTTAAATTCTATATTGGGTTTGGTTAAAGAAAACATGATTCAGGATTTATATTGCATTATTCCTGCTTAAAACAATAAAGTATTATCTTGACAATGATATTTTGTGTCCAGAGACAATTATTTCCCAGATATGAGAAAATCTTCGTCCAAAATCTAAGCAAAATATAGTGTTTTTCGGCCATGCCGACAAGGTGTGTGGCTGCTGGGTGCAGCAAAACAACGAAGGATGGAGTAAGCCTTTATTTATTTCCAACTGATGCGAAATATCGGAGAATTTGGACGGCGAAAGTGAAGGTGACAAGAGCGAAGTGGTCCGGCCCCAGCAGCTTTTCAGCGTTATGTATATAGCGACCACTTTGAGCCGTCGTGTTTCGATATTGGTATTTTCAAATCATGGGATGACCATTAAAAATATGCTCAAGTCCACTGCCATCTTAACAAAGTTCCCAGATGTGAGTAAGGTACAGGCAAAAGCAGTTAAACGGCCCATTCCCCGGGGAGCCTTCGCTAAAAGAGAAAAAATCAGGGTAAGTTCGATGTTAGTTGTTGCAACTTACGAAATTGCACGTGTAGACCTAGTGTGTATACAATGTACATGCGTCATTTACGGGTCCAGACTATCGAGTCGATCCATGAATTTCGGTGCTATGGGCTGAGTTCGGGCGGTCTGTTCTTAACACGAGTTCCCTGTTCTTGCGCCCGAACGGCGGGAACGCGACCCGCGAACATTGCACTCGGAACAAGATCACACACCACCTACCAGTCGGGGTTTACAAGAACATGACGTTTTGAAAAATACAGCTTTTTCTGAACAAAATAAGGGAAAAGGCAGTCTAAATATTGTGCTTTCGTTAAACTATTTTGCGTCTGAAATTTAGGTTTTTGAAACGAATGCTTGAATAACGTACATGGGCACAGCCATTACATTTTGCGTGGTTACCAGCGATAGATGGCGCTCTTGGCTATCAGACGTTCTTTGGCGTTCGAGTTGCCGGAACACGAACGAAGACACGAGTTGTTCTTGAGCAAACAAGAACAACTCGCCCAAACTTAGCCTTGGTCTACGTCACGAACAGCGCCCTCAATTTGAGTCTCAACAAATTCCAAAAAGGGGGGTCAATTTTTGGGCGGCAAATAATTACACTAAAACTTCACTTAAACCAGTTTGGCTTTTATTTTAATACATATAAATGAATTTATTTATGAAATAAAATGTGATCCGGCCAGTTTGAGAAGCATGTTTCCTTTAAGTGTTGGCAGCTCTATTTGAACATTCTTCTTAGATTTTAACCTTTTGTTTTGTTTACGCCTTTCTGGAATTTATTGTCAGTTTCAGGTTTCAGGTTAAATTTGTTAAATTTGGCTAGATTGGTAATTTGGTTTTGGTTTATACATTTGTCCTTGGTTGGTTTCTGAATCTGTCAATTTGTTGGTTCATTGGTCAAGTTCATCCCTTAATACACGTAGTTTCTTTTTTAAAAATCTTGGTTTATCATTTAGGGATTTTCTTTTACTAATTTGTTTTGGTTTCTTTTTCAAAAAATAAGTTGTTCCAATCTAAGTTATTATACGTTTCACTGATAATTTCACTCGCTGTATCTAGTACAAGTTCTTTGGCATTGAGATTCAAATATAATTGTTTTTTTCGTTTGTTTGTAGAACTGAAATTTACCCTCTTTTTTTGGTTTTCTTTTCTTGGTGAATATCCTGCGACCCTTCTCATCGATTCCAGTTGTTATTGTTGATTTTTATCTTTAAAATTTGCGAGTTCCCCCATCGTGTGTCATTTTTCCAGGTTACAGTTACAGCATCCTTGTTTAGTTTGCTGTGTGTGGCTGGTGTATTCCATTAACCTATGCAGTAATCGGTGCCCCTGTAAAACTACCGTGGCTGGGTGGAAGTCTACCGTGCCCCTGTCGGTCTGTTTTACATCGGGGCTATACTATACTCAACAGGGACGTTAGTTCTCCGTCCATTCCTATTGGATTTTGGTTACTCTACAGTAAAGTAACGGTAAATCGAGAAGTCAAATTGGAACACGGCTTTAGATATAGCGTAAGAAGTTACATTTTGTAATGTAACTATCTGTTGAATCTCACATGTATTTATTTGAAGACATCCCCGTTTGTTGGTCCTCCGAATTAACAAACCGAACCAAAATCCCTTGCGTACGGATGACGCCATGGCGTAAAAGAAAGTGCCACCAGGCCGGATGACGCCATTGGCCGCCGTTTGTGCAATTTCAATCCATTGTTCGATTATTGTTTATGTCATGCTTAACTGCACCATGGAGGAAGGAAACTTCCTCCATGACTGCACCATGGAGGGTATATCCTTCCTCCATGACTGCACAAACACATTGTAGCGGTTCGATTTGGCTACCAGAACCGCTGCAACACCCCAACGTCTCCCGTAAAATACCGTGCCCAAGGGGTTAAGCTCCGCCTTTTGACATTGTGATCAATGACAGCAGTGACTATGTCCAACATGCATGACTGACGTGTGGGCGCGCGGAAATAGAGGAATCCCACAACGACGAGTTTAGCGCCGATGTGCGCCGGCACTTCCGCGTTTGAAAACGAGGATCTCAATGTCAGAGTAAACCAACCTCGTTCCCATAGCTTACTTTATTTTCAACCTCGTTTCCAATAGTAAGCCCTGGGATGGGAACTCCTTACTCGTACCCTGATTGGATAGTGAAAATACAGCATTAGCTTATTAGCATATAGAGAAATTAAAACTGTATAGTTGGTGATTCCACTGTATTTCTTGATGAAAGTTTGCCGGCGCGCCAAAAGTGAAACTTTTGTTTGTATTTTTTAACGTTAGTGTCTTTTCTGTAGTATATATTCTTTGAAATTTCTGCAATGGCGACGCCCAGCCCCTCAAAAAATACACCCGTCAAATCTGATACTTGCATCTTGTGTTCCAAAAGCGACAATCGTGGGACGCACATCTGGAGAGTCAGTGGACAAAAAAGTTTTCCGCAATTGCTTTCACCATAGGCTATAGCTTTCACACTGAGTGACACAATATGCCGAAGTTGCGAAACGAAGGTCCATAAAACGGTGGAGGATGCACGGGTCAACATCGCTAAACTGGCTTGCATGCAGCAGCAGTGGTTGTAGCAAATAATTCCTAAAATCTCCTAGTGGTGAGAGTGCTCCAGCTGCGAAACGGCGGGTTTTTGGTCCTGTCAATACCAACGGCAACGCCGCCCGCCATGCCGCAGTCCGAGGCCTGTTGCCCCGAAGCCTGTCCTTAGGCTTTATCAAAAGAAAGTCCGAAGCCTAATTTGCCGGCGAGTGTGTGCCACGTATACTACGTGCACAAAATACATCGCTCAAAGGTAGCCTAATTTGCATGCGTATCCAAACATTTTGGATATTTAAATGATCCCCATATACCAGGGGCGTGTTTTCGCGACCCGCAACCTGAAACATGTTTGTGACGTCAAAACAATAACAGGAACATGTTTACGCAGGCGCGAGAAAACGCAGAACCAGAAACTGCCATTGACCGATATAAACAAACATGGTGGAAGAGCGAGTAGTTGTGCAAGAATTTGAGTATATCTGGTGAATGACGTCGAAGAAGAGGAATGGTTGAAAAGAAAAAGACGTCGGTTAGACGATTACCATGCTTTACATACACACGACGGGCTGTGCCGTGGCTCTCGTACATAATTCACAAATTTTTGAGACGAATACAAATATATCGTCTGTTTACGTTTCAGTATCTTCCGCCATTTTGAACCTGTGAACCGACTCCAACCTTCGGTTCTCGTTTGGTCGAAACAATGACGTTACGTAACCATGACCGAAGACGCCAAAACGCCTAACCGATGACCAAAGCGGAAACATGTTTCTGGTCACAGTCGCGAAAACACGCCCCTAGGTGAGAGAGCAGCTGTGGTGTCGGTGAGGGCGCTGCTCGACACCATGGGAACGAGGTCGAGAGTAAATAACTTTATGCTGACCGTGCGCCTGCGCTGCCTTATATGGCCTGATTTATTCATGCATGAATGAATGTGCTGAAAAGCGTTGTTTTGTTTGCCACTGACATTCTCGCTTTCAACCCGGAAGTGCACAGAAGGGGCTAATGTGAAATTCCTCTATGGATGGGGTTGATTGATCAGTTTGTTGTCAACGGGAGACTTTTGATACGCTAGCGGCAACAGACATAGATTTGGACGTAGTTCTGAGCATGCGCACGTCGTTCTCAGCACGACTGGTGATACAAATGTAAAAGACCGGTATGTTTGTTCCCATTGATCTCAATTATGGAGATAAAGTGCTACTGATATCGCGAAATAATTGTGTGAACTCAACTTGTCCAATCACAGACGTGAAACGTGCAAAATCCGAAAACACAAAAACAACCGCACAATAGTCCACAGGATTGTCTAAAGGACGTGGCTATGTGAAAGCGAGATGTTGCTTATTTGTGAAAAGTTTACTTTTGATTGAATACCAAATTATACTCACCAATGCAAACTGCTGACCAATGCAATTTCGACTCCCAAGTGAAAATGGGAAATACGCGTATTGAGATCTGCCAGATAATTTACAACAAATCGTATGATTTAATATATAATTTGAAATAATCAAACGGTGGACTTTTTCTTGATAAGATATTTTGGCTGAAGAAATTTATCAAAACTCCTGACTCTCCGACTAAAAACAGATGGCTAGAGTATTCCTTTCAAGTTAAGTCAGAGGTTCTAAAAATGGCAAATTAAGTGTGTATTCTCAGTTACGGTAGACCTGTCGATACAAATAACACTCCAGGGCAAGAGTTTTCTGAGTATGTGGAACGCCACCATAATGGCAATCGTTACCTTTGGGACACCTCTATTTTTTACAAGTTCCGTTCAAAACTGACTTTTGCAGATGACTTTACAGTATCAAAGTGACTTTTGCAGGCTAAAGCAGTCTTTTCTTCTTCAGAATAAATTATGTTTGTTGTAATTTTGAAACGCACTTTCAAAGAAAATGTAACTTTCCTACATTTGTTGCAGTCAGAGACGTGATGACTGACGTGCTCGTAGTTTTCATAAATCAAAACCCAGCCCTCTTTCCACAAAATTAAGCTTGCTCATATCCTGCCTGTATCGTGGCAAAATATTGAGGTAAGTTCCGAAACATAAACTGTCTCCTTCATTCTCTTATATGGAACGGGGTCCTAAAGGTAACGATTACCACCATAATAAACACCATTTTCTATAATTATAGCGAACGCTACTATTTTTGATATAACGAACACCACATACATTGTATTCAACACAATTATTTACTATACACCAAATGAAAACACTATTTAATGCTATTCGTTATATTTTCGTTCTACTATAGGTTTTCCCGGCCAATTTAAATAAAATTTAATTCAATTTAATACCCGGCTCATTCAATTTCGTTTGAAAATGAATGCTCCGTTGAATCAGCATTCAACAGTCAAAAGGAGTAATTCCATTTCAGCAGTTAGCATTCACTGGCCAAATAAGATCATTCAAATTCATGAGGTCGCAAAGATTATTCAATTTCGTAAAAGCCAGCAGCAAGAGGCTGGTCAACCATTCAATTTCATCAATTGGCAAACATTTTTCAAATGTTTACATTCAAATTCGTTTAAATGGTATGTGCTTTCTGATTCGTATTTGAATTTGACGTGGCCCGAACATTAGCAGAAATAAAGAAGAAAGCATAAAGACCAGTGCAAACTATCACAAGGCTATAGCGAAAGATTTTGTTTTCATTTCGGACTTATCACCATAACTTTTTTAACTTTACTTAACAGTCTTCTAGATACAGGGTACAGGCTTTAACTTTAATCATGGGGTAACAAAGCAAAAGGAACAATTATTGCAATTAAGACAAAACACATGCATATGACGTAAATGAAATGCAAACAACACGGAAACGCATCTAACAAAAAACAAGGTGGTTCTGGAACCACGCGTCTCGCCTGCTTTAGTTTTGTGATTACCCGGGAAGAATGCAGGGGCACTGATAACAGTTGAATAAGGAGCAAGGGTTAGTGTAAAAAGAGAATGAAATGGTAAGTTATCACGAGCAAGAACCGATGGGCATGCCTAAAACAATTGTAGGTGACAAAAGCAATGTGGAAAGAAAATGTTGTCCAAAGTTATGGAAGTTTGAGTGGGGTGTGAGACGAAAGAGGATGAAAGCATGGAGATGACTGACACGACCATCATATAAAGGTTACAGTGCATGCATGACCCAAGTTTGATTCCAATTGGACGTCCAGTTTTCAAATGAGACAAGTTGGACAATTCCAGCCTATTTTACAACTTGACCTCAGATGACCTTTGACCTCAGTACTTGACCTTTGACACGACCATCATATAGAGGTCGCACTATTTAATGCATGACCCAAGTTTGATTGCAATCGGAATTCAACTTTGAATATAACACCAATTTTACAATTCCAGCCCATTTTACAACTTGACCTCAGATGACATTTGACCTCAGTACTTGACCTTTGACACGACCATCATATAAAGGTCGCACTATTTAATGCATGACCCAAGTTTGATTGCAATCGGACTTCAACTTTGCATATAAGACCAATTTGTCGAAACTTTAACCAAAATGACACATACGGACGGACTACATACGGACTACGGACTACGGACGGACGGACAAAGTACAGAAATAGTGATTGCATAGTCTCTTTCTGAACTTCGTTCAGGCGAGACAAAAACTCAAGTGCCAGTAAAAGAGCTATTTCCAGCTTCCTCGAATAAACAAGCCATAACTCATGTTTAACTTGAACGCACAGAATTTGAAATTCATTTCCCATAAACGAAAAAGAAAACAAAAAACTAGCAACAAATTCATCTGCGCTTCGATGAGTCTTAATTTGATTTCATGAATTGTAGATAGGTAGTAGAAATTCAACTGAAGATTGGTGAAAATGTAGTCTTGAATGCCTATAAACGAAATACAATGACTAAAACGAACCTGAATGAAAAGAACGAAATCATGTGTGCACAAACACCAAATTGAATGCATGTAGTAGCTAAAAAGAAACCCTAGTTTGATTGAATTGGGGGAAATGCGTGAATTTGAATGCATGTTAATGAAATTGAATTAATTTGGCCGGGAAAAATTGATGAAATTGGCCGGGAAAACCTATATTAAAAAAGCAATAAAAGCTATAATATAACAGTAACACTTGAAACATTTTAAACAAAATTGCCGCCATTTAATAGTTATGATTACTCCCGTTCTCTGACTATTTAAATCTTGGACAAAAATACTAACCTGTCATCACTGGCCTTGAAGCGATCGGGATCAAACTCCAAAGGGTTGTTGAAATACTCCTCCATTCTCGCCATAACGTAAGTGCTGACCTGTAATATTATTGGATGTAACTTAGTTTTCATATCAAACTAACATTAAATATGTACTATTTATACAGCAGTCTACAATGACTCACTGTTGACTGTTGCAAAAACAAGAAGCTTCTTCGATCTAGTTACACTATATTTTAATGTGCTACCAAGAATCTGAATTGGTCAAATACTGACTGAAAACTCACCATTACTAAAGAACCTTTTGGTAAACGGTAACCTTTGACCATGACGTCACAAGCCATCTGCCGACTGGTTCCTGCTGCAGGAGGCCAGAGACGGAGAGCTTCTTTCAAAACCTGAATTCAGACAGTTAAAATACACGGGTGTTTTGATTATCATTTGGCTTCATATATTTGTATTTCTTTCGTAACTTTTAAATAATGTGTTCTGACCTGCATCATGTAGTTTAGTTGAATGATGTCAGCGTACTCCAGATAGTCCTTGTCTCCAACAACTGCCTCTACTTCAGTCTTTAACCTACAACAAAACCGGTCAGGATACCAGTCTTAATGATTCATCAAAGAACATTCTGCAAAGTCTTATTGTGTGGCAAAATTGGAAGCTTGCTTCTTGCATTAAACCCACGGTCAAATTCACGTTAATAGTTGGTAATATCGAGTGTATGTTGGTAGTGTCAAGTTGCATTGATAATATAATAATTTAAATTACGGGCGATGGGTTATTTGGGAGACATTCCCATAGACTTGTGAAAAATTATCTTTTCAACTTTAATTCAACCTAACCCAAATATCCCCTATCCTACCCCCACGAAATTTGGTATATTTATGTTTTGGACCATCCTATATCGAGTCAGTGGGCTTACGGTCCAAAATGACTTCCCATATGCAATTTCGGGTACATTCTTTGAAAAATTCAGGGATTATTCATAAAACCCCAAAGAATCCAAATCCACTTGATGCCATTTTTTTGAAACTCCAGAAAAGTGTTTTTTAGGTGATTATTTTCGAGCTGAAATGCAGACGACGAAATAGACCGGATATCATTACCCAAGTGACGAATTGCGCCTTTTTCGGAATACTCCCTATTGATACTGTATTAAAGGATTCGCAATTAGGTTAAATTTCGCAAACGGTTGAATACGAGTATGACTGCGCGCAGTATCAGATGGTACACGTACACTCACGATACACACCGCTACGTGTGTCACGTCGAGATTCACGAGTTTTACACAAAGAAACCTTCGTGAGTAGTAAACATATTATTTAATCATAACATTAATGGTAATCCTTACCTTTAGGACACCTATTTTTTTTACGAGTTCCGTTCAAAACTGACTTTTGCAGATGACTTTACAGTACCAAAGTGACTTTTGCAGGCAAAAGCAGTCTTTTTTCTTCAGATTAACTCATGTTTGTTGCAATTTTGAAACGCACTTTCAAAGAAAATGTGACTTTCCGACAATTTTTTGCAGTCAGAGACGTTGCCGTTTTACCCCATAATTTCCCTAATAAATCAAAACCCCGCCCTCTTTCCACAAAATTAAGCTTGCTCATATTCAACATGATATCTTAGCGAACTATTTAGATGATTCCAAGCACACAGAGTGACTTTTCCTGCCTGTATCATCGCAAAATATTGAGGTAAGTTCCGAAACATAAACTGTCTCCTTCGTTCTCTTATATGGAACGGGGTCATAAAGGTAAGGATTACCACATTAATCATTACAGATAAGAATAACCGGGACGGGATTTATAAAAGAAAAGTGTTTAGTTTGACATATTTGAAACGTTACTTTAGTTTGGTTTCACCATGTTCTTCTTTCGTTTTGGATTTGTGTAACGCAGCGGGAGGCGTGATACCCGACTAGTACTAGTAGTAGGCCACGCAGTTATTGTTGTGCCTCTCTCGCTGCTCTGGAAATAAGTAAATCGTAATTTTTCCTTTTTAGTTACAAGTCTGGACCGAAGTTAAAACATACACCATTAAGCATTTAAAACCAGTTTCGTGAATAATTATCAAATGTAAACAATTAAAAATCATGGAGCTTTACAGGATCCCTTGATGGCTCAAGTGACAGTGGTGTTCCGGTCAAACTTCTGACAATGATAAAATGGATTCTGCAGGGTCGTAAAACTGCTACAACTAGATCACGAGAAGCTTTGCACAAATCATCTGTTATACAAGAACTGAACTGTAATTGTGTGAGGCTGAAGAGGACATGTGTGCAAATACAGCCAGGCACCCTGATGCTGACACCTTTTGCAAACTTATACAATGTAGATGACTAATATAATTCCAAGAAAGCATGTAACCAGTTCAAATTACATATAAGTATATTAATTAAACAACTAATCCTTTACTTTGACTTTGCAGACTACTGTCCTCAGTGAAAAACTGAAAGGTTAGGCTTACCTATTGAAAGAGGCTTGGGATATCAAGTTTTTCTTTTGATATCTGGAGGTAGCACTAATCATAATAATTATACATATATTCAGTGATGTGCAAAACTGTTAAGTAAAAACAAATCTTGTGTAACCACCCGGATCTGGATTTTTTCTTGTGAAACTATTGTCAGAGGTCTCAAACTTTTTAGTGAATAAGGTCATGGATATCAAATACCTAATCGAACTTTTGTCCAATTACAAGTGATTTTATATCGCATTCACTTCATCTGAGCCTGATAACTTTTTACTCTTTGACTTATTGAACTTATTGAACATTCTAAAACTTGTTGCCAATAAGTGCAAATATCATCTTTAATACATATTGTAAGTGCGGTCATTTTAAAGTTTAAAATGGCTGTTACAGTTTGAGTGTAATATATAGGAGGTTAGCATTGTAGTCAGGATAAAATTTAAATAGGTCAAAACATAAATGTCTCACAACATCAAATATTTTGTCCATTTGTATGTGTACAATATGCAGTATGGATGCGTTTGAGTAGCTCACTCGGGTTAGCCCCATGCCGTTCGATTAGCTCTGACGTCATACTCGGGGCTAAAGCCCGGTTCATACTTGCGAATGCGAATGCGAATGCGAATGCGAAGCGATTTCATGACGTCAACAATTGAAGTTTCATTGTGACGTTCTCCGTTACCTTGACGAATTCGCTTCGCATACGCATTCGCATGAAGTATGAACCGGGCTTTACTCGGGTCAGCCACCACAGACCCTGCTCGCGGAGCAGAGTCAATGGTGGAATTACGTCACACGCATGCGTAGTCTGATTACCCACAGATTATACTGGAGCGGGGAATTTAAAAGGGCTGATGATCTCAAGGGCGATTGTGTGGTTAAGGACACTGTTCCTATAAGAGAACAAAATCCACTTTTAAAGTAATGGACATTAAAAACCAACGGGTATGTCGAAGATAGATGGCAGGGTTCTAAATGATAAAGGTCTATTAGCCCAACTCTCGTGGCTGACCCGTCTGCCTTCACCCGAGTCGATCCGGGTAAGCTACTCGAACGCACCCTATATATGTTGAAAATGGCTGCCATTTTGAAATTCAAAATGGCCACCCTAGGGGGCGTGGGAAAATGGGATCAAGCGGTTTTGGACTTGTTGGGGTGTCCACAGGTGATCCTGAGAGTTTCAAAGAATGTAACCGAGATGGCTCCCACAAGCCCACTTTTTGAATATGCCCCCCCCCCATGAAAAAAGTGTGACACACCCCCAAAAGGGAACAAAAAAGTTTATGATTTGACATATAAACATTGTGTCCACCCCGTTCACTATACTGGATGGAAACAAAAACAAAACACCAAGATTGCCCGTTACTACACGATTTCCTCCCCCCACTTTTATAAAATGTTGCCTCACCCACAAAAGAGACAAAATTCTGGATTTTCTTTTTTCGTGATGTATCACTTGGGTAAGCTGTCCAAATGAGAAAAAGAAAAGTGAAATTATCTGAATCGGTTTTTTGCGCGCGAAGCCCCCCACTTTTTAAAGTCATGGCCCCGCCCATAAAAGGGTCAGAAAAAAATGGCATCATGTGGTTTTGAACTTCTTGAGGTATCCATTAGTGATCCTGAGAGTTTCAAAGAATGTACCCGAAAATGCATATGGGCCACCACAAGCCCACTGACTATAACATTCTCAATATTTAAGGGGGCTGTGACATTAGGGAGACATCGAAATGTCTCCCTAATGTCACTTGTCTCCCTAAGGTACAAAAATAACTAAAACATGTCTCCTTAAGGGACCATTGACAGTTATACTGATATTACCACTAATATCATGATGCCAGTAAAATCACCAATATCGATTACCGGGTATACGTTAAGAGTTCGTTTTATAAACGCAATACAGCCAATGTGGTATTTTTTTTACTGGCGTTTAGAAATAAAGTCTTTAATTTAATCGATATTCCTATAACGTTGAGAATGAATATCTACATACCTGTGCATAACCTCTGGGTGGTTCCCAAGTTCCAACAATGTGAAGCTCAGAAGATTGGCAGTTGTCTCTTGACCTGGACAATGTCAATTAATCGATTCAATCATAAATGTAATCAACAAACGGTTGGTCGGTCAGTCGGTCGGTCAGTCGGTCGACGACTAGGCCTACTCTTATGAAGACCTGATGTCTTGAACATAGAGTAGAACCCTCCTCAAATGCTAAGTAGCACACATCACAGCAGATGAACGGAGAAGGGACTGGAGGGTAACGGAAGAAAGACTCATGCGGGGAAAGTGGGATCACACTTCATATAGGTTGAGGGGAAACAAGTTGTTATGAAGTGAATTCCGCATTGAGACAAACAAGGGGGGAAGCTTGGATATGCCTTTTGTCATACACTTTGGATCAGCTACATATTATATACAGTCCTGCAAGTTTACAATTGCTCTTAAAACAAGAGAACTGAGAACTGTGCATATACGTACAACTGGGACCCGATTCCTCCGCGACTGCAGTTGCAAGTCTTGAACATAAAATTGCGAGTTCACATTTCCTTTGTTGCAATTCGAGTTGTTGTAACCCCCAAGGGTGAATTAAACACCACAGGTACAGATACAGATCGATACTTTTAAATATTTTCATTGATAGTGTCTTTTAGGTATTGGCAAAAAGGCAACCCAACAACAGCTATACGTACCAGCGATGAAGATTGTTATGAACTCATCAATCAACCCTTCCTTATCGATTGGGCTATCTCCTTCAAACCCATTCACTTCCTTCAAGATGTGTGTCAAGATGTCATTGGGAATCTCGTCTCCTCTCTCCATGGCACGCAGTCTGCCATCGATACACTGGCGACCAGTCTCTCGCAGAAAGTTGAGACTTTCCCTCACGTCTTTCCTGCTTTTGCGAGCGCCGGGCAAAGGACTATACTGCAAATATTGGAAAGGAATTATTAATTTATCCGAGGGATTGGTATCAATTTCCAAAACTTGAATTTCAAATTTAACGCAATGCACAATAGAAATCGGAATTGTTTTATGGCCCATCATTTAATGGAGCTGAAGAGCTTTAAAACGAGCCCTCACCGCCGTCTATATGTGAAATATATCTCAATTTATGGAATCTTTCAGGATGGGGAAGAGGGTAACATATTGCAACTTTTGATCTTTAATTTAATACAATGCATTCGTTAAATGCAGGGACAACCTGGTTTGGGCGTGGGCCGTCACATTCTTATTTCTTACTGATCCCCGATAAGCAGTGAATTAACCCAAGTCGCTTTTAATAATTATGTCTCATGCAGCTTTTGAACTGACACAAGATATAACAGTAAAATCAGTTTTATACAACGTTCTGTTGAACTCCCGGTATACCACGTAGAAGTGTGAGAACGTAGCTTGTGAAACGACATTCAATACAATTGTAGTTACTTAATTAACATACGTAACTAAGGGCAATTCAGAACAAGATAAAAAACCAATTTAACAAATGTTTGTGTAAAATTTGTAGCGTTAAATGTAGTGTTAAATTTGTTGACTTTCAAGATAACAGTTATTTCAACACAATTGTGGTATTGGAGTTCGGATAGGATTGCTGTTCATAATCAAGATTACATCTCCAATATTCACCTGTACAATCTTTCATGTATATAGTGAAACCTTAACTCCTTCTGGCAAGCTGTTATTAGGGCCTAATGCCTATGGGGTGTTGGTAAGCCAATACGGGATTGTGCAGCCAAGCGTAACGTAAACATTAGGAAAACAATGGATTAAGTATACGCGCAAGAATGCGCTTAATTTTAAGCACCAACTCTTGTAAAAAAATTAAGGGAAGAGTGAACTGTCGTGGAATGTCAGCGGCGCACGCATTTTTTCCGTAGGCGGGTGAAGCAATAATCATGAATAATTCAGTATTTTTGATGAGAAAGTTGTTTATTCACTATATAATATAACAGAACGTCCCAGCATTGTTATTATTTAGTCAACTAGTTACATTTAATCATTTTAAAGAACGTCTGTTGACGAGTTGCTACAGACTAGTCTAGTGGATATAGTGGAATGGGCCATGGATCAAAAGGTCCCTATATTATCCGAATCCACCTGTACCCATTTGGTATTACTATATCTTTGGGATATTTTTAATTTAAGGGGGAAAAGAGACCGAGAACCTGAGTGCAAGCTGTGCAGTGATTAATGCAACCACTGAGCTATTCATGGAATTGCTTCACCCGCCTACAGAAAAAAATTCGCCAGCGGCGCATACATCTAGAGGGGCCGCTGTTAATATTCACTAACCTCTGTCCAAGGCGCAGTTCTAACTATACTAGCCCCAGCAAAGGTTGCAGTAATTGCCTTGTTGAACGGTGAATTCTTATCAAGCGTGGCGTTAAGCTCCAGCCCAAAAGCAACCTATTATTGAACACGAGGATCACATCAAATATGGAATCTCTAGCATTTTTATAATCAAAACTTAATACTTTGTAATGGTTTCTTGCACATTTCCACAATAAGCACCAATTTGCCAATTAAGCATACATTCCAAACTATGAAATTGATTTTGAAATACTCTTATTTAGGTCATTTTATGTGGACTTATACTTTTCATGGTTGCGTCTGTGACACTTTACCAGTTCATGACATATTTCTTCCTGCAACATAAATCCCATAGATTCCTACTACAAACTATAGGTTTTCCCGGCCAATTTGCGAATTGTTCTAATCATTTTCGTTATTGGTCATTCAAAAATGGCTTTTAACACATCTGACCAAATTAAGGTTTCCTTTTCGCGGTTTGGGCATTCATTTTCAATTTTTAAGCACCCAAGATTTTGTTCCTAATGTTCGTTTTCGTTTAGGGGCATTCTACATTCTACATTGTATTTCGTTTTGGTGCATTCAAGACTTCATCTGTTGCGTTCTTACATTGAGTGTTGTGACATCCATTGACGGTTGAAGCATTCAAATTAGCGAACGTCGGTGTGTATATGACGTATGACCATGCTTTTCTTTTCTTATTCGTTTATGGGCAATCATTTCATCAAATGGTCATTCAAATTAATAAGATTTCTTTAATTGATATATTTTCCTATTGTCTTCTGAGGTTTTTTGTAAAAAAATTGTAAAATTTATAATGGAAAAATGTGTAACATGTATAATGTTATGAGGGATGGATGAGTAACGAACTAATGAAATGAAAAGGGCTAAGGAATTTTCTTTTTCAATGTTTGTTTTAAAGTTTGAACAAAAAAGGGGCATCTGAATGTTAACATGTTTACGAATTCTTTATTTTGTTTACTGTTCTTTTTTGTTCTGATTCACCCATCGATCTCTTCATGTGCAAGACATCGGCATGTATGTTTGGTAATGGTTGTACAATCGCGAACACTTCTCTTAATTTGTTTTCTTGGGCCGATTCCATCAGACGATCACACCTCCCCTCATGTAGGCTCGCCATCTTATCTGTCTGAAGACGTAGTTAAGAAAGATAGGTGTGCATTTGTGGATTGAAAACGTCAGATATGATTTACGATGAGATAACTCCACCTTTTTTAGGTGTAAGGACTTGCAGGAATGTGGACATGCAGGAAAAGATGCTTGGAAAAAGGTGAAATATGTTTGCCCATTAATGAAAATGAATGCCCGATCAACCCCTTACTGCAGGTCCAGATGAAATTGAATGAACAATACGATACTTTTAATTTGAATGCATCTTTTACAGGTACGACTAAAGCTAAAAGACGATATAAAATTGCTCGGATACATGTAGTGAATTTTTATGAATTGTTTTGATTGTCGAATGACGATCTACGTGATCATTCAATTTCAATCTAAATTGAATGAGCCAGTCGTTAAATGATCGAAAACATTGTGAAACTGGCCGGAAAAATCTATATTAGTCAAAGAGAAAACTTTGCAGACGTGTTAACAAAAAATGTGTCAGGTGTTTCACATTGACTTTTTGAGTCCACTACATTATTGAAAGGCGACTTGTATTCATTAAATAGCTTATATTCTAGGTTTGGACCTGCATTGGATTCTTGCTTTCATTATGAATACCTGAAACTTGTACTATTTCAAAACTATGAAAAAAAGCTTTGAAATATGAACATACATGAACCAAAATGTGTATCAAACAGCTGTATGCCTATACTATTATGGACATTAACAATAATGAAACGTGTATAAAATCTAAAAACTCATGTCTAATCATACAAGCATAACGTCGAATTTAAACAAAAGTCTGAATCTTCAGTCATTTTCACCCTTACCACATTGTACAACCTATAGTATGAAACAAAATACTACAGTTTGTCAAAATTATAACTCTGTTGATGTTCGAAAAGTTTGAAAAGATCATATTAAGAATAGCGAGACCTCCCGTTTGTCTGGTAACATTCCTGATCGTTACCTTAGCAATGACATCCAGGGTGGTTCTATTCAACTCCTCCAACATGACAACCTCCGTCTTGCCATCAGCCTTGAGGCTTAGTTTCTTGACTAACACATCTGCACCCGCATTGAAATATTCCATCTGGCCTTGCAGATATCTTAATAAAAGGAAACAATGAAAACATAACTTGGTTTTCAAAGACAGACTTTCTTCCTGTGACTCACACTGGACCGCTTTCGAACGCGAAGTGTATACAATGGACGGAGGTCTATTATGAGGTGTTCATTCCTGCATTTATCTTGGATAGGTCGTTGGTTACAGCAATTCGTAGAGAACCAGGCGCGGATCCGGGGGGGGGGGGGGGGGGGGGGTCTAAAGTTGCAAACCAGAAAAGCAGAAACCCTACAGGTCCTATTTTAGGAAAGAACAAAACAAAGAGGTTAAAATGCGCCACCAACGGTGAGAAAGTGTGTCAGCCCTCCTCCCCTGCTTGACATTTTTTTCGCAGACGACACATTTTGGCAGTCACCTTTCTGGGCAAATTTCAGAACCCCCCCCCCCCCCCGCACAAAATCCTGGATCCGCCCCTGATAACATAGTCTCGTTCCGTGTTTGCATCGAACATCTGAGTGTGGAATCTTATAGGAATTGGTTCCCTCCTCACCCATCCTGCCACAGAATTTTCGCGGTAGGCACCGAGCATTTCAAAAGCTTCCATGTATACTGTACTTGCAGATTTGGATGTCAGGGTGTTGTAGTCCGATACAACGGTTCGTTGTTTCAAAAAAGTACGCCGAAAACCTGAAACAAAATGGTTTGGGATTAAATGTGCATTTGAGGTCTTCAATACATTCAATTTAAACAAATACCTGCAACTCTTGTCAGTTTGTAGGTGCTAAACATGTGGGGAAAGAGCTAATTTTTGTTGGAATCACGTATGATCACTACATGGCGCTCCACACGTGGTCACATTGGTTACATTTAACGCTATCCACTTACGTGAAAAATGTACATTCAAGGCACTTGGTCAGACTTCATAATGACCAGCTAATAGAACTAATAGACTTTGGTTTAGGAGTGACCTCGCAGGTCAGATCGCTTTGAATTGATGTCGCCATAACCAAATTTACGCAAAACAAAACAAAGGGCACATGGCCATAAACCATGTATCCTTTGTCTGTTGTTTACCTCGAAACCGCCCTGTATTCAAATTTAGGCGTATGCGCACGCATGCCGTTTTGCATAAATTCGGTTAATGAGTGCATCAATAAGCCAGTTTGGTATTATAACTGCGCATGTGCACAATGACATTTTGTCCCGAATGACCCGCGTGACCTAACGCGCGCGTGTGAACGGAAAAGGTGGTCGCACAACGCGCACGTGTTAAATTCAATCAGAATGGGCGTTCGCGTAACATGGCGTGACATTACGTTAGAAATTTTATCCCGAATAACCTTTGACATTTGAGATACCGAACTGGCTTATTCAAAGGCGATCTGACCTAAAACGTCAAAATTTGACTTAAAAAAACAACACGATGCGTGCGCATATCACCGGGACATTCGAATATAGATGTACAAATTTGACGTCAGAGGGCACATCGTCCACACATCTTGGAGTGTGTTGTTAAACTAACATACTTTTTGTGGAAGGCGGGGTTAAGGAGTGCCCGTTTTGGTCCATGAGTATCTGGGTTGATGTCAGTAACAAGGCTCGAACCCAGGAATCGCGTCCCTAAGACCTGCATGAGCGGCCTGTAGGATGCATACGGCTTCCGATGTGTGTCCGTACACAGGAGCTCCTGGCAATCAAGGAGATGGAAATCATTTTGTGAATTCACTATTGCCCTGGATCAGTATTCAAGTAAATAGCAATCAATCAATTGAATAGCGTAAGCAATGTATTGTGTACTGGGATTTGTCTCCTTTATATTGGATTCATGTCTTGGACTCATGTAATCTAGCATATACTTGAAAGACTTTTTCTTTAATTTGGGGGTACTAACCTATTTTGCTCATTAGCACGCAACCACAGCCCTTAGTACAACCTATGAAATTATGTGCAGTAGTGGATGTCTAGGATTTTGTGCATCAAAATTGAGACACCATTTATCAGGTCCCGTGAATTTAATAGACGAACCAAATTTTAGGGTCGTTATCTTGTCAGAAATGTATACATTTTGCCATCTCCAACCTCCCCCTAGCTGATCCAAAACCTGGATCTAAAACCTACATGTCGGCCAACTACTGACTCCGGAAAATGTCTGACATGTACATGTCCCAGGACTTCCATATACATGTATACCGAAAAATCCCGAACTAGCAAAATAAATACAGCCTTTGCATTCACCAGCTGACCAATACACCCATGGGATGGGATGGGATGGGATGGGGGTGGGGTGGGGTGGGGTGGGGTGGGAGTACGTGCGTGGGTTTACAGGGGTGGGTGATATGGAACCCCAAACCAAAACGCGCACAATTTTGTGGTTTTATTTTTGCGGGGGTTAGTTACTTGTCCAAACAAATCAAAATCACTTCAACATGGAGTCTAATCAGTTAAAAGAAAAACTCCCTCAATCAATGCTGGAATCAATGAACTTCGACCCCTGCACGAGTAGACAAAAAGCCACACACCTTTACAAAGTCAGGGTCCAGCACAACGATGACTGGCGTGAAGAAGAAAAACATATGGAATATGGGTCCGTACTGGCGCATCCTGAAAACAAACGGAGAAGCATCAAAACCTAAAATCGACAGTTTTACAGTCATTTTCAAAACTCCAGGAAACAAAACAGAGAAAACGCTGTTTAAACGTTTTAAACAACCCCGGGTTGTTTATGTGCCCTGCTTAAACAACCAACTGGTTGTTTAAGCCGGGCACATGAACAACCCGGGGTTGTTTAAAAGTTTAAACAGCGTTTTCTCTGTGAAATGCAAACTTTAGAGGCATTAAACTGTAATTTCAATTTCAAGTTACTCAGAACCACTTACATTTCGACAATTCCATCGGAAATTGACATATTCTTCTTTGCGTACTTCATCAGTATCGGAGAATGACCGGCAAAGAACCTGGTATAGAAATGGTAAAATGAACCAGAGAGTGAAACCATTAGTGACTCCAGTATGACTTCTTAGAAATTGTGACAAATCCTGTCACACTAAAATTGATGTATTTTTTGTATATATATTTGGTTGTAAGTGTCTATGTCATGCCAGGTGTCTCACGATATTTCATTACACAAATTGGTTAGCCGGTCATATTTGGAAATTGACACAATCTTTTGTTTTTGAATTTTGTTTATTAATTATTAATTTCTTTTTTTTGTTTTATTATAAAAGTCCTTTTTGCCCATTTAATTGACAACTGAAGCTTTTACAGACCAGGCCATTTGTAACTTTTGGGGGGGGGGGGGGGGGGGGGGAGTTACGTGAAATAAATTTTCTCTCATCCCCGGAAAAAGTTCTAGATCCGCCCATGGAATTATGAATATTAATCATGCTAAACATTTACGACGATAGGGTTGGTGGTGGCATGCTGTGGGGAGCTGCATTTGCCTTGACAACGCACAGATTGTGGCTGCATGTTGTTTTTTCCCCGTTTTTTTTAAAGGCATTTTTGCATATTTACACGGTAGGATGAGTCATTTAAACTTTTAATCTCCATGTGCAATATGTATTTTTGTCTTCTTTGTCATAGTATTGTAGGTAGTCTATAGTAGTTTTCTAAACGTTCATTTCGGGTTTAGATTAAATATTTTAAGGCTTACTTTTAATGTGCAATATGTATTTTAAGGTTTCTTAGACTATTTCGTAGTTTTATTATTCTTATTTCATTTCCTCTTTGTGTCTTATATTTCTATTTCTATGGCGAGCTGAAATTGCCCTGTTATGGTGCTTAATAAAGTTTACTTTATTGAACTTGAACTTGAACTTGGACTTGGATGTCGGCACATTCTGACTCGGGTTAGTATTGTGAACTTCATGTTAAAAAATAAGCCATGACAAAAGGTAATACCGTCTTGTATAGTCTGTTTCCTTTGTACACAGTGCAAGAGAACCACCTTATAAGCACACTACCGTGAAAAACACGTTTAAAAAATGACATCCGTAGTGCAGTTGGGACTATAGGTTAACATGTTTTCCTACTCAGTTTGATGTCCTGAATCAAAAAAATTAAGGTTGTTAGCGGAATAGAACGGAACATGACCTACTTTTCGGGCCATAGGCCTGCCTATCCGAAGCATATTAAAAAACATGACATTTACGAGAAAGTTGGACTCGCATGCAGATCATCGCGGGGCCGCTATATTCGTCTGCATGATATAGAGCACCGAAGTGATGACGTCAATGCAATGTTTGGAACCAGAATACTTTTGTTAGGTGTTTGCATGACTGACTTAACAAAGGAACAGTCGAAATTTACATTTGTTTGGAACCAGTTGTCATGCCAACGACGTCAGACTTCGGTTACTCAATGGGCTCCGTGCGCCGTCGAATGAGGGCGCTGTCCACATAGCAACCGCACTTCTATGGGCAGTACGTCGCTGGTATCCGCACCGCGCTCCTCGTTCATTTGATACTTGTATACCAGTGGGATTGCTTTGTCTGTTCGCTGACTCTCGGTAATTGCGTTTTCAATAAGAATATCATAGCGGGAACCAGACACTTAAATTGAAGTCAGGTAAGATGGCGTCGATATTGACCCCCAACTTGCCTTTTCTTTCCGCTGAGGGGGTAGTTGTGCACGGAGCCCATAGCGCGTCTGTGAAGCTGTCGACAAATTTGTATGGAACGCCGCATCTTTCAAAAATAAATGGTGGGTTGACGTATAAATAATAGAATTAAGAATGTATTCTTCGTTGCCTTTTAAGAATGTACCCTTTTCAGAGAAAATATGGAATTGTATATTAATTTGCGAAATATATGTTTCTAACGCAAAAGACTCTAATTGTCATTATTTAATTTTTGGTTTGTTCAAATGGCTGTCCATAAGTGTCAAGAAATGGTCGCCGATGACATACGATTAAAGTGCCGAAGAGGGGATTTCAAGGCCTTATTTCATACCCTTTTTCCGTTGGATTAAAATGACAATGTGGATTATCTGGTTTTCAGTGATTTAAACTATATTTATTACTTTAATCAGCTCCACCGGGTAAGGTGATACGAAAAACGTGAGTGTTACATGGCTTATCAACCATACGTACTCTTTTCTTATCACCAACAAAAAGCCCTTGCTCGTTCCTCCCAACACGGGGACAATGTAAAGTAACTGCGGTATTCTATCTTGCTTGGTGTATGGATGTTCCACAGGATTACATAGAAAGCGCAGTGATCAAACCACTTTCTTGCAGGCAATAACGCCACTGGGACAATAGTAGCCTCAAATTTGGCCCCCAAAAAGGACATGCATGCAAAACCACGAGTAACCTAACAATAGAAAAGTATTTATGAAAAACGACAGTTAAATATGAACGTGTTATTTGTACTAAAAAGCGTCTGCCGAGGGCTTTAAACCGAACACTAGCCTGATACGAAGGAGCTGTGTTACTGTATAATTATATGCAACACTAATGAAAGAGTTTTATGGTTGTTAACATAAGCCAGACAGGAAAACTGGTAACAATCACATAATCCTACAACCATGGTATATTATTTGGGAAGTGTCTTTTTGAACCAACTAAATTCAAATGCTGCTTGACGAAGTTTTAGCTGTTAAATTATGCAAGGGTTGTACACGGTAAGGCTGCGGACGACTGAGTGAGAACAGGCACAAACACGGCAAATCGGAATATTTGTTAAAGTTGACTTTGAGGGACAGTGTAGCACGTGTCCATGGTTATACTTCTTCTGTCAGTAGTAACAGAATGATCCCCGGTGTATTGAGCATTAACGCGCCCATGAGACAATCAACTGTAAAGAAACATTTTTTTGTGGATCTGTCTGTCTTAGTCCCCCCCCCCCCGGTTTATTCCACTTGCTTCTTAACCCTCATGCCTCATTTTCCTCCTTCTATCTGCCTCATTGGCCTTTGGGAGGGTTTGTTGAAGTCCTAACCCGGCCCCCGATCGCTATGCAATTGTCAAGCAAGAAGTGTCAGACCTATATGATAATATAACTTCGGAAATTGTGGGGCTTCATGTAAAAGTGCTTTCTATTGAGAGTTGGTTGACAGCACAAAAGCAACACAACTTGAAAACAGCACACCCATGTGCGTTTTCCTATACTACATGAATGGAACCCTTCTTTTGTTCCGTTTGTTTGTACTTTAACTTTTTCCGAACAGCTCCCATAAGGTTTGTACACGAAATTCTCCCGAGGATTCGGCCCAAGTCCTCGGTGTCATTGTTATCCCTAATCCCCCATTGTCCCAAGAGCTCTCGATCGTATAGCCTAACCCACTCACACACACACACACACAAGTGTGTAAACACCGGCAATCACGGACCTCCTATTGTCCCTCTTTTGTGTATACTCTCTTTTTCGGGAGGCCTCCCATTATGGTTTGTACACGATTTTCAATCGTGGACCTTAACCCAATCGCGGACCCCACCCTTACAAAAATGTCCTGTGGTATTCCTGTGGTATTCCTGTGGTATTGCTAATTACCACACGAATTACCACAAGATTTTTTAAAAAGGTCTTGGTATTACAGGAATACCACACGATTTCCTGTGGTAAATTACCACAGGAAACTAATTTCCTGTGGTATTCCTGTGGTATTGCTAATTACCACACGAATTACCACAAGATTTTTTAAAAAGGTCTTGGTATGACAGGAATACCACACGATTTCCTGTGGTAAATTACCACAGGAAACTAATTTCCTGTGGTATTCCTGTGGTATTCCTGTGGTATTGCTAATTACCACACGAATTACCACAAGATTTTTTAAAAAGGTCTTGGTATTACAGGAATACCACACGATTTCCTGTGGTAAATTACCACAGGAAACTTATTTCCTGTGGTATTCCTGTGGTATTGCTAATTACCACACGAATTACCACAAGATTTTTTTTAAAGGTCTTGGTATGACAGGAATACCACATGATTTCCTGTGGTAAATTACCAAAGGAAACTAATTTCCTGTGGTATTCCTGTGGTACTGCTAATTACAACATGAAGTACCACAAGATGTTGTAAAAGGTCTTGGTATGACAGGAATACCACACGATTTCCTGTGGTAAATTACCAAAGGAAACTAATTTCTTGTGGTATTCCTGTGGTACTGCTAATTACCACATGAAGTACTACCACAGGACAATAGGGTAGGCCTACCATGCTATAAACACAGAACACCTTGTGGTTTTCCTGTGGTACTTAAAGAATACATATCATTGGTTTGGGCTTTGATGTTGAATAATATTCTACTGTGTATATTTTTATGTTTTGTATTAAACTGAAATATAACAATTTAACAACTTGTGCAGTCTTTCTGTATGTGAGTACTAGTTATATGGCGGTTAATTGATCAAGATTAATTCAAACAAATGTCATAACAAATTAATGACACAGTACAAAAAATAATAAAAAATCAATAAAAAATGATTAAAAATTGGTAATCCAAAGTCCATCAGTGTCAATGTGCAAGAAGTAAAATTTCCCGCACACAATGACAATGATTAAACAAATTGCTCAAAACCGTTCAGTCTACACAAGAAGACAGTTACAGACTTGAAACAAGTCTAATTATCGTAACAAATATTTAAAAATTATTTAATGCTAAAAGTCTTGTACAAAAATAGAATTACAAAGTATAATTGCATATAAATTGTCTGTGTTAATGTGAGATAAGTATAAATGTGGCCGCACACACTGAAAACAATTATAAAAGTGCAAATTAACCATTCAGTCTTCACAAGAAAATTCCTGCAGACTTGAAACAAGTCTAAGTTATAACACTAGCAGACTTGAGTTCAATCGTGATTGCATCATAAATGACTCAGCAGTGCAGTCTAGCTATAGTCTACATACAGTGTGCATGTACATGTACTTGTACGTACATTGTGCTCATGCATCACACACTGCATATTCACTGTACATGTACTGTTGCAATCCAAGCCACCATTAGCGCGTAGGAAAAGGTGTGTAAAGCTGCACAAACTAGTCCCTCACCTAGTGCAGAATTTGGACATTCATACAATGAAGAGTGATAAAAATGCTATATTGATGTTTAGAATGAAAAAAGATTACTTTGATGATAAATGCTTTCCCCAAATCACGAGATATGGAGGCAGTTGTGCATTTCATGCGTAGGAATATCGATATGTTAAGCGGTCAGTACAAAAGGTGGTAGATTTGAACAACAAGATTCAAGACAAGACAAGGCTACAATTATTTGTCGTATCTGAGCCAAAATCTCAACATCTGCTGGAACATATTAGATCCTGAGTGACATGAGAGAGTTTACTGCATCTACTGGTGAGTTTAAATGGTTATAATTAAAGTTATTTTCGTGAAATTTGAAGGGTTTATTTTTGGCCTACGCACATGCATGCAGTGCCCCCATTTTTGCACTGTCATGACTGTGCACATGTGTACGTACATGTAGGGCCTACTCCCCTTTCCTTCCTCCATGATGTAGCCTTGTAGGCTACGTGTATGGGCATATGGAATGGGTATAGCCTTAGTTTAAAGTTAAGCAGTGTTGAACTCTCTCCCTGATCATGCTGATGAGCTATTCCTCTATGATTCTTGAAATTTAATGTCAAAATGGCGATGCCGGAAATTGGGCACAAAATCAAACATGGCACTTCGAGGGCCGGTTGTTTTTTGTTTAGGCTATTTTGCCTTATTTTTCTGGCAGCTTAAAAAATGTTAACGGCATACATGTACGCCAAAATAGGAAAATCATGTCAGAAAGTTTACTTGTATCTGACAGTGAAACGGGTTAGTTAATGCAAGATTTTATGACCAGACACCTCATCTTAAAAAAATGTCCCCGTGAAAACGTGAACGGAGACATTATTCCGGCCGTGTTATTAAACCGAGACCCATTTTGTCCGCTTATCGGGGGATTTCATAGCAATAAGGGGCATTCCACTGGTTCGTGTACAATGTATGTGTGTGACTGTACTGCTAAATGCACCTAAAAAACCAAAACTAATAGTTTTAAACACATGCAAAATGTATCTTTTTTTTTAACACTAAAAGTCTCAAATCCTCAAATTTTAATATGATTTTGCATGCACCCTAGCCTAGGGGTACTTTTAGACTTGTTAAAGTAAATCTGAACTGTACCAAAATTATTAAAAAAAAATTTTTTTACATCACAGATAGATGTTCCTGTACAGAAACTAATTGTTCGTATTTTGTGTTTTTTCCTTACAATTACAGGGGTGTACTTCGAGGACCAGTTACAGCTGATTATCTACAAGGGGATGCCGTGATTGGAACTAACTACACGTACCTACCGAGCTTCGTTGATGTGCAGATCAATAAGAGTCCTTCATAAAGTTTCAAAGAGGAGTTGAATTTCATTGTTTGTCAAAACTGTATTAAATTCTGTACCAGTATATTTCATTGGAATATTACCGCAGAATAAATAAATTTTACCACAGGAATGTTACCACAAGAATGTTATTACACAAATATTACCACAGAAATAGTACCACAGGACTAGTACCACAGGACTAGTACCACAGGACTAGTACCACAGGACTAGTACCACAGGACTAGTACCACAGGACTAGTACCACAGGACTAGTACCACAGGACTAGTACCACAGGACTAGTACCACAGGACTAGTACCACAGGACTAGTACCACAGGACTAGTACCACAGGACTAGTACCACAGGACTAGTACCACAGGACTAGTACCACAGGACTAGTACCACAGGACTAGTACCACAGGACTATTACCACAGGAATATTACCACAGGAATATTACCACAGGAAAATTACCACAGGAAAATTACCACAGGAAAATTACCACAGGAAAATTACCACAGGAATATTACCACAGGAATTACCACAGGAATTACCACAGGAATTACCACAGGAATTACCACAGCGTTCCTGTAGTAAAAATGTCCCAAAAAACCACAGGAATTTCTTGTGGTAATTTCCTGTGGTATTTTTGTGGTAATACCACAGGACATTTTTGTAAGGGCATTGTCCTCTTTGTTAAAGGTCCACGGTCTGAATAGCTATACAACCGCACGGACGTGGACACGTACACACAATCGTGTTTTCCTATACTACCGAGGACAATGCTTTCTGTTTCCTGTTGTTCCTTACCCCCATTGACTAAACACGTATACTTTTTACGTCCGAGGACAAGAAAGAGTCCTTTGTATTTTCTTTCTCCTCTTGTCCTCCAACCATTGTATATACAGTACATGTACACTCACCCTTGCCTAGGTGCTGCAGGAATATGTGCATACTTGGTGTGCAGGTAATGCACATACATCACAAAGCCAACAAATCCTAGCCCAGCACAAGAAAGCAGGAAACCCACCGCACCTAGCAGACATGTTGCAAGTGTCAATGTAGCCATTTTCAACCGCGTAGTGTTTTTTTCAGCTTTAACGAATCGGAAAATATCACTGGTGTTGTATGACGCTGTATGGAGTGGTGTGTCACCGTGACCTTTGCACACTGCAGGCTACGTAGAGTAATAGGCCCTGGATGGATGTTACATACATGTCTATGGTAGCGGCTGCAGCCACTTCCTATAGACTCGTGTGTAATTTCAATCCACAGCCAAGTAATTCGGACAGGGCCTATAACTTGTGTAGTGGCATCCTACTATAGCCCATTGTGTACACGACATTAACATGACAATGGCTTAACCTTAGAGGTAAATCATGGTTCTCACATAGGCGGTTATATAGCATCTTTTCGCTGCACCCTATTGTTTTCTGCCCCTTTGAAGTTGCACCCATGAAGGACGACCGCAGCGTGCATAGGGCCTACGTGTAAACAACAATTACGCAGCTAGATAAATAACGTTAGGCCTATACTGTATCACTAAATTTTAGGTGAGAATGACTACACACATGTACAAGTACAATAAATACAATAAAATATAATAAAAGCATATGGGATTAATGCATAATGTTAAGCAAATGTTATAAATATTGTAGAACTATTACAACTACGAGGTGCGATTACAAGGTTCCGATCGAGACTCCTGTTGCGAACGAACGGGAGCGCAGCACAGTACAGTACTGCATGTGCATATACATGTAGCAGGTGTTTATGTAAGCAATAACTTTCGTATAAGTATTCCATTGCTTGATCAACAACAGCACCTGTGTACACGCATTTTTGTGACCACTAGTACGTGCGCATTTGCGATTTGAAACTTGAGCAGAGAGCGAACATCAAATGTTGTGTCAAACTCGGGGAATCTTCAACAGGGACCCTTGCATATGCTTCAGAAAGCCTACGCCAATGAAACATGAGCCGGCAGAGGTGTTTTGAGTGGCATTCGCGTTTCAAGAGGGCCAGAACGTCACTGGAGGACGACGAGAGGTCAGGTCGACCCTCCACGAGTACAACCCCCGAAAATATCAAAGAAATTGAAAGATATGTGCGTCAGGATCGTCGGATCACCACCAATGACATTGCTGACATCGTTAACGTGTCATTTGGAACAGTTCAGGCAATCCTCACGTCCAATTTGAACATGCGCCGTCGCTGCCAAGTTCGTGCCCAGGCTCCTGAATCCCGAGCAAAAGCAGCACCGTGTCGAAGTCTGTGAGGATCTCCGTCAACAGGTCCGGGATGACCCAAACTTCATGTCGAGGATCATCAGCGGTGACGAGAGTTTGGTCTACAACCAAGAGACCACTGTGGCAAACAGCAGTCTTCGCAGGGGAAAGCCTACAGCCTATAGCTCCAAGACCAAAGAAGGCGCGTCATGTAAGGAGCGCAACCATTAGCATGCTCATCGTTTTCTTTGACATTCGCATGGTTGTGCACCATGAATTCCTCCCCCATACTGCAGGGTCAGACTGTCAACGCTAAGTTCTACTGCACCGTTCTGAGACGTACAGCGCGTTGAAAACGCGCGAGTTTTTCGCCCGCAACAACACAATCGTCGCTCCCCATGCACCCCCACCCCCACCCCTCACAGGATTTGGCTCCCCTACTTCTTTCTGTTCCCAAAAATGAAATTCAAGCTGATGGGTCGCCGTTTTGACACTAGTGTGAAGGAGATCCAGCGAGAATCGCAGATGGTGCTTGACGCGCTTACGGAACGGGATTTACAGGGAGCGTTCTTATCGTGCAGGCCGGAGCGCTGGGAGCCGGTGTACCGCTGCACAAGGGGACTACTTTGAAGGCGATGGCGGCCAGATTTAAATCACGTACAATTTTTGCTTGCTATTGGCGCAGTCTCGGAACTTTCTGATCGCACCTACATGTACATGTACATGTACAATATGCATGTACATGTACAGTGTGAAACAACATCGCTAACAGGCTATACTAAGGTGTGTGTGTGACTTTGTATATGCCGGCAATCGTGGACCTAGGACAAAAGAGTTCGGGCGTAGACAAAGGGGTGTACGTTTGACCTAACGTCCACGATTAAAAATCGTGTACAAAACCAGTGGGCGGCCTTCCGAAAAAGTTATCAACAAAATAGTATAAACAAAAGAGGAACAATGGGAGGTCCGTGATTGTACCCGTTTACATGTACGTGCACTGTATATATCTCCGAGGACAAGAGAAGAAAGGAAACACAAAGAAACCTTTCAGTCCTCGAACGTAGAGTCTTTTGTTGAAATCGGTCCTCGAACGTAAGGATACGTGCTTAGTCTATGGGGGTTGGTTATATTAAAGGAACAATAGGAAACACAAAGCATTGTCCTCGGACGTATTGGGGAAGTACGACTGTGTGACTGCATGTGTGTGTGTGTGTGTTCTATTCCTCTATATACAAGCCAAAGAAAGTTCATTGAGGCCCTACCCCCTTGAAAAAACGTGAGTGTGCACCCCCAGGTTCCCCCACCCACATGTTTTAGTTGAACCCCAGTTACGCCACTGGGGCTTATAGTGTGCTGTTTTTGGTCCTTCCGTCGAAGTTCGACTGAAGAAAAAGGAGACCTTGGGTAAAGAAAGGTAATAATAGAATAAGAAGTGGATAGAATACTCTTTCCGTACATATAAATTTCACCTGGTAGTTCTCTTAATGGCTGAGAACTCACCGATTACAAATGACCACCGAATGTCAGTCTGCGTATTTTGGCTGAAGAGTACATGTACAACACACGCTTTCCCAATGGCTTTTGTCCAAAGTTTGCTAAAATGTGTTTTATAATGTTAGTTTTGATTCAAAATGACGTGGTCAAAGTTTGTTCAACCCAGTTGGTGATTTAGGTGTTGGGTTGAATTTTTCGTAGACGTTTTGGACTGAGGAATCAGCAGTCGGAATGCCGAGTAAAGTTGCATCCAAATAAAGAGCCCCCATGCGACAAAATGTGCATTTTTTTTACATTCTCCATAGGAAACAGGGCGAATGCTCTCTAATTAACCTAAACAAATTACGTGACAAAGTGTATTTCATTTGAAATAAAATTGAGATAAGCTGAAAGAAGAGATATCAAATATTTGTTTTCGTTTTAGACTAGTCTGACCGATTAGTATTTGCAAAGTTATGATATAAAACGTGCGCCAAAGCCCATATTTTTAAGGAAATTAAAGTGCCGCACGGCGCGCACACACACAAGTGTGTAAACGGGTGCAATTGGGTCCCTCTTATTGTCCCTCTTTTGTTTGTACTTTACCTTTGTTCGGAAGGCCTCCCATATGTTTTGTACACGATTTTCAATCGTGGACCTTGACTCAATCGTGGACCCTATTGTCCTCTTTGTTAAAGGTCCACGGTTTGAATAGCTATACTAACTCACGGGTGCTTTTAATTGATTTCTTACATGACAAATTCATATGCAAGCAAGCGAAACTAGGAATGAGAAGCAAGCACAACCAGTATGCCTATGTACAAAATAGATGTAACGACTGGCATGATAATCGAAGCTACAACGTGACTACAACTCAAAGACGAAAAAACTGTTAAATTCTAGGGAAGCTTATACTTGATTTTAATTGCCTAGAGAGGGTTGAGAATTGAAGACTCGATGGACGAAAATAACACAGAACACGTTTGGAAATATTTTTGTATAATTGGAAAACACGTTTTCATATTTTTCACGGATAATTACTTTAAAAAACGTTGGTAAGTTGTCATTACTTACCACTTTTGTTGTTCAAAATCTTAATTAATCATCATTCTCCTATAAACTAGCAAATTTAATAGATAAAAGGAATATACTGCACCAACATAACAAATTCGTGGAAAAATCTTCAAACACAATGGAGACTTTCTTTCTGAATGGACTTTAAATTGTTCTATATGTTCCTTCCAATTTACCATTTTCATGATTGAGATACTGTTTCTAATGTAGGTTTCATTTTCAAAGATTAAAAATTAAGCAATAAAATTTATTTCTGAAAAAGTGAGTTTTTATTAATCAAAATACAAAAGAACACAAAATGTCCGTTGGTACACATTACATTTTGAAAGTGCTTCCCTAATAGAAGTTTTAGGACAATTCTTTAACTTGTTTTAATGAATGTCACTGTTTTTAACACAGAACAAGAAAAACTCAACATGAAGCTACGAAAACTTGGCATTTCTTTTAAATGTGATATCTATTTGAAAGCATCTGTCTAATATTAACAATAGGGTATGCCAGTTGGCCAGCCCCATACCAGTCTTGACAGCCCGTTACATTATGTTATATAAATTATATAGAGTACCCTACTAGGGTTGTGTTTATTGGGAGGGGGCGTAATCATACATGCAGACTATGTGTTACGATGTTGAGTCAATGTGATGGAACTTTTTGTTTCAGGGCCTAGGTTAACCGATTGTTCATTCTGGTTGAACTTCTTGTTCTTTACAAGATGAAGTGCTTTTTAAATTTTGAAAATAGCAAGAAAGAAAGAACCGGTGTGTGCAGGCAAAATTCAAGGAATGATCAGTTTATCTTATTTTTTTATCATCTCAGGAAATAGCCGCAGTGAGTCAAAGTTCGTTCAGGGGGTAGGGAGGGTGGGGGTTGTTAAAGGCATCCACAAAATCTCTCTTTCCATTCTTTTTCTATTTGTGGAAAAGGTTGGAGGAAGAAAGATTCTGTTGAGCAAGGTCTCATTATCGGTTTTTACGTAAGTGACTGGTCTTGCAGAAATTGTTTTTGTATATTTACGAATAGGTTGGTGGGTATGCCAGCCGTGTGGATGTGTGACTGACCCACCCAAAGCGTAATTTCTTAGCGTAGTTTTTTAAAAAGTCGAATACGCTTCGAGGGAGTCAGTTTTAGCCACTATTTCTGCAAGATGACAGTCCTGGTATGTGCTGGCTACGTTAGAAGAATAATCAATGGATTCTTTGATGGATCATTCCAAGAAGTAGCCGCAGCGAGTCCAAACTTATCTGGGGAAGGGTGGGGGGGGGGGGGGGGGGGAGGATTTGTAAAGTCATCATCAACAAAGCCGATCCTCATTCTTCCTTGTTTTTTTCTAAAACAACCACCATAAAACATTGGTGAAGTTGGAGTATGAACGACTCTATTGGTGGTGCTCTCCTATTTAATAATTTTATATTCATTTGGTGACTGGTCTGCAGAAACTGTTTTTGTCAGATGTGTGCACACATATGTGTACATGTACTGTATTACGTTCGAGGACAAGCGGATAAAGAAAACACAAAATAATCTTTCTTGTCCTCGAGAGACGGTCTTTTGTTAAAATCGGCCCTCGAACGTACGACTACGTGCTTAGTCTATGGGGTTTGGCTATATTAAAGGAAGAATAGGAAACACAAAGCATTATCTTCGCGAGTATAGGTAAGTACGACTGGGTGTGAACAGATATTCCGTACCCTGTGGAGACATGAACACAATGCGCACAAAGGGACTGAATAGGTCTCCACAGGGCATTTGTATGGGTTAGGATGTCTCCACAAGGAATTTTGTGTACTGAGTCTATGGGGTTTGCTTAACTGCAGGGACAAAGGGGAGAACAATGCCATGTCTCCACAGGGCTGCAAAAAAAGGTGTGTGTGCACACATGTGTGTGAAAGCGAAGCTCAATGGCAATTAAACAACCTATGCCAAGTAAACAACCATTTGTAAACAACTATACAAAATGTGTCACCACGGGTGCGCGATGCATGCGTCAGCGCACATGTGTACTGCGTCCTAGGTTTTTTACAATTTCCGTTGCGTACTGGGAAAGTCGTCCGTTTCTAAACCTTTTTCATTCGTGTAATTTTACTTATTTTAGCATCGATAAATAATTCCGTGTTAGTGTATAGCCCGCAGCGTGTCATAGAACAACCGTAGCAAAGTTTGAAGAAAATACGTTTTACTATAGGTTAAACCATGGAGGAATAAAACACAAACGAAACGTTCGATCAGATTCGAGACAGAACTCCAGAAATCTTGACACAATAAATATCTTGTAAAAACTAACAGAAATCATATTTGCAGAAGTTATAGTTGTGTAAAAGGATGGGGTTTTTGTACGCGAAAACTATGATTACTTAGGAAAGTGAAATGCACGTCGCATGTGCGGCATGTACGATTCGCTTGAGTCTGTAGGGAGGGAGATTGGTATTTGGCAGCTGATACGCCTCAGAGAATTATTTTTGTCGATATTCTTGTCATAGAGTACAACTCTTCCTCCATGTTGAAACTTCGAAAATCAAAACATCGCACATGTACGGCCGCAGTGCGATGTTTACTAAACTGAAATGGACTACCCTCGGTAAAGATTACAATAAATAAAAAAATTGAAAAATAAATAGACCCGTCCCAGCATGCAACACTGCCACAGAGCGCGCGCTCAGCAAGCAAGCGCATGCGTAATACCGAACTCAGTGACCTTTCGGACTCGAGACTTCCGTTCGAAAAGGTGGATCAAGCATAAGTGGGAACGCGACTTGCGGTTTCTTGCGGTTAGACAACGGTCACACCAAAATGCCGGATCTTGATCCACCTTTTCCCAATTCAAGTGGGAACGCGGTCTTAGTTTTACTCTGTTTACTGATTTGTTTTTATCGTGACTTCCGTCTATACCTACAGTATATATTTTATACAATACAAATACAAAGTCAATTCATATACAATCGAGTCCAACAATAAAACCCAAAAATAATTTTCAAATTCAACTTGAGCAAATGCAATACAATTGTAAACAAGATGTCAAGACTCAATTGAGATGGAAATCTTGAAGTTCCCACATTTACATTATCAAACAAACAATGAAACAAAGATACTGACACATTGGGAGGCGCCAACATAGGGTAAGATTGTACTGAGAGCGCCGATACAGTAGCCTGGTGGTCGCGGGTGCAAATCCTACTCCTGCCAGCTTTCTTTGTCCATTCGGAAAATGTCACATTAATGTTGAATTTATTCACCATGTAGGAAGGGGGGGGGGGCATAGACCAAGATTAAATATGTATTTCGTTTCCCCCAACCACATTGGAAGTTTTGTTTGGCTTCCTTAAAGTAATCCTTTATTCCACCAGTCCTAGATAGTTCCTGCATCCTCCCTTGGGTTTCAGAGTGATCTCGTCCAGTACCTCGTGACTTTGGCCAGGAACGAGGTCAAAGTTGAACTTGTGTAGCAACTTGGCCAGAATCACACGAGCCTCGATCTGGGGAGAGAAAAAACTACCATCAGCCAGGGCCAAACAGTTTCATGGACACGCGAACCGATGAACATACGTGCGTCGACGATCAATCAACCCTTCTGATGTAATGTACGTGTACACAACCGAGTATATTGAACTTTAAACTTCCTGCACTTCTCAGTTCTGCAGTGTCTGTAAAGTTATATCTGCCTTGGAGGCATTCGTCCAAAAATTGATGTAGTTGAAAAGATCATACAAATTGAAATGAAAATCTTTGACTAACATATTTTGCGACGAAAGTTTGGTTCAGAAAAGTCGGTGGAAACTTGATATAGCAGGTGTAGATTTTCGTCAATGATTTTCAGATAAATGGCGCATTTTCAAGGCATGCTTTTGTGCATGTACGACGCAGAATAATTCAAATTATTCTGATTTTCCTGGGAAAATACGATCAGATGTTGTATATAGATCAGGAAGTGCACAATAATTTCAAATACATTTGTATTTTAGATTGATTCCTTTCAGCCAGTTTATCGTGAAGTTCGAGCGGGTTGATATTCGAAATTCTACGATGCTAGATCTAGATCGCACTCATCGCGGCCGATATGAATTGTTAACATCACTCGCTATTTTTCTTTAGCACGCTTCGCACGAAGGTCACGAAGGTCACTCCCGATTCAATTGTCTGTGAACACTGGTGGGCGCTGTGTACAAATGCAGTCTGGTTTCCAGACCAAAATATTCTAACTATTTCTGATGAATATTGGGTCCTATACCCAGCACGATATGGGGCAGAAGGGTACCCCTCTTTTTGTCCCTATACCCTATACACTCTCCAGACTATTGTTACCTAACACATCCCCCTGGACCTCTGAAAAGAATTCCTGAGATTCCAGGAACACAATGACCAACACAAAAGAGGGAGGGGGGGTTCGCTCTGCCCCATATCGTGCATCATATGTTAGGTCCGGTAGCCGTCAATGTCACGTGACGAAAATGTCCAGATTCTGGCCCTTTCCGCAAATGTCCGAGGTTTTCCGAACTTGTTTTCGGTAACATTCGGCTATTAACGTTGATGTTCGCAATAACAAAATATCTGTCAGGCCCGTTAGTACAGATCCTGGAATTTGAATTCTCAATTATATATAAAAATCAATGCCACACTCTTGCAGTATTTTGCTGACTGGATTTTGCAAGAATGCTAACATTTGAATGATGCCACTGACGTCACTCGGACTAACAGAGACTGCTGTACCAGTGCGGATGATCTGCTTCCATTGGGAGCGGCATACAGCCCTGTTGCAATTATAAAAAGGTTGTTGCTGTGTTGAAGTTAAATGCGAAGAGAGATTAACCGGTCTGAGTGTGCTTTAGGTAGCTCAGTGAGCTGTCTAGCAAGGGAATTCTCGACTGCAAGGACGACTCCTGCCCGACCCTGACGTTCGGGACCCGACCCCAAAAAAGTATGATTCTGTTCATTCCTTTCACCAGCACCTGCTAGCCGAACGTCAGACAGAGCAGCAATTGATATGTTGTATCGGTGAAGTTGCATGTAGCGATTACTAGCTTCCTTGGCAGACCGGCTCTAAGACTTCGATGCGTGAGGCCGTCGGACACTGGTTTAGGGCAGTGGTATCATCATAAGACACGGATCTATAGGTTTCTTCTCCAGCTCCACGGTGGACAGTGTGCCCGGCAGAGGAACCACACCCTGCCCCGCGGTTATCTGTTGAAAAGCTTGCGCAAAATGTAGGTGTCAACATGCTGTGCGCAGAATCTGTAACACCCTTTAACAGACAGCTGGCTGGCTGTCGATTGGCAGCCGCGGATGGTCTGCGGCTGATGAGCTCGGTGGCCGGAAACAAGCTGGGGTTCAGCATGTGACCACCCTATCGTGGCCGAGTTCACGTTAAGTTGGTGAGGGGGAGGCAACCCCCAACAACCAGCCCCTCTCACGTCGACTACGCGAGAGTTGAATGCAGTGTGGGGACTATAGTGGTCTGAGCCACCCCGGATGGGTGCGGCTGCCCAGATGCCAAAGGTACTACCCCACCACAGCACCCCTAGACCCCATGATCTTTCCAATTATAGCAATTTTAGAACGAGCGCATTTTCCTCCTTCAAGGCAATGTGTTCCTTAAACTCACGATTAGAAGCCTAATCAAACTCACCAATGCAAACTGCTGACCAATGCAGTTACGACTTCCAAGTGAAAACGGGAAATATGCGTACTGTGGTCTGGCGGAGAAATCGTAAGAAATTATAACATTATCAAACGGTTGATGATATATTTTCCCGTACTAGACTATTTAATGGAGTTTTTATGTCATGAATACATGTGGAACAAGTTCAACGCTATTTTCATAAATACTCTAATTTTCCAGTCATGTGTAGCAATTCGAGGTAGTAACAACACAATGCGAGGAAGGAATTTGGTCGGGGAATAATTTAATTCAGAAAATAATACCATAATTTTTATTTTTGTATTACTACAAATGTCCGTACAGATAGAGTTTCTCCATAGCATTGTGCATCGAAGATGTTGAAAATTTTCTGCATTTTTTACCAGTACAATGTTTAAATTAATGTTCATATTAAAAAACTCGTTTGGAATCAATTCCTTACCAAAATCTTTAGATAACATTGTTGATAGGTTATAATGGAGAAATCAATGTGAAAGCTTTTCAGAGCCAGTGACAAAAATCAAATCCCTTGTTATCTTAAACCCTGACTCCACTGAACTACTAAAAGGAAACAGCCCACATATTTCTTGGAGACCGACAAATGAGACATGGTGACACAGTTGGTAGATCACTTTGTGAGGTTGCAGGTTGAAATACCGCTAATTTATTTTGTTCGCAAAACAAATTAAACGTAGACAAAAATACTAACCTGTCATCACTGGCCTTGAAGCGATCGGGATCAAACTCCAAAGGGTTGTGGAAATACTCCTCCATTCTCGCCATGGCGTAAGTACTGACCTGCAGTATTTATTTGGTTGTCCACATTGAGTTGTTGACAATTAAAAACAAAACATAGAACAATAAAATACAAAAGTGAACGATAAGATACCATGGAAAAGCAATCAACACAGAAAGGCCAGAACGCAGACAGCATAGAGGGCTCCCAAGGAGAATAACAAAAGATGATTGTTGTATATACAAAAGATCAAACATTTCAGAAGATTAATCCTCCTATAGTTATAACTATCAATCAAGCCTATCAAAAAATCTACCCACCAACTCTCACAGCTTGTGTGTGTTTCAACCTGTCACTTGATAGTTTTTGATACATAGGGTAGTTGGCTCCATTTTGACGGGTTAATAGAGTGAAGGTGCCATAACTACAACCTACTTCAGTTTAGACAGATTACTTCGACATGTTTAACACAAACTCACCAATACTACAGTTCCTTTGGGTAAATGGTAACCTTTGGCCGTGACGTCACAAGCCATCTTCCGACTGGTTCCTGTTACAGGGGGCCACAGACGTAGAGCCTCTTTGAAAACCTGAGTTCAGCCATACATAATATGCTTCAATGGATTATATTGCCTTGTATATTAAGAATTCAATTTATTTATTTATTTATTACATTTCATTACCCAGGCATATACATTTGTTAGCGCTCCTTTTCAAGCGTCGACGCAGTCACTGATTTTTTTTCCTATGGGAACTGCCGTCAAAACTGCGCCTCGTTGTACATTTGTGTACACCATTGGAAAGAGAAACAACCTTTCTGATTTCTTAAAAGAATATAGGGGGCCTAAGGAAGAAGACATAATTCTACATCAAATTGACATAAAATGTTGAGTGAAAAGTTTTAGCACAATTTATCACCATTGTGTGTAAAATCACGCTTTTCAGTCGACCAACATCTCTTCAACTCACCGTAAGAGCGCAACCATATGACCTTCTTTAAAAAAGTGTTATTAATAGTCTGGTTCCCTGACCTGGCAATTTCTCTGACGTCTAAATTGTAAGTCAGGTAGCGCCACCGACAAAAATAGATCATGACGCACTGCAGGTAGCGCAGCTATTTTTAGATGCTACAATCATTCATAAATGAGACTTTAGTGATATTGGGCATTTCGTCTGATGTTGATTTTTGTCAATGCGAGCTTTGATTTAATGCAAAACTGAAACAAATTCAGCATCTAAGGAATTTTGTTATTTACCTAACAACACCCAACCATCGCGAACGACAGCGATAATACGCAAATGTCAATGGAACGTATTTGGAAAACATTGGACGTTTTCGGAAACGGGAGGAATTCCTCCCGTTTTGGTCACCTGACATTGGCGGCTTCTTGACCCGAGGCCGTGTCCGAATTACTTGGCTGCGGCTTGAAATTTCACACATGTCTATGGTAGTACTGGCTGCAGCCACATCACATAGACTTGTGGGTAATTTCAAGCTGTAGCCAAGTTCGGACACGGCCTAATATTCATCAGAAAAAAAGTCGGAATACTTTTGGTCTGGGAAGTAGACTATGTTGTTAAGGGAGGTTCTGGTCTATTAAAGTAATAATATAAAACCTATTCTGATTGGACCTTGTTAAGGCTCGTTCTTTTAGGGTTAACAAAAAGATGATCACCAATCATATAATCCCGCTTACGCAAACTTTCCAGCTATTGCTTATGTGCGCTGCAATATGGATCTGCAACATACAACGGTAATTGTTTATGGTGTAAATCGAGGATTTCTTATGTTACAGTTTCCTTTGTTTTTACTTTTTCCGACGGCTCTCATTGGTTTTGTACACGATTCTCAATAGAGGACGTCCTCGATTACACACCTAACCCTAATTCACCGACGTGGCGTCAGGGGTGTGTCCTCGATTTACACCATGAACAAACGCACCCACACACAAGTGTGTAAACACCTTCAACGGGACCTCCTATTGTACTCCTATTGTTCATGTAGTCGTACTTTCGCAATACTTCCGAGGACAATGCTTTGTGTTTCCTATTGTTCCTTTAATATAACCCAACCCCATAGACTAAGCACGTATGTTTACGTCCGAGGACCGATTTCAACAAAGGACCGACTTGCGAGGACAAGAAAGGTTCCTTTGTATTTTCTTTCTCCTCTTGTCCTCGAACGTATATACAGAACCTGTACATACTTTTTGGCAAGGACCCTCATTGTTTTGTACACGGTTTTCAACCGGGGACCTTTATAAACTGGGACCCTATTGTCCACTATTGTTAATGGTCCCCAATAAGCCAGTTCGGTATCTCAAAGGTCAAAGGTTATTCGGGGTGCAATTGGTAACGTAATATCACGCCGTGTTACGCGAACGCCCATTCTGATTGAATTTAACACGTGCGCGTTGTGCGACCACCTTTTGCGTTCGAGACAAAATGTCATTGTGCACATGCGCAGTTGAAATACCGAACTGGCTTATTGAATGCGAAAACAAACTCACCCACACAGTTTTGTGCAATATTCCGCGTTTTTGCATCCCTGTGGAGACATGGCATTGTTCTCCCCTTTGTCCCTGTACTTAAGCAAACCCCATAGACTTTGTACACAAAATTCCTTGTGGAGACAACCTAACCCATAGAATTGCCAAGTGGAGACCTATTCAGTCCCTTTGTCTCTATTGTTTTCATGTCCCCACAGGGTACGGTATATCTCTCCACACACACGCAACTGTGTTACATTTTATTACAATCGTGCAACAAATTGATATGGTATGCCCATACAGATTAAAACTGCTTTCCACTGGAGCCCTAGAATTTGTAGTTAAAAAATTAATACTTGTTGAAATACGAAAAATTAGTATTTACACACATTATAAAAATACACAAATACAAGAATATTTACACAATGTATAATGTATACGGTAAAATGTTCCGTTTTCAATTTGTTCTGACCTGCATCATATAAGTGAGTTTGCTGATTTCAGCATAGTCCAGATAGTCCTTGTCTCCGAATACTGCCTCCACTTCAGTCTTCAGCCTGCAACAAAATGCCCACATGACAGTCTTTAATATAAGGCACTATGCAGCAGTAGATATCTCCCTAATCATTTTTCTAACAATTTCTGCAGCACATTGTTCGTGGGTTATTTTGGGGGCGTAAATTTTGTAGTGTATCATGCCGTTTTGACAAGGAGTTCCTTCTTTTCCCCAAACTCAACTTGATGAGCGCCCCTTGCATGACTAAATTGGAAAGGTTTTAAGAGACCGTAAAAACCAACACTTTGTTTTGAAATGATTTGAAATGATTTAGCTCATGCTCTCATATTTGAAAGACATGGTTTAATACGTATAATATACAAGAAGTTGAACTGGTTATTTTGTTGTACGTTTCCTTCCTTTGAGAACATTCTATGAAGTGATATTTTTTGCGACATCGGAAGCTTGCTTTTCTGTGACAGAGAATGCTAATTTTTTTCACAGACGATGCATTGCATTGGTGATCGACAATACAACTATTACCAATAACATCAGTAACGCCAATACCATCACTTTACATCTATTTGATAGGTTTAAGCGCAACGTTGAGAATGACTATATGCATACCTGTGCATAACCTCTGGGTGGTTCCCAAGTTCCAACAATGTGAAACTCAGAAGATTGGCAGTTGTCTCTTGACCTAGTCAGAATGTCAATTCATCAATATAAAAATTCAATCAGCAAACAAACTAACATTTTATTTAATAAATAAAATGTCCATCAATCGATCAATATTTTTATGGAGGTAGCTCATAACAAAGCTACCCAATCCAAAAACGTTGTCTGACGACTCTTTATGCAATTCAATAGAACGTTTATCTAAAAAATCCAAGGAGACTTTGCGAGAATACATTCTGGGCATACGGTATGAGGTACAATGTGTGCCGCGTCCCACCTTATGAAATGATTTTGTTTTCTGACTGGGCTGACATGGGAAATTACACACTAATAATAGGGTACATTAAATACTCCGTCGCTGGACTAGTTAGTGTTTGGTACCCTGAAGTTCCTGTGAGACTTTTACGCTGTTTAAAGAACAAATTCTTAAAGGATTGTAATATTTTCATTTATATTGTCTTTTGAAGAGGCACATTACCTTGGAGGCGCGCCCACATGGGCTACGTTGAAAGATCATTAAAAAGTAGAATATAAAAATGTACACAACCGTCCCTAGAAAAAGCGCCGTTTGTCTGAAAGTCAGTGACGAAAGGGACGAAAGTTTGCTTCGAAAAGTCAGACCGTTGGAAACCGTACAAGTCAATGGTTTTCAGACAAACGGTGCATTTTCAAGGGATGGTCGTTTTTTCCGGCCCAAGGCAATGTGCTCCATTAAGATGGCCTATTGGTAAAATTACAACAAAAACAAAAGCTACGTACCAGCGATAAAGATTGTTATGAACTCATCAATCAATCCTTCCTTATCGATTGGGCTATCTCCTTTAAACCCATTCACATCCTTCAAGATGTGTGTCAAGATGTCATTGGGAATCTCGTCTCCTCTCTCCATGGCACGCAGTCTCCCATCGATACACTGGCGACCAGTCTCTCGCAGAAAGTTAATGCTATCCTTGACTTCTTTCTTTATTTTCCGAGCGGCCGGCAAAGGACTATACTGCAAACAGTCGAACGGAATAAAGTTTAGTTCAGAGTTCAATTTAAAAATTCAAAGCCTGGTAATTTAATACGCGTACCATCAACTGGAAAAAAAAAATATTTCAAAGTTCATGCTTGACATCGGAATAGGCTAAGATTTTATGAGAATCTTTGACTGGAACCAGTCAGAACCGAGACAAATCCGAGTCCACGAATCACTGCTGCAGATTTTGAGTAACTGATTGATTGATTTTTGATTGATCTATTTGTTTCTTGGCGATCCGGGTAGCAGTAAATCAAGGTCTCCTCTGTGTCTAAGCTTTTAAAGAGAGAGACGACAAAAAAAATGTTTTTATAAATGCAAGAGGAAAACCCCGTTGACCACTTTGTGCTATACCGGTACAGTATGTCCCCAAAAAGTGTCACTCTATAACTATTTCTGAAATAACTACAAAACCATATAGTCAATTTTGAAAAATTTTGAGTTTGCAGATAATCCCTATCCTTGGCCTAAATCCCTCTGAGTCTCAATTAATTTCAGTAATGCATCACTGCACAATGGTCAATTGATCACAACAACATTTTTGGACACTGTGACCAAGTTCCTTGTCTTAATCAATTTCAGTGCTGTCTTATGTAAGCTGTGTAAAATCCTGGATGTTGTGAAAAAAAACTGAAATGGTTTGGGATTGGAATCATTTGCCCTTGAGCATTATTAAAAACTGAATTCTTGCCATGATGACTGATAGCCAGGCAAATGATTCCAATCCCAACCGCTGCCCTTTTTACAACATGCAGGATTTTACACAGCTTACATAACACAGCGCTCAATTTAAGGCAAGGAACTTGATCAATTGACCATTGTACAGTGATGCCCGACTGAAATTAAATGAAACTCATTGGGAATTCGGCCCAGGATATGGAGTATATATATGTAGCTCCGATGGCTTTGGCAAATTTAGGTCAAGGGTTGAGGCCACTTTAAGGTTCGGTATACTTTTAAGTACAGGGTCGGGTTGGATTTAGTATAGGACCGGTGCTATATTTAGGCCTAGGGCTACCTTAAAGTCTGATGATACATTAAGGTACCGCACGAAGGTGGGAAAGATATACTTTGCCAACCCAAACAACGCAAGGCGAGGAAAGCACCACCGTTTGAAATACAATTCTTACCGTTTAGGCCAGGCCTATACCAGGAAGAGCCATTTTTGACACTAACCTCCATCATGGGAGTTGTTCTTTCTTTATTAGCTCCAGCGAAGCAAGAATGAATTGCTTTCTTGAAGGGTGAATTGTCATCAAGTGTGACATTAAGCTCAAGCCCAAAAGCAACCTATGGTAAAAGAAAATGACATTTTCCAAAACCATTTATATGGTATTTGCATATTTTCTCTCGCAGCACCATTAAATGAAAAAGACGTATTTGGGTGACTTGAAGTGTAGGCTATTTTATCTAGGTTTCGGGGTTGCGTCCAAGGCAATAAGTGCACTGTGTTGTTTAAATATGAGACATGTATATTGAAACATTAGTTAAATGAACCATCTAGTGTTTTAATTAAATTAATCTAACACCATACTTTTTGCAGTGTGACAACTTTCCACCTTAAAGATATTATTGTTTCAAACTTGTGCTATAGTTTACAAAGTTTAAAGACCTTCATTGTAAAACAGGCTTTGGAAAATGAACATACATTTGTGATCCAACGTGTCCACTAAATAGCTGTAATTTAGCTATAGAAACTGATACCGAATTGTAAAAAGGGTACAAACTTCTCATCGGAGAAGCACCAACGTTCGATCATTTTACTCTCACCACATTTATGACCCATACAAATTTAAGCAAGGTTGGTGACATACATTGTATGACGCATGGCATATTGACCATTCTTTTGTTGCGTGCACCAAAAACTACAAACAATAGAAGAACTATGAGAGATCGAGACCTACTGTTTGCCTAAATAAAGCCTAGGTCACACTTAGCCGTCTTGAGGTCCCGTCCTCCCGCGACCTGAAAGTTACCGACCACTGCCGGCCTGATTTTAGTCTGGAGAGGACGGGACTGCTCCCGACCTTCTAAAGACCATTCCCGTCTTATTCACGCTCCAATGCAGTCTTACAACCGTCTGGATACGCGACCTACGCCGCCTTGCTAACCACCTTTCCCGACTACTCCCAACCAACAACGGACCTACTGTCTATTCCCGCCCTGCCGACGTCCTAACGACTAGCCCGTCCTTCTCTGACGTCCGCACGACCTGTATAAGACCGGCTCGTGTATTGCCGTATAATCATTTCAACTCCCGACTTCGAGAGGTGTGCTATGGGGGTTTCTCAAACCCTGGCTTGGGCTTGGGCTTGGGCTTCGTCTCCAACTATTCCCCAGCCCCACTGCCAATCTGAAGCCTTGAATACGTAAATAAATAAAGAAAGAAATAAACAAACAAACAAACAAACAAACAAACGAACAGGCTCAGGCTCTGGATTAAAACATAAGATTTTGATGTACATATAGCAAAAACAGTGTCCAAGATCTTGCCAAATCTGGGGACATAAAAATACGCGAAGCCGAAGTCCGAGCTCAAGCCAGGCGTTTGGGAAATGCCCATAGTTGCAGTCTTTTAAAGCCCCAGTCCCACTAGGAAATACGACAACTTACGACAGGCTGCGACTGGAAATCGCAGGCAATCTTAGAAAAGTCGTGCCACAAGTATTGGGTGTCGTGGGTGGTCTTGGATATTCGCACTACCGAAATCAGTCTCAGACAGGTTTTTAAACTGTTTAAAAACCTGGCTGCGACTGAGGTAGTCGCATCTTGTCGCAGCCTAGTCATTTGTCGGCGACGGTCGTGCGACGGTCGTGCGACGGTCGTGCGATGGTCGTGCGACAAGTCTTGGGTGGTCCTTCATTGTCGTGGCTGATCGTAGGATTCTCATGTCGTACGACAGTCGCACGACTTTCAACGACTACTGCCACGACTTGTCGTGCGCTTAGACCTGATTGCACGACTAGATGCACGACTAAGCAAGACTATTCGTGCGACTCCACGACAAGTCGTACGAATAGTCGTACGATTGTTCATAGCCAGTCGTGCGATTAATGGTGCTACCAGTCGGAAACAAGTCTTCTACAGGTCGCACGACTGGTCTTACAATGTGACTGCTAGGCTCAAATCGCAGGAAATATTCACGACTACCCACGACCGGCCTTGTCGCACAACTAAACTGGTCGCTGGAAATCGCAGGTCCTAGTGGGACTGGGGCTTAACATCATCCATGTTGATAGTTGCAAATGATGAGACCCATCAAAGTGCTAAAATATTTATACCCGCCGGCGGAAGACGCAGTGTAGGCGTGGTAGGTCGTGTGTGGTCGTTATGAGGTCCCTAGGAGGTCTGGAAAGGTCGGAATATGACGTGAAAAGTCGTTGAGGGGGCGTGAGAAGGCGTTAGTAGGTCGTTAGAGAGGCGTTAAATCGTAAGAGGTCGGCTACATTGGCCGTCCCAGATTTTCCCGACCATGCACGCCTTCCGCCGACTATGTTCACGACCACCTAACGACCACCTAACGACCACCTAACGACCTTCAAGACCTCCTAACGTCCCTCGCACGACCGCTCTTCATTCCCGATCACTCCCGATTGTTCAAAATAGTTCACAATAGTCGGCAACACCTCGACCAAGTTCACTGACCTCTCAGGACCTTACCAGACCCGCCCCCGCCCTTCCCTCCCCGGACCTTATAAGACCTTTCCAGACCATCAAAGTCGGGAGAGGTCGGCCTCCAACTCGGCTAATAAGTGTGACCAAGCTCTAACAAGTCGCAGTGACCATTCCTGGCCGGCTATTACCTTAGCAATGACATCTAGTGTGGTTCTATTCAACTCGTCCAACATGACAACCTCTGTCTTGCCATCAGCCTTACCACGCAGTTTCTTAATCAAAACATCTGCACCCGCATTGAAATGTTCCATCAGGCCTTGCAGATACCTTCATGAGGAAAACAATAGAAACGTTCTTTTTGGCTTTTAAACGCTGTATTTTATAGACACGTACAGCTAGACTTCTCAAAGTTCGTAGGCTGGGGGGGGGGGGGGGGGGGGGGGTAAGGATTGGCTATTGAGAGTTGAGAGGGGTGGGCGGATTGAGTTTTGTGTTCGGTATCAAACGGGGATATCGGATATGGTTTTCAGACTCCCTGAAAATCCGATTTGTTGGTTATATTGCGCGTGTTCAGTAGCCCCCGTTTACCAAAACAATGAGGAACTAAGGGTGAGGGGGAAAACAGGGTTAGGTTTTAGGGTTGGGGTTATGGTTAGGGTTGGGGTGAGATTAAAGGCTATGCCACCATGGCAAGCATTATTGTGTTCATTATAAAAGCACAACTGTTGCAATGCATCATGGGTAAAGAGTCGGCTTTTCATGGGAGTCGGTTATTCATATGACACCGCCATACTTCAATAAGCCAGTTGAACAATGCACAATGACATAGTTATCCCGAATGACCCGTGACCTGACGCGCGCGTATGAACGCCCAAGGTGGTACATGGTCGCAACGCGTACGTGTTAAATTAAATAAGAATGGACGTTCGCGTAACATCGCGTCCCTCGACATGACCTCCTCCTACTTGAATACAAACTTCTGCTCTCTTGTACATGTCCATCATTACTCGAGCAATCATTTCTCTGGGAATATTCCTAAGGGCCTCCTCTACTCGTTGTTGGAGGGTGTTAAGATCTCTTGCAAACGGTACAACATAAACGATGTATTTGATGTATCCCCGGAGGAAGAAGTCCAATTTTGTTCCAGAAAAAAGCCACAAGAATGAAAACTACTGGACCGAATCGGGTGAACTTGCTATCATTTTTCATCTAGAAAGATTTGCCGTCCATCCAAACTAGTTTGTTTTGGTCGGAGGGTACTGAAAATAGGCCGTTCCGTTTGTTTTGTTTTTTGGACCACCCAGCTGTATGATGGAGATCAATGGTGGGTATGTTCCTTTGCCGTGTTGTTTCCCACCACGCTTTGCGCGATCTTAACCTCTGGTATTGTATAAGTAAATATTTAACTATTTTTAGATATTTCAATTAGGTCTGTGATAGCCAATCAGGAATTGCTATTTGTATTTAATGTTGCTTTTGTCATTTTTTGTGTGCAGAACGCACCACATCCGCCCGCGCAAATACGTGTCGAACTTTTGAAAAATGCGTGGGGGTGGAAGTACTATGTTGACTAACTGGGTAATAAAGGACGCATGTGCAGCTACAAATTCTTGTTGGCGCACATCTGAGTCGCCCCTTTTTGCTTCTTGGGACTTTATATCGTCCCATAATGACATCTTATATTTTCATTAGTTTAGCCATATAACTTACTTTTTGTTGAAGGCAGGGTTAAGAAGAGCCCGTTTTGGTGCATGGGTTGCAGGATTAATGTCCGAGACGAGGCCCGAACCCAGAAATCGCGTCCCTAATATCTTCATGAACAGCTTATAGAAAACATAGGGCTTCGGATGTGTGTTCGTACACAAAACGTCCTGTGGATTAAAGTAAATTAAAGACTTCAGCGGCGTATCCAGTCCAAACTCTAAGAACTGTCTGACACCGTGCGCAAGAAGCACCTAAAATCTGGTGTTTGTGTTGATTGAAAATATATGTGGTACTTGCAAGAGATGGTTCAATCAAACGGGGAATTTTGTTCATTTCAATCAACTCAATCCATTCAATTTTGGCATTAAACATCTTGCCCACGGGATCTGAGAGAGTGTCGCGCGGTCAGGGGAGGCAACGTTAAGGGTAAACAAAATGTGAGGTCTTCGTCTTTTCAGAAAGTTTGTCATTTTGTCCCATCCCACTTCCCCTGTACCGAAAACCTTACCAAAGGGGTTTATGTTCGACATGTATACGTGTGAAACATAAATAATAAAAACAAAAAAAGAAAAATAACAAATTAAAAAAGCAGACAGTCTTGGGATCGAACACTGATCTCTATGTACAAATCTGGATAGTCAATTGGCAGTGCAGTTGAAGCCCCGTCCGTCACCTTGCCTATGCCTAAATTAATACGTTTGACAAGCTTGTTCCCAGGATCTACTCATCTTCTGACTGATTACGCGGTACCCGCTGCTGCATTGGATTTGAATCGGCCAACCGACCCCGGCAAGCTCGGTGGTCGAGTGGTTAAGACGTCTGCACTAGTAAGCAGGAAGTCGTGGGTTCGAATCCCGCCCGAGTAAGCCTGTGATTTTGTTCACACAGGCTCTCGGAAAGCACTGAGTATACAGTGCTTTATATATATGACAGGGCAAAAGAGAAAACATCTCTGTTCTAATTTACAGGATCTGCTTACATAATTTTTCTCAAAAGTACTCGATAATCACTGTGCTGATACGGAACAATGGGCATGTATATATATGGCGGCTTCTGACTTCAGTGGTCGTTCAGCTGTATTATTGGCACATTGCGAGTCCAGGCTATTTACATACGTCCGTGGGACCGCATCCCAAGCGAAAAATCCCCACAGCCTGTCCAGACAAAATCCCTGCTTCCAAATTTACAGCAAAGAAAACCCCATCATTCTGCTTTTAATCTGTCTGGAGTTTATGTGAGATCCTTTGTGCAATAAATATTTAATTAAAATTAAAACAAAATGCTGCTGTATAATAGGCCCGTGTTCAGGGGTTGCAGAGGATACGTAATTTAACCAAAACAAATCCCAAAGTATGGAGGGTCGAATTGTTACTGTGTCAGAACAGAATCTGTTTCCTCGTGTTTTCTCGCTCATGCACTCAATGTGTTTGAGCATTTGTAAAATGCATGTGTAAGCACAACACAGTGACCGGCGTCCGAACCTGGATAGGCACCACTGCATTCAAAATTAATTACACTTTATATATATTCTGCATGGGTTTATATAGCATTGGTGGCTATAGGTATCAATTCACCAGTATTGGATAAAATGTTGAAACTAACTTACTTCCAAGTAGCATTTGTTCACTTTAAGAAATCGAGTTCGGAAAACTTTCTATTGAGAGATTAAGGTCGTGTCCGAATTACTTGGTTACGGCTAGATGTTACACACAATGGTAGCGGCTGCAGCCACTTTCCATAGACTCGTGTGTAAGTTCAAGCCGTAGCAATTCGGTCACGGCCTAAAATTCAGGCAATTCACAACACAGTGCGCCACCAAGAGTTTTCACGGATGAGAGATCATTAAAGGTTGACTTATCCGTCCAATGTGTCATTTCGCACGAACCGAACAGAACTGGAAGGGCCTACTATGATCTGAGACATTTTCGACGGGCGGTTATTGCTTATAATTACTTCCAAATGCTTTCCAACATTAATGTCCTGATACACGGGGTGGTATGGGTAACTTGTCGACCGCGCAGTTTGAAAATGACTAGTCTGGTTTCCTGACCTGAAGATTCCCTGACGTCTAAATCTAAGGTCAAGTAGTACCCAAGGTTTAAAATAGATCACAACGTGCAGAGTTAGTCTGAGTGACGTCAGTGGCATCATTCAAATTTAATATTATTGCAGAATCCGGTAAGCAAAATACTGCAAGAGTATGGCATTGATTTTTCAGTTTTTATGTATAATTGGGAATTCAAATTCCAGGATCTGTAACGGGCCTGACACACATTTTGTTATTGCGAACAACAGCCGAATGTTACCGAAAACAAGTTCGGAAAACTTCGGATGTTTTCGGAAACGGGAGGAATTCCTCCCGTTTTCGTCACGTGACATTGGCGGCTACGGCGGTGTCATATGAATATCCGACTCCCATGAAATTGTGGCTTCTCTTCCCTATTATTGGTTAAACCTTCTCACGTGACCGGTCACTGTCCTAATTATCTTCACTTCGGCATGCGCAGTAGAACCACTAAGTCGGCTTTTCAGGGAGATAGATATTCATGCGACACCGGTCCTAATATTCATCAGAAATAGTCATATTATTTTGGTCTGGGAACCAGACTAGAAAATGGCCTCTCAGGAGTGACCGCTTGGTGGCGCACTGTATTATGGGTCGCTCTTATTGATTTGCGAGAGTAGAAAAAATCGCATACCTACCTTTACAAAGTCAGGGTCCATCACAGTAACAACTGGAGTAAAAAAGAAAAAGGTATGGAATATGGGTCCGTGTTGCCGCATCCTGAAAAGAAACGGAAATAAATTCAACCATCATGACAATTTTACAGTTCAGCCTTCAAAACATCGGAGAAATAAACACCAACTTTCCAAACTCTCGAAACAAGTTTTAGAACACCCAGATCGACTTACAGGTCCACAAGTACATCGGCAAATGTCAAATTCTTCTCCTTGATGTACCTCATCATAAGTGAAGCATGACCGGAAAAGAACCTAAGAATGGTAAAATAGAACCATTTACAATTATAAGTTATATTGAGATTACAATAAAATACAATATACAACTTTATCATTAGTAAATACTTAACTTGCAAAAAACATTCTTTTTATATAATATATTCGGCCCTAATAAAAAATTGATTCATGATTTACTTTTTGTTTTAAATGTACTAGGAAGAGAAGAAATTCTTTTCCATTTATTTTGTGTCTTTAATCGATTTGGGTGTCTCCAGTAATAGGCAGATCTAATCTAAAAATAGAAGTAAAAACGGGGCCTCCTCCTTCCTTTCTTTTTTAAAAAGGCTCGACTCTAAACAGGTTTTTTTATTGTGCCAAATGTTCTCTTTTTTGCACAACATCTGATTTTTGACACTGATAGGGTAATTGAAAATGTGACTTGTAAATCCAAAACCCATACCCACACGTCACCTCACTTGACTCACCTGACCCTGGTCCGAGTAACTTAGCCTCTTATCGGCCTGGCAAAAAAGAGCTATCTGCGCACCCGGTCGCGGATTCAGCCGTGGAATTAACCGCAGATTCAAAATCTCAAACTCATCAAGTAAAAGGTGGTCAATAAAGTGTTTTTTAGGTTCCATCAACGAAAGCTTTTAGCAAAATTACACGTTTTTCACGTATAGTCTAAATAACAAATCATAAGCTTTGAAATTATAAAATAATTATTAAAATCGGAGCAGCTTGAATAAAGTTTTTTCTTCATTTCCGCACCGCTGAACGGCTCACATGGTATATCCTTGACAATGGGTGGGGGGGGTGGTAGTAGAATGGCCTGATTGAGCTGCAAATTGCCACAATCATTGCTCGATAGTTATTCTCACTTTAAAAACAGATAGTCAAAATGGGTTGATATTTTGCCCAATGTTTTGCAACCTATCAACAACCCAAAATCTTGGGCAAATTCTTCCCAATAATTAATACCAATGTTTGGTAAACAGTTGCCAAATTATCTTTTACCCACGTATTTACAGAGCTGATACCACACAAAGAAGTTTCCCCAATGTAGACTTTGCCGCATCAGGCGCGGATCCATGGGGGGGGGGGGGGGGTTTGGGGTCGAAACCAACCGCTCGTTGCCATTTTTTTTTTTTTTTTGCTTGTAGGGGCCTACGCCTAAAGTTGCAAACCAGAAACCCTACATGTCTTATTTTGCCTATGGGTAAGAACAAAACAAAGAGGTTAAATGGCGCCACCAATAATGAGAAGGTGTGTCAGCCCCCAGCCCCCCCCCCCCCCCCCCCCCCCCCCCCCTTGTAAAAAGAAATTCGCAGACGGAACATTTTGGGAGTCACCTTTCTGGGGAAAAAAACCAAAACCTGCAAAAAATCCTGGATCCGCCCCTGCGCATTCACAGGGAAAACGGACTCCCAGCTAGCTGAGGAGTCCTGCTTGTCTTTGTGGGTGTGGAGGGCGATAACATGTACGATAAAATGTGCGACATCGAAAATATCTGCAAAAGATTTTGCAATGTGTGATGTCCCTTCAGGGCCACCATAAATATACAGTGTATTATTTCTTCAGAGAAACCATATACCATTACCACCGGGTACGTCGTGGTAATATTTCCACATGCCCCACTCGGATAACGTAGTAAACATGGTCTGACGTCATTTCTTCGTCAGTATACATAGGCCAATATACTCCCAAAGCACATTTCCCCCGGCCCTGTTTACAGCCTGAGCGCAAAAACAGGACAGCTATAGGCCTACATTTTTCAGGACACTCACCCATTCCTAGGTGGTGCAGGAATATGTGCATACTTGGTGTGTTGGTAATGCAAATACATTACAAAGCCAACAAATCCTACCCCAGCACAAGCCAGCAGGAAACACACAGCACCCAGCAGATATGATACAAATATCAACGCAGCCATTTTGAAATTATCCACAGATATGCAGTGCTTTGGCGAATAACGCTAGCCCTGGAGCCATGTAAGTGCTAGTCTAGGTTCCAAGACGTTCTTAGCGGTGCAACGTATAGCGGCCGACAGCGCCCTCTCGCTACACACACACACGCCAAGGCCAAATCGCTAAGACCGTCTAGGGAATTTTGCAAGTTCCGCTCGCGAAATCGCTAGTACCAAGCCATTCGTTGTTTGTTGATGGGGAAAATGTCTGACCGCGTGGACCAAGCGATCGATTTTACAGCAAACAAACTGGGCTTTGGAAAGCTAAAAAGTCATCAGATCAGTGCCATTCATCAATTTGTACGTGGCCATGATTTGTTTGTTAATTTACCAACGGGATTTGGCAAGAGTGTAATTTTTCAAGCTGCTCCATTGGTCTTAGAAGATTTCTTGAACGAAGTAACCGAAGGTAAACAGGAGAAAGCGCTGGTTATTGTCGTCGTGCCATTGAAAGCCCTGGCCGTTGATCAGTTACATCATAGAGCTTGCTCTATGGTTACATCGTGCTGAACATCTGGGACTGAAGTCGGCAGATATAACGTCTGATATTCCAGATCACATTTTGGAACAATCCGAAGATTTCTCAATCCTGTTTGCCAGTCCAGAATCACTCTGCTCAGAACGTGGAAAAGAGCTACTTCAATCTGTCCGGAGTAGATGCTACGGATTGTTTGTGGATGAGAGTCACTGCGTGTCAAAGTGGTGAGTGACAAAACATTCATGGGAAAGATTTTACTTATAATACCATGAATACCCCCACCAAAATCGGTCAGGAACAGCAAAGCCTAAGAGAAAGATTTTACTGTAAAAAGTGTAATACCCCCACCAAAATTGATCAGGAACAGCAAAATCTTAGAAAATAAACAACCCTCCTTATTGATTACAAACATGTGGCACAACTTATTTCAAGATTTATGTCAACAACATCTTTTTTTTAATGAGACAGAAATCAACCTTGTATTTGAGTGAACATACACTGTGCACTGTACCAAGAACATCTAACACAGAAAACAAAATTTCTTCCCCAATATTGCACAAAAAATTCCAAACTAAATTCCCAACTAAATTCTGAACACAGATGGATGGTTATTTTTCCAAGATTTTGCAGTTCCTGACTGATTTCTGGTGGGTGGTATTGAAGTAAAATCTTTTGTTCAAGATTTATGTCAGCAGAATTTGTAAATCTGAGGCAGAAATTGACATGTGCATGTACATGATATATGTACATGTATGTGAACATTTTGAGTGACCATTTTTTGTGCCAAGAACATCTAACACAGAAAACACAAACATTCTTTCCCAACAAAATTCTCAAGTTTAAATGTTGTGGCAAGTGTTTATATCATTCTGAACACAGAGGGATGGTTATTTTCCAAGATTAGCTGTTCCTGACCGATTTTGGTGTGTGTATGAAAGTAAAATCTTTCCTATAAAAAAATATATATTTAAAACCCTAAATGAGAAAAGACTGCTCCAAATTTCATTGACAGTCATTCGCACGGTGCATTTTCTAGTGAACTAGAACTACATGTACATGCACACTACACTTTTACCCTAAAACTTCAATTACCTGAACTACATGTTTTTAGCCCCACTATCGCAGGCTGATCAGGAAGCAATTGATAGGCGCATAACATTCGAATTGCGAACTGAACAAAACCAAATACCTTTCCTATATTTCAGATTGTATATCATTTCCTCTTTTCTGCTTTGATCAGGGGACACTCATCAGGACAGAGCAGTGCCTTTCGGAAGTGCTATGGGCAGCTTGGTGAGCTTCGTTCTGTGCTGAAAGGGTCAACCAGCATCATTGCCTTGACAGCTACTGCGACCAGAAATGTCAGAAAAACAGTCGTGCACAGTTTAGCACTTAGAAACTACTTTCTCATCGAGGAGAGCCCTGAACGCACAAACATAAAGTATGTTGTTGTTAAGTCCAAATTGAAGGACTTTCAGCTCACCTTCAACTGGATAGCAGAAGAAATTGCTGAAAAAGGAATTTCCACTGAGCGTACAATTTTGTACTGCCAGTCAAGGAAATGCGTCGGTATGAACTTTACTCACTCTTCTGTTCTGTCCTCCCGAAAGATGCACACAGGTTCTTTGACATGTATCACACAAACACAGAGTCAGATGTGCAGAAGAGAATCATTGACAGTTTTGCATGTGGAGACGGGGAGGTTAGAGTGCTATTCGTGGGTTTAAATCCCGCCCTAGTAAGCCTATGTGGCTTTTTACACCGGCTCTCTGAAAGCACCGAGTATACAGTGCTTCATATATTATGTCGGGACAAAGCAAAAGAGAAAACCAGTCTCAAGCATGCTTAAAATCCTGCATGGCACCTGGTGTGCTTTTTTTTCTTCAAAATAACTGGAAATGTGTAACCCTAACCTTGCCAGATGCAGCACAATGCATACATGTACATGTATGTGCTGACAGCTCAACTTTGCTGCACTCTGCACACAAGTCAATGTGACAAGTCAATGTGACAAGTCAATGTGACAAGTCAATGTGACAAGTCAATGTGACAAGTCAATGTGACAAGTCAATGTGACAAGTCAATGTGACAAAGTATGCAATAATGATGCGTCTGGCAGGGTTCTACATGTACATGTACATGTAGCAAAAATGCCATGAAGGGTTAGGGATATGTTGTTTTTTTTCCCCAAGAGTTTTTGGCCAACAATTGTTGGAAAGTGTACATGCAGTTTCCCCACCTGATAATTCCCCGACTACATGTATATAAATTCATTAGATTTGTTTTTTGTAAGTACATGTAGGGTCAGAAAACCAGACTACTAGAATTAAATGTTTTTTTGGTTTTTCTTTTTTTCGTAGCATTTACAGTATGTACAAAACTTTATGCAGGTCAGCGTAACAGTATTTGCTAGCATGTAACCCCCAAATCCATTTATTTTTGAAAACTATAGCAAAAGCAAACGATGTACACTACATTTAAATGAGCATGCTCTTTTGGAAAAAAATAATTACTGCAATTGTTGTGAGATGCATACATGTACATGTTCTGTGTTTCACCAGGATTCCCATTTTTACAGCAGAAAATGGAAGTCATTTGAAACTACATGTATTGAGCTTGGTGAGAACAAAGTGATTACACATACATAGCCATTCAGATGCAAATGAAATGTTTTGGATACATGTACATTGCTGGTCAAGATGAAGTAAGATTTTGTTTTGATATTTTTTTAAATCACGATTGTCTTTTTTCATCCATGAAGGCAGGAAATGCAATATTCATTGTTTTTTGTTTATTGTATTTTAAATGATCATTTGTAGACAGTTTTGTGGTGTTTGTATTATAAATAAAATCGATATGACCTGTGAACACAGTACTTGTACATGTTCAAGCATGCAAATAAAAAAATCAGTTGCCAATTAAAGTGTAATCAATCCCCATGTTGCTGTTACAAAATTGGAGCAAGCCACATGTTCAAAAATAATATACTCATTGGGTCACTTTCTTTTGGACCCTGTGGTTTCCGAAGACTTTGAACAATAATTATAATACATTTACATGTAGCTTGCCAGTGGGATTTAAAATGCATTACTTGGGAATAACGTTACAAATTTCACTTTCCAGAAAAAAATCTGCATGGGTTTACTGTCTGTACAGTGGAATTACATGTACCCACTACTGAGATATTTTTGAAATTGTGGAACATTGAATAATCTTTGCAGTGTAAATACAGTAGTAAGATTCTACAAAATGCCTTCACTAATTAATTTTGCAATGCAGATACATGTAGCAAGCTATAATGTTTCATTTGTAGAATTTGTCTTAGTTTTAGATTTAGACATTAACCCTACATACATGTACACATGTACATGTACATGTACATGTACATGTACACCTTAACTACCACAAGTCTTACAAACTCCAACAGCAGGTTGTATTGTATTTTGATGTAGCGCCTTGGCACCATTACTTTACATGGAGCTACAAAAATGTATGTGTATGATGCCGAAATTTGTTACAAGTCTAAAGAATGTGCCATATAGGGTCTACTGCATATTTGACAGGTTGCGTACACTTCCTAGTAAAAATGCTCAGAAGGTTTTTATACTTCTTGAATTGGCCAACAATTTCTTTTGTGAATTTGAATTGACAAAAATGACAATGTTCATGTACATGTAACTATGGTATTAATTCAAGTGTTATTACATGCACATGATCATGTACTTGTTTAGAAATAGAGTACAGTATTGAAATCCTAGGTAACCTCAACTTTCTGAATTATTAACTAAAAATAACCTAAAAAGGGTTAGAAAAAAATACATTGTTTCTCGTTACATTGGAATATCGAGTCTCTGGGTGTTATCAGTGTTATTTTTTTTTCATTTGAATTAATGCGCCTATCAATTGCTTCCCCCACTCCTCCTCCTGGGCTGCCCCACCCAAGATGTTGGGATTGTCACTTTTGAAGTGACAAACTCCCCACCCCTGGGGCAAAATTTTAGTGACAATCCCAATTTTAGTGGCACTCCACCTCATGGTTTTAACTTCTGATGATGGGGAAACAATGTCAAAATTAGTGACCAAAATCACCACCCTGGGGCTTGAAAAACATGACCAAACTCCCACATAAGACCTGGGCCAGCCCGTGGGGGAGGGGTGAGGAAAGCAATTGATAGGCGCATAAAAATTACGCTATCATGTATGGTGGATAAATATATTTTTTTAACAATCAGTATGTGAAAACAATATTCTGCGTTTACTGTGCAAGCATGTACATGTCCTGGGGCCAATTTCACGGAGCTGCTAAGCACAAAAATGTCTCACTTGGTAATTATATAAACAGGTCATCAGCCAAAACTCCATGTGATTTCCGTGCTAAGCAAATAACATCTGAATAGCATTCACATGCAATATACATTACATGCACATTTAGCTGGTAATCCTGTTTTTATCAAGGTACATGTATACATTTTCATTTTGAGCAAATTTGTGTGCTAAACAGCTCCGTGAAATTGGCCCTGGTACCTACAGTACATATGTACAGTACAGTGTTGTAGTCAAGACCAGCACAAGACCAACAGTCTTATGCTATTTAAATGAACTGTAACAAAAGCATTCCTTTGTCATGGTTTATGCCTGTTACTTGTGCATGGTCTTGTGATGGTCTCGACTACATGGTATACAACACAACTGCTCATGAAAGGATCATCTTACTTTTTACTTTTCTTAGTGCACACATGTACATGTACATTTGTACACATTTGTACACGTGTACATGTTACAGTTGGGTGGTTGTACATATTATTATACAAGTACATTGTATATCTATACATTTATAAACAAATAATTTAAGGGTTTGTGCTGTGAATATTTCGGTACATGTATATTTTCTGTTAATCTTCTAATCACTTTGAAGTTACATGTAGATATCAATTTGACCTGAAAAATAAATCAATCAGGATTTGTACATTTGGCTTCCTCTTGACATTTCTTTTCATTGCGTGCATGTATGTACATGTACCCCCCCCCCCCCCCCCCCCACCAAATAAACAATTAACAGGTTTTTGTTACTGAAGCGATCTCCGTGTACTTATACTGTAGACATAACACTTCAATGACAAGAAAAGAAAAGGGGAATAATGTTACTTAAAAAAAAAGGCATGCAATGTAAAAACACTGGATTATCAACTTCAAGTTATCAAAAAAAAAAAAATGAATCCCATGGCCCGCATCCGGCCGAGGGTACGTACGTAAGTACCATGGTACACGTACGCGTGTGTGCACGTGTGTACGTACAAGGTACGTTAAAGGGACACAATGCTTTGGATTTTGCGATTTGGGCTATAAAACTGAAATGGATATGGTTGGGAATCTTTTTTAAAAGTAGAATATAAAGATTCACATAACTATCCCTTTAAATTGCGTGGTTTTTGTTTAATTTCGTGACAAATAGCGGTCCGCCATTTTGTAGAACCAAATTTTTGACTCCACAAAATGGCGGACTGTGTTCACCAGTCGTATTTCCAGTCGCAGCTGGTTGAAGTACGTTCTGTTGATCCATTTTGATGTACTGTGTGGCACGGCGCGCAGCACTGGCGATATGTGTCGCGAGCATTGATCTCAATGGTCGCGATGTAGAGAATGGTACATCTGATAGGTTTACAAGGCCACTGGCTGCGGCGCCAGCCTAAAGACCCTTACAGCGTATTTTGCGCATTATTTAGACGGTGGTATTTACTACTGGAAATAAGTCTATGTTTCGCAGGTCAGATATCAGGGGTCAGAGGCACATTTTTTGTTTTGTAATCACTACTCACTAATTACAAAACATTATACGTGTTTTTTTGCATGAACAACTCTTATAAAAGATAAGGAACATTTCCAAACAGCAAAATTTCATGACATTTGAAGGCAATGTGTCCCTTTAACTGACTAGTAAGTTATTACTAAAACATGAGTTTCCTCCAGTGCGCAAGCGCGATTATTCGTTTGACCCGCCTGTTAAATTATGCATGAGCAGGTCGCGCGCGCTCCCTTGCGAATTGCCCAAGACGTTCTTAGCGATTTGGCCTTGGCGTATGTGCGTGTGTAGGTAGAGGGCGCTTCCGTTCGCGTTGTACGTCGCACCGCGCTAAGGACGTCTTGGAACCAAGACTATGTAAGTGCATGAAGTGGTGTGCGCCTTCACATTGCAGCTGCACTGTATTGTATTGGACTCTTATGGATGGTTGTTTCCAATTCCTAGCGTAGCAGCCTCGTGTATGAATAATTATTTCGCAAAAGCAGAGGTCGTTGTTTGTGTACATTAAAATACAAAGGTCAACCTTCAGTGATGGGGCATGCAGCGAAAATCAACTTCACAGGCACACTCATCCTTTTGTTGGTTGAAAATTGTTTGTACGTGACTGTATAGGCCTACATGTACAAAAACTCACGAACCTCATACAATTTCATGCGCGTACCTACGGTGAGGTAACGAAATGTGCCTGATCGAGGCACATAGAGGATGATACTTGATAGGAATGTGCTCATTTGAAGTGAAGTACTGGGAAGTCGGGCAATTTTTAGAGCATTGAGCGATAAACTTATGTAAAAGAGTGCTTCTCGAGCTCGGTACTTTCCTCTTCCATTTTTTTTCTTTATTGGAAAAGTAAATTCGTGATAATCTATTTTCACGAGTTTTCATTGTATTTCTTGAAAATACGCATATGGCAGTGATCGACTGTCAGATTGAATAATGCTCTTGTGCATTACAGTATTCTACTCCTCAAATTGACCGGATCACATTTTATTTCATAAATAAATTCATTTATATGTATTAAATGTGAATTAAAAGCCAAACTGGTTCAAGTGAAGTTTTAGTGTGATTATTTGCCGCTCAAAAATTGACCCCCCCCTTTTTGAAATTTGTTGAGAGTCAAATTGAGGGCGCAGTTCGTGACGTAGACCGAGGCACCGAAATTCATGGATCGACTCGATAGTCTGGACCCGGCCCGTATACACACACTAGGTCTACACGTGCAATTTCGTAAGTTGCAACAACAACTAACATCGAACTTACCCTGATTTTCTCCCTTTTAGCGAAGGCTCCTCGGGGAATGGGCCGTTTAACTGCTTTCGCCTATATCTTACTCACATCTGGGAACTTTATTGGGATGGCAGTGGACTTGAGCATATTTTTAATGGTCATCCCAAAGGATTTAAAAATACCAGTATCGAAACACGACGGCTCAAAGTAGTCGCTACATAACGCTGAGAAGCTGCTGGGGCCGGACCACTTTGCTCTTGTCACCTTTACTTTCGCCGTCCAAATTCTCCGGTATTTCGCATCAGTTGGAAATAAATGAAGGCTTACTCCATCCGTCGTTGTTTTGCTGCACCCAGCAGCCACACACCTTGTCGGCATGGCCGAAAAACCACTATATTTTGCTTAGATTTTGGACGAAGAATTTTCGCCGTACAATGTACACACAATGCATACCCTACCCGTTATGAATGGGTAATGTGCCTCGATCTACGTCACACACTTATGTTAATGAGGGTCCTGCTCAGGGGGCGAAGTAGCTTGGACAAACATATTCAAAAATTGTTTTCTCATATTTAATCTGGGAAATATTTGTCTCTGGACACAAAATATCATTGTCAAGATAATACTTTATTGTTTTAAGCAGGAATAATGCAATATAAATCCTAAATCATGTTTCCTTTAACACCACTCGCTATTTTTTTGGGACTCCCTAGCTTTGCGATTTTTAGCAGGCTTGGCACGAAGGTCACGAAGGTCACTCCCGATTTAATTTTCTGTGAACACTGTGAACACTTTGTACAAAAGCAGGGTGTAAATGTAGACTGGTTCCCAGTACATTTTCATTCAGACTTCAAATGTTACTTGTGGGGGGGGGGGGGGGGGGGGCGGGGACCAGTCTAGGCTTTCTGATGGGCCAGGGGCCTATTTCACAAAACTCTTCTCATCTTAGGATCGATCCAAGGATTTCAGAAGAGTCTCAGCTATAAGATCGATCTTACGTAAGGTCGATCCTAAGATCGATTTCACAAAACCCGTCTTAAGCAGGACGCGTCGGAAATAAAACCGTAAGATATTTATTGAACGAGGCTAAATTTGCATAAGCGACGGCTATTTAATATCTGTGTTGTTGCTGTGTAAAACGGCTGTCGGAACCTTCTGCACTCTACATAATTTAAGATGGCTGATTGGCGAGTTGACGTTGCACAACTTTTTGGCTCAAATCGTTCCAAATCGTTCTTAGGACGCGTCACAAGTTGGGACGAGTTACTCTTCCTAAAGGGCCGGTCACACTGGCCACGGTAACGAAAAATGAAAACGATGAGAATACACGCTCTCTATTGGTGGATGGAACGCGCGCGTATTACACGCGCGACAATTCCACCAATCAATGACGTTTATTCCCACCGTTTTCGTTATCGTCGTCGTTATCGTGGCCAATGTGACCGGCCCTTAACTCGAGATAAAACGCGTCTTGGCGCTTTGTGAAATCGGCCCCAGGAAACCAATTCGAGCGCGACAAGCACGGCCGCATCTACTGCACACCAGGTTAGGGTCTTTATTAAAGATGATGTTGACTGCTGAAATAAATCTGCGTCTTTTTCTAGTTTTATGTAGATTGCGTATTGTCAAATAAAACAGCAATTATTTCTGCAATGAAAATTTCAAAAAGTGACTTCTCAGAGCTATTTTTATCAAGTCCCCTCCAGCCCGCTGTATTTGTCTAAAAAGTTGTCGCTGCGGGCAGCAAACAAATCTGACGTCATAGGAGGTACTCCCCATTTGTGTCTAGTTGGAGGGGCATAAAGGAGTTGTTGGGCAAGTTCAGCAAATAAAGACTGATTAAATACAGTATATCTGTATCTTATTACTATTTTTTTTATTATAAAAGATGCGGCTAGTTACTGCTCCCCTCATTCTTTTTGTCAAAATTTGACGGGGAACGTGCCCCCGCGGTCACCTCCCTGGATCCGCGCCTGGTGACGCTGACCACTTGCAATTATAAATCATACAAACTCTGCTTTTAGTTAAAACAAATTTATTTTCTTTCTATTTTATTGTATTACGAAGTTGTAGAAGTCAAAGAATGTAGATGTCAAAAATACTTAGGATTCATTGTAAATACATTATACACCGTATTTGCAGGAAACATACCAATAGCGACGAATGTGATTTGAATCGGCGAACATTTTAAAATTAAATTGAATGTTTGATGTGGGATTGTGTTGTAATTGTTTTGAAGTACGTACGTATGAATAAACTACTTGGAACCTGAAATTGCCCGTTGACCACTCATGGAATTCTGATGAATTCCATAGGCACCCGTGTTGTCTATTTATTCGTATCCTTATTTTAGTTTAATTTAAACTTAAAATATATCGATACTTGTGGACCTCGTATCGATGCTTTTTATTTTAATTTTATTTATGTTGGGGTTGTATTCTTGTATTTGTATTGATTTTTATATGGGATGACATAAACCAATTCAAAGTACATTTATTAATGTATAGTATATCCTACTTATCAGAAGTAATGCTAGCAATAAAAATATTAAACCATTAAAACAAATATTAAAATTACAGAACAATAATGACTACCGTAAGGAAAAATATAAAATGAGTTATACCACAACAAAAGAAAAACACTTTTCCATTTTATGTTGTAGGCCGGCATTATAGTTTCATTTATGTATTATATTGTTTTGTTTAGTTTTATTTTTACGTTCTACATTATTTAGTCGTTGAGTTTACCGTTTTACATCGTTCCCGTTACATTGCTTGCACTCTGTACTTCCCAGTCCGATAACAAAAAGCAAGTTTAGGAGCAAAAATCTTTGCCTGTCAGAATATGTGGCGTCCGCAAGGGAAATCGGACATAAGTCGCATGACCTATTTTTGAGTAATTGCAATTGACATGAAAATTGTCAAAAAATCACGATTCCTATTTTTGTCAAAATACTGTAGTTTAAAGCATATTTAATTAAAAAACCAGGTTTTCTTTTGTGTTGGAACCGTTAAATGTGTACAATTTGACATTTTAGTCTGACGTATAGTTCTGAAAAGAATCGTGTAAACTACGTATTATTTTCCATTCTCAATGCTGAATTTACGGCTTTATTCGAAAACCAAAATATCTTATAACAGTATTTGTTTCACCATTACAAAGGTTACATTATATATTTTATTATGGAATGGAAATCTCAAGGTTCAAAATTTCCAACTTATGTCTGATTTCACTTGCTGGTACCACATATGGTCCAAAAGACAGTGTTTATCTCATCTTTTCTTTGGCTGTGCATCGACGTGTGACGTCGAAATAACAAATAATACTACATGTATTACTTTGCCATGACAAAAACTAAACAGGATAGACGGACAAAAAACATGAAGATAAAGACGTTAATAAATGTAATTTTAAGAAATTAATGTTGAGGGGATTTAATACAAAGATGTCAAATCGATTAAAAAACATTATGTTTAAAGTAAGTTCTATTGTAATTGTTAAAGTTTTTGTATGGCTTCCTAAACGTAATTATTCTACCAGTCGTAGATAGTTCCTGCATCCCCCCTTGGGTTTCTGGGTCATCTCGTCCAGAACCTCGTGACTTTGGCCAGGAACGAGGTCAAAGTTAAACTTGTGCAGCAATTTGGCCAGCAGAACACGAGCCTCGATCTGGGGAGAGAAGAACTATCCATTAGCCACGGCCAAACAGTTTACACCCGAACCGATGAACATCTTTGCCTTCGACGATAAATCAATCTTTGTGATGTAATGTGCATACACACCCGTGTATGTTGAACTTTATACTGCCTGCCACTTTTTGCAGTGTCTACAATTTAAATTGTTCTTGGAGGCGCCCAATTATGCTACAAAAAGCGTTCATCCTAAATTTATGTAAATCATAAACAAATTTAATATCGCCACCATCCCTTGAAAAACGTACTGTTTGTCTTAAAATCTTTGACTGAAATATTTCGCGAGGAAAGTTTATTTCGGAAAAGGCGGACCGTTGGAAACCCGATAGCCCGTGCAATGATTTTCAGATAAACGGCGCATTTTCAAGGGACGATCTTGTATACATTGTGGTATTCTGCTCCTTAATGATCTTTCCAATCATAGCAATTTTAGAACGAGCGCAATTTCCTCCTTCAAGGCAATGTGTTCCCTAAACTCACGATGAGAAGCCTAATCAAACTCACCAATGCAAACTGCTGACCAATGCAGTTACGACTCCCAAGTGAAAACGGGAAATATGCGTACTGTGGTCTGGCGGAGAAATCGTAAGAAATTATAACATTATCAAACGGTTGATGATTTATATTTTCCCGCACTGGACAACGCAATAGGATTGTTTATGTCATGTATGCATGTGGGACAACGCTATTTTCATGTTCAGTCATTTGTAGCAATTCGAGGGAGTAATATAATACAATGCCAGGAATTCAGACGAGTAATACCATAATTTTAGTAATACAAAATTATCCGTACCCATGAACCGAATGCGATGTCACCAAAGGCATAACATAAACAAGTTCTGCAATTTCTTAGACAGTACAATGCTTAAGTTGATTTTCGTATTAAATAACTCGTTTGGAATCAAATTCGAATGTAGGAATACTTCGGAATGTTTTTATGGACTTTTAATGAGGGGTTCCTAAGAGAAGCGCCCTGTTGCATGACAAAATTTGAAAACTTAAAAAAATATACTTTCTTACAGCAGTGACAAAAATCTAAATCCTTTTTATCTTAAACCCTGACTTCATTCATTTATATTTCTCCCCCTGTCTCTTTCTCTCTCGATCATGGCTGCTTCCAGAGGCTAAAATCTGTGTCAAACTTGTGTCATTGTTTATGCTTCTCACCCGCGCCTCAAACAGGTGGCACAGTTGGTAGAGTGTTAGTACGGTGTTCTGAGGTTTTTTGCAGGTTGAAATCCCGCGAAGTTTCTTTGTTCGCTTACAAAAATCCAAACTAAAAAATACTAACTTGTCATAATTGGCTTTGAAGCGATCGGGATCAAACTCCAAAGGGTTGTGGAAATACTCCTCCATTCTCGCCATGGCGTAAGTACTGAGCTGCAGTATTTATTTGGTAGTCCACATTGAGTTGTTGACAATTACAAACGTAACATAGAACAATAAAATACAAAAGTGAACGATAAATATACCATGGAAAACAATCAACGCTGAAAGGACAAATCACGGACAGTGGGGAGTTGCCAAGGAGAAACACAATAGGTGACTGTTTTACAAAAGATCAAACATTTCAGAAGGTTAATAGAATGAAGGAGCCTTAACTACAACCTACTTCAGTTTAGATACAACACATTTACATGGACATATTTAACATAAACGGGGTAAAGTACTAACTTTTACATACTCACAAATACTATAGTTCCTTTGGGTAAATGGTAACCTTTGATCGTGACGTCACAAGCCATCTCCCGAGAGGTTCCTGTTACAGGGGGCCACAGACGTAGAGCCTCTTTGAAAACCTGAGTTCAACAATATACAAATAATGAATGTTTATGAGTGCGATGGTAAGAATAATTTCATGAGGTGACAGATTGAATGTTCCATTCCGACAGATTGCATGCATGGATTTCTCCTCTAATCGTTTGACTGCATATTTCATTTGTCTCTTTGTGTTAGCAGCGTCGCCCAAGAGTTCCAATATTTCGTCGTCTGTTAGGAAAA